>JAJPCS010000083.1:348050-370836 GCA_021164005.1 Willisornis vidua nigrigula | reverse complement strand
GTGGCCGCCGCCCGCCGAGCCCCCCGCGCCGCCCTGGGCCTGGGTGCTGCCCGCGGGGCTGCTCCGGGTGGGCTCCGCCGCCCCCGCCGGGGGTCCCCCAGCGCCGCCGCCGCTGCTGCTGCCGCCCCCCGCTCCCGTGCCCGCCGTGCTGCGGGGCTGGCGCGGCCCCGCTGAGCCGGTGCTGCCGCTGCTGCCCGCAACCGCCGAGCCGCTGCTCCAGGGGCAGGTAAGGGCGGTGCCGGCCCCGCGCCCCCCGGGGGGGGGGGCACAACTTTGTCCGTCCGCGCCCGTGCCCAGCGCCAGCCCCGCCACCGGGACCCCCCCGCGCAGGAGACGCGCCGAGACAGAGCCCGATGGGCGGCGGGGACACCCCGCGCTCTGCATCCCCCTTTTCCGAGCCCTGCATCCTCTTCCCCAGGGCTCTCCATCCCGCGTTCTCGGGCTCTGCATCCCCCTTCCCGGGCTCTGGTGCAACCGGGCTGTGCCCCCTGGGCTCTGCATCCCCCTCCCCGGGCTCTGGTGCCCTCGGGCTGTGCCCCCTGGGCTCTCCATCCTGCCTTCTCGGGCTCCGCATCCCCCTCCCCGGGCTCCAGTGCCCCCGCCGCGCTCGGTCATCCTCCGTATGGGTGATCGCGGCGCTTCCAGGGCTCCGGAGACCTGCGTGGAGTTTTCCCCGGGGGGGAGAAGGGCTGGGCGCGGAGCTGGGCTCCTTTCGGTGGGGCCGGGAGCTGTTCGGAGCAGCCGGGGGTCCCTCCGGCGGGGTCGGGGGGCTGTTCGGAGCGGCCGGGGGTCCCTGTGGCGGGGCCGGGTCCGGCTGCCGCTCCTGCCGCTGGGGATGCGCTTTCCGCGGCTGCGGCCGGAACGGAGCGATGCTCCGGCAGCCCGGGCAGCATCGCCGCGCCGCGTTCTTGGAATATTTATAAAGACGAAAGTTTTGAGCCGTGTCACTGGAACCGCTGTGTCGCGCCAGTGATTCCCCTGATGAATATTTGAATTATTAATTGCTGCCGTGAGCAGCAGCGATGGCGAAGCCTCTCGGCCGGCTGTTCGCGCTGGCCCAGCGCAGGTGTCGGAGCTGGGCCGTAGTTTTGCCTCGTCTTTGCTTTCTACTAGACAGAGGTAAAAATAAAGCCGGGATGTGAGCGCTGGAGTGTCCGCTCGATTTCGTGTGATGATTTCCAGCCTTTTCGAGCTCGAGCGTCTCTTGCGGTTCGGGAGAAAACAGTCGCTGCTGGGTGAAAGGGAACGGTAACATCAGTTATTCCCCGGCGTGAGCCCACCTGACTGACCCGCAGAGGTGGTTGTGCTGTGGGAACTCATTTGCCAAGCAAATTTAAATTGAGAAAAAAAAATCCCTGCCATTTCCTTTGGTTCTCGAGATGCATTTTGAAAGCACTTTGCAGCGATGTTTGGTTTTGTGAGCGAGGCTCAGGCTGAGCAGAGCGAACCCAGCGATTGCAGCCATTACCAGTGCTGCCTTCTCCGGGCTACTGGTTTGTGGCTCCCTAAACCAGCGTGTGATGCCAGTGCCATGTGCTGCTCACCGTGTGATGCCCAAAGAACCTCAAATTCCCGCTGGACTGAAGGGAAGGGCTCGTAATTCTGTGTGCTCGTCTGTAACATCGTTAGGAAATCGTGAAAAGCACTGGCTTACTCAGGATAAAATCCTTTTGTTAACTCTTCTTCCTGTTGGTCTTTTTTTTCACTCCCGAAGTGGATATTTGGAGCTCAATCTCCAGTCATCGGATTTTCCCCTTCTTCGAACGTGGAATTTGTGCCCGTTTTCCCCCCTGTGTTCACGGCCACGGTTCCGCCTCCTGCTGGGAAAAGCTGGATCGATAAAAGGCTGCCCAGCTGCAAAGTAAGTCTGATCTCGGCACGCTGAAGTGTTTTCAAGGCTGCAGTACACGAAGGATGGAAGCTGAGGAATGTTACGGGCTCAGTGGATTGTGATGGAGTGTGAGAGTCAGTGCTTTGCCCGGAGAACCTCCGGAGGAGGAACGTTGGGAGGGGCAGTTGATGGAGCAGCAGTTCCGCAGCTTCGCTTTTCTGGACTGAAATATCTTTAATCTTTACTCCATTGAGTAGAATGTTTTCCTTTTCCTGTGAGGTGTGGTTAGGGGAGTTTTCCCGTTTCCCTTCCTGGTTTCCCCCGGGTTGCGCCCACACCAATGCCGAGGTCCAGCGCTGGCAGCAGGGGGGGCACCGCGAGTGCTGCCCGTCCCCAGTGCCAGGGTGTCACTCGTGGTCCCGTGTCCTCATCCCACCCTCAGTTACCCTGACCCGACCATGTGCCAGCTGGCACTGCCAGTGCAGCGCTGTGCCTTTATCCCAGCCCTCCCTCAGCCCGTTTGGAAGGTGGCAGCGATCCCGGAGGTGCCGATGGGTCTCCAGTGCCTGGGGCACCACTGCCTTCAGTCATCCTTTCCTTTTGTGGTGCTGCATCAGCTGATGAGTCAGGTTAAAAGCCAATTAATTTTTAAATGGTCACTCTGACTCAGCCTCAACAGTGAGGGAGCAGAAATCCATCCAGTTTGATGGGTTTGGCCCCAGGTGAGGCAATACCTGCTGTAATATTGAGTTAAAAACACTTTAGTCTCCCCTTTATTTCTGAATTCTGTATCTCAAATGGTAATATTTGGTTTTTTCCTGTTGGACAGATATACTTGAACAATGCATTTGCTCTGGATTCAGCCTGGATACATCCTGAGGAGTCCAGGCTGTTCCAGGGAGCTGAGAAACCTCTGCTGATGACCAACCAAGTGGCTCTGGCTGTAGCCAGGCCAGCTGCTGCCTCCAGGCCACTGCCCACGCTGGTGTTGGCACCCCAGCTGGTACCAGGTCAGTGGCATGTAAATAATTACATACTTGCCTGTTAATTGGTGTTTTTCCCTTAATGCATCTCCCAGAGAGGCACAAGCCATTCTCTAAAGGAAAGGTTTCCTTCCATGCAGCTAAAAACCTGCTTGACCTGAACTCTGATGGCAAAGCACATTCCATCCTCTAAAACAGAGGAAAAAAACCCCCATGTGTAATTACAGGAGATTGCACCAGGCTGTTCCAGAAGTGGTTGTTGACCCCTGGAAAGGAGGGACCAGCCACTCCCCAAGTGCACAGTTTGTTTTTCAAACAAGAAGTCGCTGACCCCCTGAGTGAGTCCCTGATGCTGCAGCACAGCCCATGGACAGGTCTGTTGGCTGCTCATGGTAAGGGGTTGGTGTGGTCTCTGCAGGCAACTGGCAGCAGAGCAGACCAATTGATCCATCAGCTTATTAAGGCTCAGTTATGCACAATCATATTGTGGAATAAATTCCATTATTCTGCATAACTCATTAATAGAACTAAGAGCTGTGAGGATAAATACACCTGTAAATATATGAGTATAAATATAAATATTTGCCATGTAAATATTCTATGATGCTTTATGTAACTAAGATTTATACTTGGAAAATAACATTTATACTTGGAAAAGAGCAGAACATGCAGTGCAGTAGAGCTGAATCTCTGTTGCTGCAGCAGTAAATTAAAAAGCAGTTGTTTCAGAGAAGAGGTTGAGAAGGAAAGTCCTGCTCGTGTCTCAACCCCAAATACATTCTGAGATTGAGGATTTGATTTACTGGTTTGCTGCCAGTTGTTCCTTCCTTCGACCCCAGGTGATGCCTGTTGGGGTGACACCACAGCTCCTTTTTCTGTGCTCTCTGCCCCAAAAGTCCTTTTTTTATTTTGCAGCTGAGCAGCACATGGGATGTTGTATTTTGCCATCACTGTTGAGATTCAGAGTGTGCTGGAAGAGGCTGTTGCTGTTTGGGCTCATTTGCCAGCCTGATTAATTAGCAGTGAATATTGTTCTGCACTAAACATGTTGAAGCACTCGAATGGGCCCATGTTTTGGTGTTTGTCTGTCAGCTGCCTCCTCCTCCTGCCAGGAGCTCAGTGCTTGGGGCTGCTGTGGGGAAACCCCAGCATTAATTCATTGATATTTGTTGTATTATTTATTTATTCCCTATAAACCCAGCTGCATCCCCCCAGGATGATGTGGGGCAGCATCAAGCTGTGCCCCCAGGAGGTGGGGTGTGAGGAAAGCTGTGCTGGGGAGGGAGGTGCAGGGGAGCAACAGCCCCTCCTTTGCTTATGCAGGTTTGAAAGATTTCAATATTTTAAAATATTTCACCACGGTATTTCATGATTTTAAACATGCACAAATGTACCTGATCCCTGTGCCAACTCCTCCTCCAGCAGCACTTGCAGCATTGGCTGCTGCCTCTGCAGAAGCCCCTGAGCCCTGCTGGGTGGCAGAGGGGTAGGGAGGGGCACAGAGCCCCACAACCATGGCTCTAAATCATAGAATCCTGGAAGGGGTTGACTTGAAAGGGACCTTAGAACCCACCTAGTCCACTCCTGTGCCTCTGGCAGGGACACCTCCCACCAGCCCAGACTGCTCCAAGCCCTGTCCAGCCTGGCCTGGGACACTCCCAGGGGTGGGGCAGCCACAGCTTCTCTGGGCACCTGTGCCAGGGCCTGCCCACCCTCCCAGCCAGGAATTTCTTCCTATTCCTCTTGAAATCTCCGTTCTGGTTGCTGTGGTCGATGCCAATCCAGGAGCATCCCAGGCTGTGTGGCCTCAGGGCATGGGCAGGGCCATCCCCGCAGGACAGCACCGTCCTTGTCCTCCAGCCACAACCAGAACCTGCTTCTCCAGGGGTTGTGGTGGCACTTGAAGCATTTCCTGTATGATCTTTACACTGAACTTGGAGAGTAATAAAAACACTGCGAGCAAATGGCTTCGTTAAGTGGTACAAACGGAGGAGTTAATGAGGTTTGCGTCGGATCCGTTCGGGGCTGGTCGGGCAGAGCTGCCTCGCACAGTCCTCACTAATGAGCTAATTGTTAATTGTTTCCTCAATGGGTCTGCGCGATCCAGGGATGAAGGAGGAGAATGCGCAGCACTTCCCGCTGCAGCTCCAGCTACTACGAGGTGTTATTTTCTGTGAGCAAAGGAAGCTCCATTATTGTCTCACAAACTGCAAGCCGTGAATTGATGTACTTAGTGGTTTGTGTGTCTGAGGGGAATTGTGGCCTTTGGCTCCCCGGAATGATGGCTCGTTCCGTGTCTGCTGCGTTTGGGAGGAAGGCACTGCCCGGGCATTTCTCAGAGAAAGGATTGAGATCTTTGTACAGAAAGGGTGAATATTTTTCTGTCCTGTATTGAGCTCTCAGCCACGTGGGTGAGGGCAGGGCTGGTTTGGTGCCAAGTCAGAGGTGCCCATGTGGCACCTGCACATCCCAGCAAGGTCAGTGGCTGCAGGTGGGGTGAGGGGGCAGTGGCAGGACCCCTTGGTGGCACCAGTCAGATAAAAGCTGTCACCCCCTGGTACATGATATTCTGTGCTTTACTCTTGTTGAGGTTATTTTACATGTTTGAAGGGGTGTCCTTGTGGTTTGTCATTCCTGGCTCTCAAGAGCTTCTCCATCAGGGGTTCTTTGCCAATGGTGTGTCCCTGTTGGTGTCTTTGGGAAGGTTTTCACAGAACCATAGGATGGTTTGTCTTGGAAGGGACATCAAAGCCCATCCAGTTCCAGCCCCACCCCATGGGCAGGGACACCTTCCACTAGAACCAGTCCAGGTTGTTCCAGCCTGGCCTTGAACACACCCAGGGCTGGGCATCCACCAGCACCCCAAGTCCTCCTCCCCAGGGCTGCTCTCCATCCTTTCTCCTCCCAGCCTGAGTTTGTGCTGGGATTGCCTTGACCCAACCACCTTGTGCTTGGCCTTGTTGAACTTCATGAAGTTGGCACAGCCCCACCTGTGCAGCCTGTCCAGATCCCTCTGGGTGCCCCATCCCTTCCCTTGGGCATGTGACAGCCCCACCAGCTCTGTGTCACGGGCAGAGTGACTGAGGGTGCATCAATCCCACTGTCCCTGTCACACACAGATGTCACACAGGTCCAGTCCCAACCCTGACCCCACAGGGCCCAATCCTGACCTCAGAGGGTCCAACCCTGACCCCACAGGGCCCAATCCTGACCTCAGAGGACACCACTCGTCACTGGGTCCACATGGACATCAAGCCCTTGACCACAACTCTTTGCATGTGACCTTCCAGACCATTCCTTACCCTGCACTTGGTCCATCTGTCAAATCCATGTCCAGGTTAGAGACAAGGATGTCACGTGGGACACGCTCAGCACATTAAAATTTCGATCCTTCCTGTCAGTGTCCTTCCTTCTAACCCCAGGAGCCTTTCAGAGCTCAGCCAGTGATTCCTGTAGCAATTATCAGTGTTGGAGTGTAAATGCATTTACACATCTCCCCACCCAGACATGGTGTTCTAGGTAATTGCAGTTTACATTTCAGACATTACAGACCTCTGAAGGGAGTGGGTTTGCTTTGTGTTGAATTTGGGTTCTGTTTTCTTATGTTTTTTAGCAGTTTTGAAATGCAGGACCCAGGACCTCTGACCTTCTGTATTTCCTAAGCACCAGCTTTGATTTGAAGCCCATTTGCATATACAAGTAATCAGGTTTTGGCTTCTCCAATTGGATTATCTGGTGTTTACTGTGCCTGTGCTGGGGCTCCCTGTTTGGGAAACAAGAATGGCACTGCAGGACCCTCTTCATGTCCCTGAAAAGCCATCAAAGCTCTCTCTATTTGTGGAGCATTCAAGCACTGCAGAGCCAAACACTTCATTAGGTCTGGGAGTGCTTGACTTTAATCACAGCCTGCACAAAGTTTGGGTTTTGCTTATTAAGTTTATGGTTCTTTTGTGCTTTTGCTGTTGTCAACCCAAATCAAGAGGAAATTTAGCCCAGCTAAGATGGGTTTAATATTTAAATTATAGAAATAAAAGCAATGTGTGAATGGGCAAGGCTGGTAGTTCTGACCCTTTCAGACCTTTGTCCTGCTGGAGCCAGGACCCTGGTGAACAAAAGCAGCTCTGCCAGTGCTCTGTAGGCTGCTGGTTGTGAGGAACACGGGATTCTTATGGATGGCACAGGAGCAGCTTGGTGGGGCTGTCCTGGCACCCCCGTGCAATGACTGCAGGTACAAATGGAAGTGGCAGGAGCTGTTTTCCCCCTGTTGGGCTCCAGGAGAGAGGGAGATCAATATGTGTTCCTTTACAGAGGGATAAATATGCTGTTTAAGTCAATCCATGGCTTCATTTATGGCAGGGTCGATGGTGCTGCAGACACTCAGCAGGGGAGGATTCAGAGCCCTGGGCTGGGCTGGAGTGGCCTCAGACACCACCCCGAGGGTGCCGGGGCTGGGGTGGCTCACAGAGCTCCTTCCAAGAGCTGCTGGAAGCTCCTGCTAAAGGCATGACGGGTGTTGGGCCCTGGTGATGATTCTTCCTGGTTTTCAGGAGGAATTTCCCCCTGGAAAGGGTGGTCAGACACTGGCAGGGGCTGCCCAGGGAGGGTTGGAGTGCCCAGCCCTGGAGGTGCCCAAGGCAGGACTGGCTGTGGCACTCAGTGCTCTGGGCTGGGGGACAAGGTGGGCATCGGGCACAGGGTGGGCTCCATGGGCTGGGAGGGCTTTGCCAAGGTGAGCATCGGGCACAGGGTGGGCTCCATGGGCTGGGAGGGCTTTGCCAAGGTGGGCATCAGGCACAGGGTGGGCTCCATGGGCTGGCAGGGCTTTTCCAGCCTCAGGGATCCTGGGATTCAGCAGACAAGTCTCACCTCCCTGCCCAGGGTCTACCCTGACTTGCCAAAACCAGATTTGGAGCAAACACCCTTGCTGGGAGAAATACTGCAGGTTTTCCCCTCAGGGGTATTTTGATGGTTGTATTTTCCTCCTGTTCTCATGGCATTTGACTCTTGAAATTCCACCTATAAATTTGGGGTGATTAATGGTGGTTCTGAAACCTAAAACCCTTGTGGCAGAATCTGGTTTGGTTCTGGGGAGAATTCTCAGGTGAAGGTGCCCAGCTCTGAGGAGTCACATCTGGGCAGCTTTGGCAGCTCCAGAGTTGTGTTGGAGCTGGTGAAGTGCTGAGTGAGTGTCCAGCTGCCTGAGACAGGAGAGTGGCTGTGCTGACCCCAGAGCCCCACCTGAGCCTCCTCTCCTGGATTAACAATCCCAGGGATAGTCCTTCCTGCATGGAATTATTTAGCAGGAGAGAAGGAGAGAGAACTTCATCAAAGGAGGGGAAATCACCCAAAGTTCTCTTTCAACTGAGTGATGAAACTTTAATAAGGGCATTGATGAAAGTTTAATAAGGGAGCCCTGCTCCAGGAGTGTTAGTCATCGGGGCTGGCAGAGCCTCTGCCTGGCCAAGCAACCAAGGCTCGCAGTATTTGCCTCTTTTCCTGGGCTCTTTGGGGAAATTCCATCCTCTTCTCCAAAATAAAAGAATAAATGAGAAATAAACAACCTTTCTGCTCATGTACCCTGTAGGCAGCCAGTAGAAAAGTCGTTTTTCCAGACAACATTCATTTTCATAGGAGCTACAGGAGATGGTATGTGGATTTTTCCTGGCTTCAGACAGCTGGAATTAGGAATGGGCCTTGGCTCTGGGAGGTGTTTGACCTCACTGAATGGCTGTTCTAGTCCCCAGGTGAATAAAAAATAACCTTGGATTTAACACTTGGATTAGTTGGACACTGATTTTTATCTATTATTTTAATTTAAAAGTCCATCATGACTCTGGGAGAAAAATTTTTTCATTTATCCATCACTGAATGATCAAAACTTAAATATTTGTGGGTTTTTTGGCCTGTGTGCCTGTTAATTAGTGCATCTGCAGGTGTTCCTTGGCACTGAGAAATAACAGGAGAATAACAGACCTTTTTTGGTGATGCTTCCTAAAAATACTTAACTTCTGTTTTACTGATGTAGGTCTTAGTTTGTTGGCAAATAATTGTTTATAAAGGCTTAGAACCAAGTTGGGAGAGCTGGGGGGGGGGTCACCTGGAGAAGAGAAGGCTCCAGAGACACCTGAGAGCCCCTGCCAGGGCCTAAAGGGGCTCCAGGAGAGCTGGAGAGGGACTGGGGACAAGGCATGGAGGGACAGGACACAAGGAATGGCTCCCACTGCCAGAGGGATATTGGGAAGGAATTGCTGGCTGGGAGGGTGGGCAGGCCCTGGCACAGGTGCCCAGAGAAGCTGTGGCTGCCCCATCCCTGGGAGTGTCCCAGGCCAGGCTGGACAGGGCTTGGAGCAGCCTGGGCTGGTGGGAGGTGTCCCTGCCCATGGCAGGGGTGGCACTGGGTGGGCTTTGGGGTCCCTTCCAGCCAAAGCATTCCAGGATTCTTTGATCCTGCCCCTGGAGCAGCAATGCTGGAGGTGCTGCTTCACCCTGCCCAGTCACCCTTCCCAAACACCAATTCCCTGTTTTCCTCTTGGTGGTACACCAGGATGAAGATCCCCCCCAGCCTGACACTGTGCCTGGAGGAAGGAGCCTGAGCAAATAGTGATTTTTTGGAGCTCCACAGTTGCCTCCCGTTGCCTGAAGGATTTCCACAGGAGCTGGGAGTGTTTGCTGAATGACATAATTAGCTAATGATTGCTTAATTTCCGAATCCATAGCTCGGCATGGAGGGAGGAACAGCTGGTGTTTGTCAAATTAGGTTTCTCCCAAAGATTGTTACTCCTCATGTTCTCGTTTATTTAACATCTTTAAGATTGAGCTCTGAAGGTCCTCCCTGCAAGGTGAATAGAACAGAGTCTGAAGGATGTTGGAGCTTTGACTTGGGGCACTCCCGAGTTCCCTGTTGAGGCCCTTGGAAGGTTCCTGCGTGTTGTGTTTCTGAGATGAAGGATTTGAGATGTGCCACTTGTAAGACTCAGGTATTTGTGTGCAGAACAGCAGAGCAGCCAGGAAGGGGAGAGGAACGTTGGGTGGTTAATACAGCAAGTAATAAAAAGAATCAGATTTGAAATCAGACAGCTTATATTTAGGAAAGTTCAGAATAATTGTGTTCAATGTGCTCAAATATTTGGCTTTTTTATTGAGGTTTTTTCATTTATATTTAATAACTCTGCACAGTTTGGATATGAGTCACTGCTGCCTTGTCCCTCTGGGTTATAATGATGTTTTCACATCTATGGGGTTTTAATATCTAAAAATGCTCCAGCCACGAGCTGGGACTTCAGAATAACAATTAGGAAAGGGGTTTTGAGAGCCCTTTGAAAATATGTCACAGAGTGACAGAATAGTTGGGCTGGAAGGGTCCTCTGGGGTCCCCCAGCCCAGGCAGGGTCACCTGGGGCAGGTGGCACAGGAGCAGGTCCAGGTGGTGCTGGGATGGCTCCAGAGAGGACACTCCACTCCCTCCCTGGGCAGCTGTGCCAGGCTCTGGCACCTCCCTGGAAAGAAGTTCTGCCTCGTGCCGAGGTGGAACTTGTTGTGTTTCCCTTTCTGGCCGTTGCTCCTCGTCCTGTCCCTGTCCCTGTCCCTGGGCAGGGTCTGGGCCCACCCTCTGCCACCCCTGGAGACACTTGTGTGCATTGATGGGGTCCCTCTCAGCCTTCCCTGCTCTGCACTGACCAGGCCCAGCTCCCGCAGTCTCTGCTCATCAGGGAGATGCTCCAGAGCCCAAAGCCCCTCTGGGGGCTCTGCTGGACCCTCTGCAGCCCCTCCCTGGCTTTGCTGTCCTTAATGCCTTCTCCCAGGGGACAATGGACAGGATGAGAGGAGAGGGCAGCAACAGGTCCAGGTTGTACATGAGGAGGAATTTCTGCCTGGAAAGGGTGGGCAGGCACTGGAAGGGGCTGCCCAGGGAGGTTTGGAGTGCCCAGCCCTGGAGGTGCCCAAGGCAGGACTGGCTGTGGCACTGAGTGCTCTGGGCTGGGGCACAAGGTGGGCATCGGGCACAGGGTGGGCTCTGATCCTAGAGGGCTTTTTCCAGCCTTAGTAATCCTGGAATTCTTGAGCTCTGGAGACCAGAATGGAACACAATCTGCAGATGTGGCCTCATTATATTGTACATATCATCTGTCCTACACATCCACGCTGGGGTGTCTCTGACAGGCAGGGACAGGTGGGGAGCGTTGCAGACCCTGTTCCATCTTGTGCTCAGACTCAGAGTGCTGAAAACAACCTTTCACCTGAACTCTGCTGTGCCCTGCAAATAACCTGCTGTGTCTCCTGCCCCACAGGTGGTTGCCAGAGCAGCCTGAAGGCCATGGGTGCCACCCAGCCCCTGGCACTGGCCACAGCAGCCGTGGTGTCGGTGGAGCCCGAGGCGCCCCAGCCCTGCCAGCTGCTCGCCCTGGCCCCGCTCAAGGTGCCGCTTCTGGCATCGCCCTGCCCAGGTAAGGTGCCTGCTGGGGGGCTGCTGGGCAGCTTGGCATGTTCTGGTGCTGCAGAGAGGCTTCTGAGAGGGATGGGGCTGTCCTGAGGTGCAGGGGCTGTTGAAGGTGGGTTTGGGGCAGTCTGGAGGTGTTCTCTGCAATGGGTGCCAGGGGGAGCTCAGAGCTCTGGGAGACTGGCAGTGGTCGTGGTGCTGAGGGGCAGTGGGCACCTGGGCTGGCTCCTCTGCCACCTCAGGGTGCTCTGGGAGCACACCAAGCCTTTGGAGCTGCCCCTCGGGCTGATTGTGGGCAGGGGGAAGGTATTGTCTGGATGTAGAACAATATTTGATTAAGACTTGAGTAGGTTCCTTGGTAGAGCTTCCATAAAATATTGTCATAGAATTTCTTGTTATTGTGTTGGTAGAGGAGAGGGCTGGGATGTGCTGGGGTTACATTGCCCCATCCCTGGGACTGTCCCAGGCCAGGTTGGACAGGGATTGGAGCAGCCTGGGCTGGTGGGAGGTGTCCCTGCCCATGGCAGGGGTGGCACTGGGTGGGCTTTGAGGACTCTCCCAACCCAGCCTGTGGTTCTCTGATCCTCTGCTGGAACGTTTGGCAGGTGAGGGACTGAAGTTGCATTTAATATAACTGAAAGGAAAAATGGGTCAGTTGGCCAAAGGCAGCTCTGCTGGCCAAAATTAGTGTCTCAGTGGCCATCTATCCTTCTGGGAGAGCATCCAGGCTGTGTAATCCAGTGTGCAGGGTCTCCCTTGCTCCACAGCCCTGCTGGCCTCTCAGTTACAGCATCTCTGGGTTGGTGGTTAGTAATTATGTTTATTAACTATGACCTCCCTGTTCCCAAAGAGGAGCACATGGCAGAGTTTCCTCTGTGGGGTGGGGGCAGGTGCCTCTTCCTTGGTCCTCCTGTGGTTTATAAAGGAACAGGCGAGTTCAGGAACTCCCCACGTTCTCCTCCTCTGAAGTTTGTGCAAGGCTGTGTTAGTGAGAGGAATGAACTCACAGATCCCAAAATTAAATAGTTTCCAACTTAAATCTCCCTGTTATTGCTGCCTGGGAGGCTGAATGTTGTGGTCTTGATTACACCCTGTTAATTGACTGTACACCATTAACTGATCATAGGAGAGGTCAGTGTTCCAGTCCTGCCTTGGGTACTTCTGTGTCTCCAATCACAGTGATTTGCTCAACTAATAATCTTAGAACTGAATATTTATTTTTAAGGCCTGTGGTTTGGATTAGTTTTGCAGCCTTACAGTTCATTTCTGGCAGCCTAATTAGTAACTTTGGAAATAATGAGCCAGTGGAAGGAGGTGGGCACTGGGAGGTGTGGGAAGGGCACAGGGCAGAGGAGGATCCAGGCTCTGAAATTCCTTGGAGCTCCCTTGGAGCAGATCCCAGGAGTGCAGGAGAGCTGAGAGTGTGCAGAACTCAGTGGGAATTTTCACATTTTAATGTGGTTTATTTTACATTTTGTAACAGAAAATCAGAAGTAGAGCCATAAGAGCAGAGGATATTTAGGGAATTTACAACCATGTGTTGCCTTTTGCTGTGCAGGATGCCAGCTGGGCATGGGGTGGGCAGACGGGGGTGGCATGTGCTGGGTGCTGCAGGTTTGCTGTGCCTGGGCTCTGCCATGGCAGCAGCTCTGGGCTCATCTTTGCTGTTTGCTCTTTGATTGTTGCTGTGCTGAGCTTAGAGAATCGTAGTGGTGAAATAAATGCATGGAAAAGGAGCAGCATAAAACCCTGGGGTTGGCAGCAACAAAACTACTGGGTTTTTTCAAAGGAAATATTTAAATTTGAGGAACCCATTTCTGCCTGAGAGGTCTGTGGTAGGACATTCACTGCACTGAAACTGGAGCTGTCCAGCAGCACCCAGAGGGAGAAGGGTCTTTGCAGAGAGCTCTGTGCTCTCTGCTGTCACACTCATGACTCCAATGGACAAGGTTCCAGCAATGTTGTTGCAGCTCAATTCTGGGGGATTTGTGCCTTTTTTTTCCCTTTTCTTTTTGCATCTAGTGGTGGTTCTGCTCATGCATCTACCAGGCAAAATGTTCCCTTAAATATTTAATGCCAGCCTCGCTGTTGGCTTAGTTTTGTGCCAGGTTTAACATAAAGACTAAACAGGAGCCTGTGGAGAGGCAGCTTCTCACTGTGTGCACCTTCGTGAGCTGGGAGAGGCAGAGCTGAATTTGCAGCACTGTCAGGCCAAGCCTTTGAAGGTTGTCTCACAGAAACCCAAGTGCAGTGAACGTTGGACACAAACAGTTGCACGGATATTCAGGCAGGGGATGTCTGGTGATCTCTAAGCAGCTATTCTGTAAAGAATTGGGTGTTTATTCTCTTTCTATGCAGTTCTTTAATTATTGGAGGGAAGAAGGTAAGAGCTGAGTCTGTGGTTATGGACTGCCTCAATTAGCAGTGAGCACAAATATTAAAAAAGGCACCATCTGCCATGTGAACCATTTGCCACCTGTTCCTGCTGCCCGAGTTATTTAGGGCTGGCAGTGCCCTGTGTGCCCTGCCATGGAGCAGCTGCCAAGTGACTCAGGAGTTTTCCTTTGGCACCTGAATGGCCAGACAAGGCTGTGCTGACCCACTCCTGATGCCAGTGCTTGTCTCAGCCTTTGTGTGTCTGTCACTCCTTCAGCAGCAGCTTTGAACTGCTGATCTAACCCACGTTTGCAGGACAGTTACTGGGGGCTTTTGGGGGTGCTTTGGGGAGGAAGCAGCTGCTCTGCCCCAGCACACAGAGGGTGAGGACTTTTCAGGGTGGGCACAGCACTGAGTGAGGGGCAGTGCTGGGCACAGCTGATGTGCCAGTGCAGTTACTCCCATTAAACCCTTAGGCTCAGCCTGATATCTTCATGGAATCTCAGAATCCCAGACTGGTTTGGGTGGGAGGGACATCAGGGCCCACCCAGTGCCACCCCCACCATGGGCAGGGACACCTCCCACCAGCCCAGGTTGCTCCAAATCCCATCCAATCTATCCTGGATGTTTCCAGATGTTTCCTGACCAACCTCCTCCCTCTCAGCTTCTTATGCTGCCAGAGGTGGGGCTGAGCAACAGCAGGACTTGATGATCTGCAAGGTCTTTTCCAGCCTCAAGAGTTCCCTGGCTCTGACTCTGTGAATGAGTAGGGGGAGAATTCCTGTAAAATATTTGGAACACAGATCTGTTGGGGAGCAGCTGAGGGAGCTGGAGGGGCTGGTTCTGCCAGTCCAGGTCTCTGCTGGGCTCATCCCACCATGGAGATGGTTCACTTGGTGGTAACTCTCCTTGTGCAGTTGTTACTTGGGATTGGTCTGGCCCTTCTGCATGCCAGAATTCCCAGATATGGGGTGGACAAAACCCAACCATTGTTGGGAAAATGGCAAATATTCCAAGCAGAAATGTGGGGTTTATCTCCTCAGGAAGCCTCTCCTTCCCCTTCCTGGGTGTCCCACGTGTCTGGCAGTAAAACAGCCTTGACTTGGAATGCTGAGTAGTTCTAACAAGCCTGTTGTAAATGATGTGCCCAGCTTTAATGCTGTGTAACGAAGCAAGATAATGAATGTTTATAGTTATTAAAGTGATAACTTCCTACTGGAGCTAATATTCAGCATAAAATTACTTTTCAGTTCCTATCTGTGTTGGCACATGCGAGGGAAGATCTGATTGTACAGTGGGATAAATGAATGCCCAGAATCACATTTAAATGACTATCAATTCTCTGCTCCTGTTGGACACGAAATGTCTGCTGGAAACTGGAAGTGCTCACCTGCCCAGGGACTCTCCAGAAATGGACTGATGGTTCTGAGGGTGTGAAAACTCAGCTGGTTTTGGCATTACCAAAGCAAACTGTGTGAGACAGGCAGAGGGAGAGCAGGCAGAATGGCTGGATAGTGCAAATTTTCACCCCATGCATGTTGGAAAAAGGAAGGCAATAATGGAGCATTTATTGATGCAAATACATGGATGGACCAGACTGGATTTATGGATCAGGATGCATTGAGTCAGATGGGGATTCCCAAGGCACTAAGAGAATGTCTGGGGACCAGGGACATCACCCAGGGAATGGCTGGAACTGTGCCAGGGCAGGGACAGCACCCAGGGAATGGCTGGGGCTGTGCCAGGGCAGGGTCATGTTGGATCTCAGGGAAAGGCTCTTCCCCAGAGGGTGGTGGGCACTGCCCAGGCTCCCCAGGGCAGTGGGCACAGCCCCGAGGCTGCCAGAGCTCCAGGAAGGTTGGGATGATGCTCTGGGGCACAGGGTGGGATTGTTGGGGTGTCCTGGGCAGAGCCAGAAGATGGATTGGATGGTCCCTGTAGGTCCCTTCCAGCTCAGGATATTCCATGATCTTATGTACCTATAGAAAAGGCCTCTCTAACCTCTTTTTCCTGGACTATCACTGGCATGACTAACTAGAAGTAGAAGGAAAGATCTGGCAGGATTAAGACTTGCTTGCAGAGGGAATGTGCTGCTGTGGTGCTGAAGGGCTGGTGTGGCACTCACTGCTCTGGGCTGGGGGACAAGTGGGCACCAGTCACAGGCTGCACTCCAGGATTGCACAGGTCTGTTCCAGCCTCAGTGACTCTGGGATTCATCTGAGCTCTTGCAAAGCTCCTTTGGCTCAGCTGGTGGAGTTACAGCTCAGTCCCTGCTCCACTCAGGCCACCTCCATGGCCTGCCCAACAGCTGTTGGCTCTGGTGGGCACCAGGAGAGGCTCCTTCAGTGTCTCCCTTGGCATAACAAGATACTGACACATGAAAAAATATTTATATTCCATGTAGTAGTTACAAAAGACAAACAACCAAATCCTTTCATTCATGCCCAGCTCTTTGCTTGGTAAATGTCATGAAAGTCAGATTTAATTGACTCTATCCTTAACTGCTTGGTAAAACAAGGAGTAGTTTTCCTTTGGCTTTGAGAAATGCCAGTGCACTTGCAGAGAGTTTCAATCACTGGTAGCAACAGCAGTTCCACAGTTCAAATACCTGCCAGGGGTTGCCCAACCCAGAGCCAAGCAGGGTGTGCAGGCTGAGGGTTAGCCCTGCTGATCCCTGGGGCATCAGGGTTGCTCTAGCAGCTGCTTTATCTTGTCAAATGAAGCCACAGAGTAGGTTTCAACCAACATATTCTCAGTGTTTGACCTGAATTTTCAGTCCTGAACCAGGTCTGTGTGCTGGAATTTCGGTGCAGAACCAACATCTGATGGAGGGAGAAATTCTGTGGTCTCAGTGGATCAACCTCTTCTTTCAGGATCTGCATCTGCAGAATCTTGTACCTTCTGGTAGGAAACTCTGCGTTTGGTGTGTTGGACAAGGAGATAATTTCACAGCATTCCCAGGGATGGAATGGGATCTCAGGAGGCAGACAGTGTGATAATTTTGCCCTAAACATTCTGCTGGAATTGGGAGCTGAGGAAACCTGTGCCACTAAAGCATCCTTGGGATAACTGAAAAATGCTGTTGCTTTTAATCTTGGAAATTAAAAGTAATGCAGAAACACCTGATTGAAGTTTATTATAAAGAAATAGAAATGTAAATTTAAAAGGCTCAGCATGCCCAGGAGCAGATGGGGAGCTCAAGGAGGGTCCCTGGTGAAGGACCTGCTGGTCCTTGTGCTGGTGGCCTTGGTCTTCTCCAGCCCCAGGGACCTGTGGGTGGTGGGGAGGACACAGGGAATGGGGGGTTGGTATTATTGTTGCTATTATTGCTGTTGTCATTGTTGTTGCTATTATTGTTCCAGTAAAACAGCTATTCCTGTTCCCCCTCCCAGGTGGTGGGAGCCACGTGTAGGATTTTCCTGGTGTTTGTACCCAGGTTTGGAGCAGGGGATGTTTCTGGGTGACTTCCTGTGGTTCTCCATCAGGGCCCTCCATGTAACTGTGAATAAATGGAATGAGCTCAAATGAATCTCAGTCTGTTGGCAGAATATGAATCAGGAAAATTAATTAAAATCCCCAATTTTCCGTGTGCTGTAGGTGCTTCCCCAGAGGAGCCCAATGGAATTGCATTGATTTTGTTGCAAATGTGGTTCTGTTTGGTGCATGCAGAAGGTGAGGGAGGAGCAGGAGGGCTGTGCCCCTGGGCAAGGGCTGGGGCTGGCACTGCCCTGAGCCGTGTCCTGGGAGGATGGGAGTGTTTGGACCAAGGAGGAGCTGAAATGCCAACCCTGGGTGGTGAGGGGGAGATGCCACCTGCAGCCACCTCAGGAGCTGCTCTGGGCACTGTCCCTGCAGTGCTGAGGGCAGGGCAGGGCAGGGCAGGGCAGGGCAGGGCAGGGCAGGAGGTGTCCCACAAATGTGGGCTGTGATGGGAACTGGTCAAGGCAAGTGTTCAATTCAATGAGCTCTTCAAGGGAAGAGTGTCCCAGGCCAGGCTGGACAGGGCTTGGAGCAACCTGGGCTGCTGGAAGGTGTCCCTGCCCAGGGCAGGCCTGGAGTTGGATGGGCTTTAAGGTCCTTTCCAACCCAGCCCATTCTGGGGGTCTGTCATTCCAAGAAATCCCTCCTGCAGGCCCTGTGCTGTTGACACCCCCCTGTGATATCAGGAACCAGAGATCTTAAACCTCAACTCAGAAACCAGCATTAAAATTGAGCAAGAGAATCACATTTGTGCTTTCTACTTCGCTGGTTTCAAAATTCCAAACTTAATTTATAGCTCAAATCCTCATAGAAATGAGTATTTGAAGATTTCACTCTGAAACACAAAAGGTTGGCTCATGCAGAAATAATTACTCTGCTACGAGGCAGAGAAAGTGGAAGTTCTGAAGGTTTGATACTGCAGAATTTAGGGAATTCTCTCACAATCACATCCCACTAAACCAAGAGATTGAAATTTTGTGCTGGAGTTTTCCTGAGGCTGGAAATAAAGCAGGAAAGTTTTGGAAATGGGGCCATGTAGAGCATCATCATCACCATCATCCCTTCCCCTGCCAGTGTGAGCAGGTGCTCTGTGGCACCCCTGGGTGCAGGATGGGCACCCCACAGCCTGCCCAGGCTTTGCTGGTGCATCCCAGTGCCCCCTGTGCTTGGAGAAGCTCCGTGTCCCAGCCTGGGGGGCAGGGGCAGAGGGCAGCAGGAGCCCAAACAGGGGCAGGGGCAGAGGGGCAGCAGGAGCCGGAGCTGAGGGGCAGCAGGAGCCAGAGCTGAGGCTGGGGCAGAGGGCAGCAGGAACCCAAACAGGGGCAGAGGGCAGCAGGAGCCCAAACAGGGGCAGGGGCAGAGGGCGGCAGGAGCCGGAGCTGAGGGGCAGCAGGAGCCCAAACAGGGGCTGGGGCAGAGGGGCAGCAGGAGCCCAAACAGGGGCAGGGGCACAGGGGCAGCAGGAGCCAGAGCAGAGGGGCAGCAGGAGCCAGAGCTGAGGCTGGGGCAGAGGGCAGCAGGAGCCAGAGCTGAGCAGTCACAGAGCCATGAGCTGGGGCTCAGGATTTGCATGGTTTGCTTTTCTAACTAAGGGGCTCAAAGTGGTGCTTAATAGTCTGCTATTTTTGTTATTAAACATGTCAGGTTTAATCCCATCATTATGAGTCTGCTCTTACAGCTCCTGCCATGGGAAAGCTCATTAGAAGCTGGGAAATGGGTTCTGTTAACTGCTGGTCACAGAGTTCCCATTCCATTGGGGCTTTTTTCCCAATTAAACACCAGTGTCAGGAGGTGGCCCAGAGGGGGACAATTCCTGCATTGGGTCCCCAGGCAGGACCAGGGAAGGGGGAGGTGTGGTCAGGGCTGAGCAGGGTGTGTTTGGGGTGGGTGTATGGCCTTCAAGGGCCATTTCTCCCCAAAAGGGCAGAAAGGAGGATGCCAAAACCCCATTTCAGAGGGTGGAGAGGGCAGTGGGGGGACTGGCACAAGGTTTTTTTTGGGGATATTTCATGCCCACTGAACCCAGTGGGTTGGTGCTGTGGGGCTGTGCTCAGGGGTGCTGGGGCAGCTGGTGCCATCCCTGTCATGGAATCAGGGAGTAGTTTGTGTTGTGGTCACCTGGTCCAAGCTCCTGCAGTGTCCCCTCCCTCAGGGCTGGGGGAGTTTCCTTGGTTGTGTTTTAACTGACAGTATTTTTCTCAAGCATCAACAATATGGGACAGAATTTTTTTTTTTTTTAAAGGCTAAATGTGACACTTCAGCTTTTAGGGGGATTTGAGTGTTGTGATTTCACTTTGGTTTTGAAGCCACTTTTTTACTTGTTCTGCAGCTCATTTGTTGGAAATTGCAAAAAACCAGGTTGTTAAAGGAAGGGAACGTGGCAGAGAACTCTTCCCCCAGCAGAGCTCGTTGCAGAAGGTGCTCATTGACACTCAGTCCTGACTCTGCAGATTTCCAGAAATACTTGCTGACTTTCCATCTCACATCTTCCCTTCCCGCTCCAATAAGCAATTTACTTCAGCATTTACTAGTTCCTAAAGTGGTTATGGCAATGCATATTGAAATGAGAGCTGAAATTATCCTGCAGAAACAAAAGTGCAGCTCCTGCTCGTGCTGTGGGGGTTGGGCAGGGGGCTCAGTGCCAGCTGGGACTGGGGTTTGCTGCTGGAGGGGAGAACCATGGAATGGCTTGGGCTGGAAGGGACCCCAAAGCCCACCCAGTGCCACCCCTGCCATGGGCAGGGACACCTCCCACCAGCCCAGGGTGCTCCAAGCCCTGTCCAGCCTGGCCTGGGACACTCCCAGGGCTGGGGCAGCCACAGCTTCTCTGGGCACCTGTGCCAGGGCCTGCCCACCCTCCCAGCCAGCAATTCCTTCCCAATATCCCACCTATCCCTGCCCTCTGGCAGTGGGAAGCCATTCCCTGTGTCCTGTCCCTCCATCCCTTGTCCCCAGTCCCTCTCCAGCTCTCCTGGAGCCCCTTCAGGCCCTGGAAGAAAAGCAGTGCAGGACTTTGCAAATGGGAGCCCAAACTGGTGATATTCCTGCACTTCGGGTCTCCTGAGCCCTGGAGTGGCCTCTGCAGAAGGGGCATGGAGGAGGTGCAGGAGGAGGGAGTGGCACCAAACCCACCTGTGCCCCTGAGAGCACCCTGGGGTGGGAGGTTTGTCTGGGAGCCCCAGCAGGGGCAGGGCTGGGGGTCCCTCCACCCCCTGCCTGGGTGGGGGGGCCGTGCTGGGGTGGGGCACTCAGGTGGGTCCTGTGCAAGTTCTGGCTCTGAAGGAGGACACTGAGGGGCAAGCAGGGGTTGTTTTCCCAAAGGTTCTTTGGATTGTTTAAGCCCCAAATTTAAGACAGGGCAGTGAGGCAGATGCAGGAGGGGAGTTCTGTGGGATCTTCCCTGGGCTCTGTAGAACTAATTGGCACATCCCAGGCTTTGGCTCTGCTCCAGATCACATCTCACTTCATTATCTGCAACGAGGGTGACACACAGCCTGCAATTGTTCAACAGGCTCATTTCGTTCTGATTTTATCTTGGGGGCAATGAGGGATCATTGTTTGTGAAAATATAACAACGACAAACTCACCAATGTTGTTTTTCAAAAGTGACACCAATTTCTCTTGGCACCTCCTCCTGATTTGCTGTGAGATTTGGGTGTTTCTTTCCTGGGGAAAACAAACAGTGATTGAGCTTTGGTGGAACCTGGTGCTGCCTGGACAGAGGGAATATGGCTAGAAATGTTAAAATGCTCCTAGGAGTGTCCCAGGCCAGGCTGGACAGGGCTTGGAGCAGCCTGGGCTGGTGGGAGGTGTCCCTGCCCATGGCAGGGGTGGCACTGGGTGGGCTTTGGGGTCCCTCCCACCCACTCTGGATCCTGTGCAAGTGAGGGATCTGTTTTCAGAGAAGCACTAATGTTGGGGAGCAGTTTCTGCAGGTGGTGGGGTCATGGCTGAGAAAAGCAGAGAAAGTTGTGTTCAGCCACCTCCTGAGCCAAAGCTCTCCCAAAAGAAGGAGCTGGAGAGAGAGGAAGTTCAGAGAACGTGATTCTTTACTAAGTGTGTCTGGAAATGCTCCAGGCAGTAGATTTATGTCTGAGGGAGATTGTAGCAACAGAATCTTTTCCAGAAGTGAGATGGAATCTGAAATGATGCTCCTGTCCCAAAAGCCCAGGAGAAATGAAGTTTTTCAAGGAAATTGAAATCAGTGTAGGAGGATGGAAGAGTTGGAGAGATCTTCATTTTAACCCAGTGGTGCCTGGAGCTGTTTGCAGAGCTGCAGCAAGGGTGGGCAGCACTCGTGGGGCTCAAGTGTTCTATTGCTGTAGAAGGACTGACAGAATAACTGCCATGAGATTAACTTCTGATTTGGGGAAGTCTGAAGGCGTTCTCAGGACCCTGAAGGGTCCCCGTCCTGTCCATGGGTGCTCTGTGCAGATGCCCAGGTGCCCAGTGGGTGACCTGAGGACTTGGCACTCAGAGATCACAAACCCCAGAGATATAAAACTATTATGGACTTTTCCTGTGGCTGCAGGGAGGGGCCGTGCTGTGGGAGGTGTCTGGGCACTGGGAAGCACCAGAGGACTGAGGCATCTTCCAGGCTGAAATGTGCCCCAGGCAGAGCCCTGAGTGGGAAGAGCTAAACAAACCCCATGTTGTTTGGTTTGGGAGCCAGCACAGCAAATCCCCCATTTGTGCTGTCCTAAGGAAGCCTAATCTCGTCCTGAGGAAGCCTAATCTCGTCCTGAGGAAGCCTAATCTCGTCCTAAGGAAGCCTAATCTTGTTCAAACAAACAGATATTTGCTTTCTTTTCTCTAACCATGTGCTGAGAGCTGATTCTGCCTCCTCCAGCCCCTTTGCAGGCACCACAGCCTTGTCCTGTGTGGCTGATCCTGCCCACGCTCCAGTGGGCACTGGGCAGCTGTGGGGCTGGGCTGCAGCTCTCACCCCTGCTGGGGGCACTGCCCATGTGCACCAATCCCTCCTGATACACCAGACTTCACCAACAGAGAGGAGAATATTTGCCAACAAACCCTGCCTCGTGCCACAGGCAGTGCCCAGCCTGGCAGCCACAGGGCACCACTGCAATGAGATGCAAACAGTTCCCAAGCAGGGCTTTTCTGCCAGAGCTGCTGCTGCCCATGGGACATGCCCACACCCTTGTGCCTGGGCTGCCCTTGGCACCCCAGGGCCATGTGCTGGTGGCACAGCTGGTGAAGATCCAGCCTGGCAGGGGCGTGCTGGGGACACCCCTCACCCCTCTCCTTGTAGCCAGGAGTTAAACCTGGGCAGAGTCCTCACAGCTGGAACCAGACAGTCCTTGATTCCTGGTGGTACAGGACAGTGCCCAAGGCTGGCAGTGGGAGGTGCCCCACGTGGTGGCTGAGGTGGTGACTGTCCCCTTCAGGAACTCAGACCTAACCAGGGCTGGTTTCCTGCAGGCTGTGCCTGCAGGTGTTGTAGGAAGTGCAAACTGCAGCTGAAGCTCTTTTGGGCACCCAGAGCACTTTCCTTTCTCGTGGCTGTTGGGCACTGCCTCCCTCAGCAAAGGGCTGTGCCAGCACTCCCTGCCAGCCCTGCTCCTCCTGCCCTGCTCTCCATGGCAGGGAGGCATTGTGTGTTCAGTCCTGGAAACATGGAATAACAGACTGGTTTGGGTTGGAAGGGACCCTAAAGATCAT
>JAJPCS010000083.1:325884-341409 GCA_021164005.1 Willisornis vidua nigrigula | reverse complement strand
GAGACAGGGGGCTGCAAAGGACAGGGAGGTGTTCCTGCACTGCCTCCAGTGGGGATGCCCCCAGCACTCAGGGGGGCTCCTGCCAGCTTATCCCAGGGCACAGCAGCATCTGCAGCGTGGGAGGAGAGGGGTGCCCAGCCCCAGACCCTGTGGGACATGGCTGCTGCTCCAAGGGGCACGTGGACATCAGGGAGAAGAGGAGCATGGGCTCATTTAAGTTGGAAAACCCTCTAAGGTCATTAACCCAGCACTGCCAAGGCCACCAATAACCTCAACCCTGAGGATGCCCCATGGGAAACAAGGGTGGGCTCAGGGAGACCAGGACACAGCTCAGTGCAGTGAGAGCCTCCCTCCAGGGTCTGTGGATGATTGCCATCAAAGGGGGGTGCTGGGAAGGGTGGCACACCCTCGGGCACAGGGATGGAACTGAAGAAGGGCCTGGGGGAGGAGGGGCAGGGGAGGGAGGGGGCTTCGAGGCACAGGGAGTGCTTTGGTTTTTCTTTGCCAGGTTTGCTTTGTTGGGAAAGTGTTGCCTACACATTTTAAAGGAATCCTTTTCCCCCACAGATCATGGCAAAGAGTTGAGCAGATCCTCCTGTGCCCCTGCCCTGATCCTGCACACGGACAGCAAGAGTGTGCCCGTGGGCAGCGACGGCGACAAGGTCTGTGCTGGGGCTGCTCCAAACCCCCCTCGAACTGCTGAGCTGCACAGGGCAGAGTGAGGGCAAAGGCTGTGCTGGCACCACAGGATGGGTTAATTTATCCTGTGCTTTGGGGAGCTCTGTCAGAGTGTTAGCCTGGCAGGGAGGGACCCAGAGAATCCCACACTGGGCTGGGCTGGAAGGGACCCCAAAGCCCACCCAGTGCCACCCCTGCCATGGGCAGGGACACCTCCCACCAGCCCAGGCTGCTCCAAGCCCTGTCCAGCCTGGCCTGGGACACTCCCAGGGATGGGGCAGCCACAGCTTCTCTGGGCACCTGTGCCAGGGCCTGCCCACCCTCCCAGCCAGCAATTCCTTCCCAATATCCCACCTAGCCCTGCCCTCTGGCAGTGGGAAGCCATTCCCTGTGTCCTGTCCCTCCATCCTTGTCCCCAGTCCCTCTCCAGCTCTCCTGGAGCCCCTTTAGGCCCTGGAAGGGGCTCTCAGGTGTTCCTGGAGCCTTCTCTTCTCCAGGTGACCCCCCCAGCTTTCCCAGCCTGGCTCCAGAGCAGAGGGATCCACCTCTCTGGGCATCTCTGTGGCCTCCTCTGGGCTGTTCCCAGCAGCTCCCAATATTTTTGTGCTGTTTGATGGGACAGGAGTGCTGAGTCCCCTCTGTCCTGCCAGTGCTGTCTCTGGGAAGTCAGGAAGCAGGACCAGCACGATGGCCTTAGTGCCACCCAGAGAGTTATCCCTGCCCTCCCAAGGGGGCCATTGGCATGACTGGACCTGGTGGCTGCTTTTTCATTTATACTGCTGGGAGTGGGGTGACATTTTTATCCCTTCCTGTTTATCTGGGCTGTTCCAGAGGGAGCTGGTTGTTCATAAAGCCACTTGTGAGCTGATGGCCCTAAGGGGGATCTGCTGCAGGTTAAAGGGGTGATTTGTACAGCAGAACAGTCCTGGCACTGCCTTTGTTTGTGCACTAACCTCTGTCTGCCTTTGCAGGGCCATTCCTTTAAGCTCGTGGCTGAGGGTGACACCACAGCCAATGGCAACAAGCCCGTGGCCTCCACCCCGGTGCCAGGCTCGCCATGGTGAGCAGGGTGGGCACACTGCTGGTCCTGCTCCTCATGCCATTCCCCTCCCAGATGTGTGTTAGTGGGGCACTGTTCTGGGGTTAAATGGCACCACTGGGCTCCTGGTCCATTCCTCATGAGTTGTGTCCTTGGGGAAATGTGGGGGGTGGCACAGGCACGGGGGCACCCAGGGGGGCTCTGCCTCAGCACCTCTCAGCTCACAGAGGGCTCAGGGAGGAAAACCAGCTTCATGAGAAATGTGGGGTTTTAGGGCCACCTCCTCTCTGTCCTGGTCACTGCCAGGGCAGGGGGGACTGACCATCTGCCACACACGGTGCTGGTTTGGGTGGCATCACTGGCACTGGGTTGTGTCTCATGGTCTGGGTTCTCTGCCCAGGTTTCCATTAATGAGCACCATTAATGAGCCCCAGCAGCTGCTCTGTGCCCGCAGATACAGCACACACCTCCCCAGCCCCACGGGGGTCACCTTTGCCGGGCACAGCCTCAACAGTCCCCGCCCTTGGGCCACACTGAGGAGCCCAAACAGGGGCTGCTTTCAGGGTCACCACCATTTGTAACCCATTCCCCACATGGCTCAAATCCTGCCCCGTGCTCACTGCCCAGTGGGTGAGCTCAGAGCACAGAGTGTTCCAGAGAGACATCCCCTCCTGGGCAGGAATGTCCCTGGCACAGGAATCACAGCCTGTAACCTGGCTGGAGTCTGCCAAGCCACACCAGCTCCGAGGAAGAACCTCTCTGGTGAGGCTGGTTTGGGATCCAAATCGTTTGTGCATGGACAGGAACAGGAAGTATTTAGGAAGTATTTATACTATATAAAGTATTTATAATTCTATAGATAATATGTTAAAGAGACAGCACCTCCATGGGCTGTGTCTGTGGCTGAAGCCACAGCTGGGTTGGTACAGCCAAGCTGGTGCCATGTCTCACCTGTGGCACACAGAGTGTGTCAGGCTGTTTGAATGCTCTGCACTGATGGAGCAGTTTTCCAATTTGGGCCCTTTCCCCCATTTTTAACCATGTTTATTCCCTGCTTTTAATAACAATTAAGCAATTCTAATTATAAGATTTGTTCCTTCCAGATATTTATGCTTCAGAGACAGCAACATTTTGCTGCTCTCAGTGTGTGTGTGTAAATCAGTGTGTTAGTTCTCATTGTCATTCAGGGAGCACCAGCCTGAGATGGAAATGCTGTTTGTTTATTTACATATAAATTTAGGAAGTACATCTCTGGCTTTTTCAGTCAAGAATGGTGCAATACTTATTTTCATATTATCGTGGCTGATTCCAAATGAATGTCAGGACAAAATGCTGAACTGTGCTGTGCATCTCTTACCTGGCACAGCCAAGAGGCTGCATCTGGTCCCATCCGTCAGACCTGAAACAGAGCCCTAAAAAATCCTCCTGAAGCCTTGGGGCAGTGCTGGGGTGGGTGGGGGCACCTGTCCAGCTGGGCACCTGTCCAGGTGGGGCACCTGACCACAGCAGGGGGGAGCTGGCTGGGATGCCATGGGCATGGCACAGGGGATGCCATGGGGATGCCATGGGGTTGCCATGGGGGATGCCATGGGGTTGCCATGGGGATGTCACAGGGATGCTGTTCGTGGGATGCCGCTGGGATGTCATGGTGGTGCCATGGGGATGGCAGTCATGCCACTGGGAATGACATGGGTGTGGCACAGGGATGCCATTGTGGTGCCATGAGGAAGGCCCAGGGATGCCGTGGTTACATCTCTTCCCACCAGCACAATGGCAAAGGCTCCCATGGCCACCTGGCAGAGCCCTGGTCTGTGGCATTGAGGTTTTGGCCACCCTGTGCCCTGGCCGGGGCTCCTGCCCCTGGCTGCTCTCAGCCATGGCTTTGGAGCAGGAAATATCCTCTCCTGTGGCTGCCCCTGCTGTGGGCACACAGTGGGCTCTGTCCCTGCTTCTCCCTCCCTTCCATGAGAGGATGTTTCACCTACTGCTTTTGGGGGTGCTCCTTCAACCCTTTCTCTGATATTGGATTGGTGAGGAAGGGATTGGTGCTGGGGTGGGCTGGCAGGGCATGGGCAGAGGGCAGTCCCAGAGGGTGTCAGTGGGCATGGCAGTGGGTAGGGGTCAATGGGTCCCAGGGGGTCTCAGTGGGCACAGCAGATGGGCAGGGGTCAGTGGGTCCCAGGGGTGTCCCTGGGCATGGCAGGGGTCAGTGGGTCAGTGGGTCCCAGAGGGTGCCACTGGACAGGAGTCACTGGGTCCCAGGGTTTGTCAGTGGGTCCCAGGGGGTGTCAGTGGGTCCCAGGGCTGTCACTGGACAGGGATCAGTGGGTCCCAGGGGGTGTCGGTGGGTCCCAGGGTGTCCCTGCATGGCAGTGCAGCTGCAGTTCCCGCTGTGGGGGAACGCCGTGCCCATGGGACATGTGCCCGGTCTGAGCCCCGTGTCTCTCCTGGCACAGGTGTGTGTGCCCGGTCTGAGCCCCGTGACTCTCCTGGCACAGGTGTGTGTGCCCGGTCTGAGCCCCGTGTCTCTCCTGGCACAGGTGTGTGGTGTGGACTGGAGACGACAGGGTGTTCTTCTTCAACCCCAGCATGCAGCTGTCGGTGTGGGAGCGGCCGCGGGACCTGCGGCACCGCGGGGACATCGCGCGGCTGCTCCAGGACCCCCCGCACAAGCGCAAGCTGCCCGCGCCCGCAGGTGACACAGCCTGGCACGGTGGCACCTGGCTGAGCCCCGTGGCCACCGAGCCTGGGCCCGGGGGGGGGGGGCTCGAGGGAGGTCTGATAACCATCTTTGGAGCAGTTTCCTGCAGAGATTCCCTGGGGACTGTTGTGGGCAAAGTGCTGTTTGCTGCAGAATCCGTGTTTTCCCTGGAATGCTGAGCTGGGCACTGGGTGCCCTCGTGACTGGCAGCGAAGGAGCAGGTGGCTCCTTAGAGGAGATGCATCTTTGATGTATAAAACACATCTCAGAAGGCACTGTCTGGTTTATTGCCCTGATTTCCAGGATGTCCATCAGGAAGGCATTGCCAGCACATCACTCAGCTGCTGCACAGGGCACACACTCCACAGCTAATGATCATCCAGCCCAGTTGTGGCGGGGGAAATCCCAGGAGTGAATCTCTAATGAGGGCTAAAAGGTTTGGTGGGAAGGTGGGTCCCTCCATGCAACCATGGCTCTGCCAGGCACGCTCTGAATGCCATGGATTCCTCAAGGGAGGGTTTCCCAGCTGGACTTGCCCATCCCATGCTCCAGCTTCTCTTCTGCTCTCCATACCTGAGTTCTCAGTCAGATGTTGTTACACAGCCCAGAGTGCCAGCCTGTGCCTGCTGCTTCCACGGAGGGTCCATAGTTTGTTCCACCATGTTTCCAAAGAATATGTTTCCCAGTTGAATGGATCTCTGTTCCTGGGAGCTGCTCCTTCCCCTGTCAGTGCTCCTTTGACTTCCTGAGGCTTCATCTGGGCTTCACTGGGACTGGTGTCCCTAAAACCTGCCCTGACTGGGGGGACAGTGAGGCATGGCAGTCATTGGAAATGCTCCTGGTCTTTTGGAGCTGCTTGGAATTCCTGAATGTTCTGCTTTTGGAGGAGAAAGAATAGTCATTATCCTTCAGTTGTGGTTGCTCTTTAGTGGTGAGGTCTAGAAGAATGGAGGAGGGGAAAGTGAGACTTTAGTCATTGTTTCTAAGTATAGTGTTTTATGACTGAAGTGGGGTGGCACTGCCAGTCTGGTGGGGACACTGCCTTGTCCCCTCAGCCCAGCAGGGCTGGGTGTTGGCTTTGGTGCAGGGGCACAGCTCCCAGTGCCCCCCTGCACACTCTGTCTGCGGGTGGGTACAGGGGGTGAACACCAGGGCTTGTGGCAGGAGGATGAGCACAAAACCAGCCACAAAGGCTGTTTCCTCTTGGCATCATCCTCATCAACACAGGCTGTAATTGCAGTTTTCAGTATCAATTTCAATCAGCAGATGCCTGTGTGTATATATATATGTATAAAAGTTTTGTGTGGGGCTTGAAGAACTTTAGCTGTTTATCTGATAATTCCAAATTCATTCTTCAGAAGAAAAACACAGCACATGCTTTTTATGACAGGACATATTGAAAGCTCAATTAACTCCTGACATGGGGAATGATGGCCAGAGACAAAAGTGAGGGTCATTGTTCATGGGCTGTCATTAATTAACAGAGAGGCTGAAGTCATGGTTGATGCATCACACTTCAAAATGTGCTCCATCCTTTTTATTTATTATCTCCACATTCAGCAAGGCTTGATTCATGTACCAGTCTTTTTTCTGGCCATGACTTTCATTGTTGCTAATTGTCTTAATCTTCCTTGATGTGATGGGGCCCTGCTTGGTGTTTGAGCCAGGGGGTTATAATTAGTATCTATTGACTGCTGAGGTGAAAGGGATTATTTATCTCCACTTCTCTTAGTTTGTAATCTGGAGTAAATAAATAACACAAATGAGCTGAGTGTTCCCAACGATGGTCCCCAAATTTATTGAGCTGAGTGGCTGCTGCTGAGTTTTAATTAGAACCTTCAAATCCAAGGCAGAAAAACAAGTTGTGGAGTTGTTCCTGGGGTGCTCTGGGTTGTCTCTGCTGAAAGATCAAGTGCATTTACAATTTGGGCATAAATGAAAAATGACTCACTTATCAATTACTCCACCTCTACCAAGTGTTTGTTCTGGGGGAGATGGATGGAGGTGCTGTGGCTCTTCACAGATGGGTTCCCATCAGGCCATCCCATGGGACTGGAGAGGAGCTGCAGGTCCTCCTGTGCCCCAGAGCAAATGTAGCTGTTTTTATCTCCTTCCTTCAGCCCCTCCAATGGTTTGTCTGGATGTTCAGGCTGAGGAACTGGTTTTGGCTAATTAAAAGAAAATGGACATTATAAAATAACAGGATCCCAGGATGGCCTGGTGGGAAGGGACCTCAAAGACCAGACAGTGCCACCCACTGCCATGGGCAGGGACACCTCCCACCAGCCCAGGGTACCCCAGGTTGCTCCAAGTCCCATCCAGCCCTGCCTGGAACACAGTTGGTAGGACCTCCCAGTGGTGATTCCATTTACTCAATTCCCACAGGTATTTTGGGATCACCCCTGGCAATGGCACTGGGAGCTCCTGGGCTGACAGGAAACTCCAGAGCTGCAGATCCCAGTTCTGCACGTGGGCAGTGGCTTGGCAGGGACCTGCTCAGTGCTGGTGCTCCCTCTGTGTTCTGGAGAATGAGCCGGAATTCCCAACAAGGAGGGATTAGCTGAGTGCTCTCATTGCTCAGCACTGAGCTCTGCTTTGTCACCCCAGGGCAGGAGCCCTGCCAAGGGATGCTCTTCCTCAAGGCTTGGCAGCAGTTGCTGGGTTTGTGCTTGGTGCCCTCCTGCCTGCACAGGGGTTTGTGCTCACAGGGCCCTGGGCTGTGCTGGGGCTCAGGTGGGTGCCAGGTGGGCACAGGGGCACTGCTGGCTGTGCTCTCCCACAGTGCCAGCAGGGCAGTGGCTGCATCCTGCCCCCGTGCCCTGGCACTGCACCCTGGCACTCAGCCACGGGGCACAGGGAGACACAATCCCTCTGTCCCTGCTCTCTGGGGAGCCTGAGGTGTGCCAGGAATGGGCAGATGGAATCCCACTCTGGCACGGGGCTGGTTTGTGTCAGAGTTCCCTCCCCTGAAGGTTCTGGTTGGGTTTCCTTACCCAGGTCACATATTTTTCATGGCAGGATTTTAAAATGATGCATCTTTTTCTGGGAGCTGGGAGAGATCTTGTCATAAAATGATTTAAAAGTTGAGCTCATCTTCGAGTAGCTGGAGAGATTCTTGGAATTTGTCATCCCCATCAGTGATCCACCAGTGGATTTGCCCTGTCCTGTGGGAATGTGGACTGGGAAGGCTCTGCTGCCATGGCTGGACCTCCCCACGTGTTTAATGTGGGCTGGGAAGGCTCTGCTGCCATGGCTGGACCTCCCCACGTGTTTAATGTGGGCTGGGAAGGCTCTGCTGCCATGGCTGGACCTCCCCACGTGTTTAATGTGGGCTGGAAAGGCTCTGCTGCCATGGCTGGACCTCCCTACATGTTCAATGTGGGCTGGGAAGGCTCTGCTGCCCTGCCTGGACCTCTCCCCACGTGTTTTGCCAAGAGAACACCCCCCCAGGGCTCACCGTGCCCAACATTCCCCAACACCCAGCCTTGAGCTGCCTCTGCAAGGGCTGCCCATGGCAGGGGACAGGTGCAGGAGGTGGTTTTCCTTTTCCTTCCATAAACCACAGCACTGCTGAGGTTGGAAAAGCCCTCTGAGCCCACTGAGTCCCACCTTTCCCCTGCAGTGCCAAGGCCACCACCAATCCACCACCCCCAGATTTGGCAGGAACAGGACTGTGCTTGCCCAGTCACTCCACTCTCTGGGAAAGCACCACCAAATATCCTCAAATCATATCCTTACCTTCAGGATTCATTAAATTAACACCACTGCTACCTCTGCAGCGTGTCCAGCTCCTGATTAATAGCTCCATAATGTCTCTGTTGAATTGCATTCCACCTTCCTCAGTTCACAGGTTGGTTCTCCTATTTATTTATATTTTTTAATTGAAGAATTTATCAAGAAGAGGTGATTTATGACTTAATAACAATTTTATGTTTATTTAAAACATTCAATTCATTTATATCATCATAATGTTCATTTATTTTTAGGAATGTTGAGATCAGTCTCTCCTTAGTTTGGAATTTCATCCATTTCTTCTTCTTATCCTTTCAGGGTTTAATCAGCAGAGCTCCTTTTGCCCTGCCATGGTTTTCCTCCTCATGCTCTCCCTGCTCCAGGTCTTTCCACGCTGCAAAGTTACAGCTGCTCTTTGCTTTTTATTGTTCTTTGAGCACTGAATTTCAATAGGAGGCAACATTTGCTGAGAGAACACAAATAAACATGGAATTTCCTCCAAATAGGGAAGCAAAGTGAGCCAAGGGCAAGGTTCTTAAACTGAAACTAGAACTAAATGACCAGATTTGTGTTTCCTTCACTGGTACACAGACTGGACCCATTTCCCAGCAGAAGTCTTGGAGCTCCACTGGATTCCAGTGAGCTCAGATTTCCCCAGTGCAAGTTATTCAAACCTTTCCCCTCCATAACCTCAGTTCAGTTCTCTATTTGTCTTTATTTTTTCACAGTTTCCCAAAGAGCAAGACAAGTTCATTACCAGCCTAATGCAGAAAGGCTGAGGTTGGTGGTTCTGAGATTCCCAGGGGAACCACCTGGAGTGTGATATTTTATTCTCAGCCAAGGTGTTGGGGCTGGAGGAGTCCCAGCACAAACCCAGCGCTGGGTGGATGTGGCTCCTGCTGCTCTGTCCATGTGAATTTGGGTGGAAACTGCAGAGAATGTGATGAAAAGAAAATATTTCACAAGTAAATCTGTGTTTTATGACTAAATCCAAGCTCTGAGTGCTCCAGGGACAGGTGGCCAGGCCAGGCCAGGGGGTGATGCTGCCCTGGGGTCTCTCCCACCATCAGGAGCAGGGGGTTGGTGTCTCCTCTGCTGGAACTCCTGGGAAGGCAGAGTTCTGTTTGCCATACAAGCCAGAGGCATGGGAAGGAAGGCAGTGGAGGTGGCAGTGCCCTCAGTGAACCCTCCAGGCTGCCAGCAGGGAACTCCCTGTGCAGGAATTGCAGCTGCATTTCTGGGGGAGGGAGGAGGGAGGAGGGAGGACCAGGGGAAGCAGCAACAAGAGTGAAAGCAATGACTGAAAAATGAGTGATTTCTCTGGATGAACATGGTCAGTTCTTTCTGTCCCTTCCCTTTGCATGGAGGCAGCTCTGGGGGGCTGATTAAATCCCTGGTGTTTTTAAAACATTCTTGCAAAGACAAGGAATGAAAGCTCAGCTGGAGGAATTTGTATTCCCACTTCTCTAGTTCCCATCTAATAATGATTTATTTCTTTTTAGCAGACAAGTGTGTTAGTTCTTGTCCAGGGGATGAAAACGATGAGCTCAACATCAAAACTAAGAGAAATAAGTAAGTTCTGAAGTCTCTCTGTGATGGTGGGAAGGGAATGTTTGGTACAAAGGAGGGCAAAGAAAACACTGTTCTTTTCTTCTGTGGATAAATGATGGGAGTCCCTCTTTGGGTCTCCAGCCCCCACCAGACTCCAGGATTCTCTGGGATCCCTGTTTCCCATGGACAGCATCTGGGTTTGTCTGAGTAACTCTCCTTTGAAATGGTTAAACAAAAGACTGCAAGGATATTTCAAGTTATTTCAAAGACATTGGATAAAAGCTTTATCTCCACTGAAGCAAAGCAGAGTTTTCCCCCCTGGTCTCGGGGTTTCCAGGCTCAGCAGCAGCCTGAGGTGTTGCTGTTATTGACCTTTATTACCATTTGTGCTGCAAATTCTCATGAAATAACAATTGAGGCAGCAATTTTGAGGCTTCCGAGATGCATGGCCTGTGTCCTTCTGAGCACTCATGGAGTTTGCTGTGCAGATTGTTGTTTATTTGCTAAATTAAATTTTTTATTGTCTTTCTTGGCATGAAGAAGAAATTCTGTGTGATTTGTAGCATCATTTTCCGTTGTGTGAGGGCTGGAGGACAGAGGAGCTGTCCTGGTGTTGGGCTGGGAGAGCAGTGGGATGTTCTACCCTCAGTTTTGGGTTTGTTGTAGAAACTGGATTGGGCCTTTTGAGGTGATGACACCAAATGGAATTTGCAGGTTTGAGATCAGACTCATTGTCATTCCATGAGGGCCCAGAGTGGTCCCTCTCAGCTCACTGGCAGAGCAGCTCATTTTGGGATGAGTGCAGGTGTTTGCAGGAGGAGGATCATGGGCACAGCTCAGGTTACACACTCATCAGCTTGCTCTGATTGGAGGTAAAAACATTCTCCTCTTGTTGAAATTTCCAGCTGAGTGTTATTGTGCAGTGGGGAAACTGCAGAACTAGAAATGCAGCCCTGCCTGGTAGGAGGCTAAAAATCAAATGGCTTTCCTTGAATTATCCTCCCTCCAAACTTGGGATTGTTTGAACATTCCTGGTCTTTCCACAAGGAACCTGAATTTGTGCTCAGATTAATCACACAATTACAGAATGGTTTGGGCTGGAAGGGACTCTCGTGGTGCTGCTTCTTTGGAGCTGAAACCTGAAGATGATGGAGATCTTTTCCCACTGTAATGATTCCAAGGTGAACTGTCCCTCCCTGCAGTGAGCCCCGAGGTGCTGCCCACCTGCTTTTTCCAGGGGGGTTGGAGGCAAAGGGACTCGGGCAATGTGTGGGAAGTGTTTTCTCTGGAATGAGATGTGATCCTGGAAAAGGCTGTCAGGATCAACACAGCCCCTCTGCACCCTCAGAGGGCAGGGTTGGGGACTTTGGGCCATTCCTGGGTTAATTCCCTTGGGAATGAGCTCCTGGAGTGCCTGGGAGCATAAAATAGAGTATTGACTGTCGAGTTCCAGGCCACAAAAACAGAGGGAAAAAATAAACCAAGATGAGGCTTTTCAGTGACTCCTTCAAAGTCTCTCTCCTTGGAGAAGTTCCTTTAAAGGTGTCACTTTGCTGTAGCTTGAATTGCAGTGTCATGTTTGGCTGCTCAGTCCCTCTGATGCTCCTGATGGACCATCCTTCCTCATCAGGAGCTGCCAGAGGACCCTCCCAGGTCCCACCAGCCCAGGGTTCCATAACCAGCTGCAGTCTGGGGGAACTTATCCCTCAGCGTCCCCTCCCGGTGGCTCCTGCATCTTTGGGGATGTTCTGGAGAGGATTCAGATCCCCTCCCAGGCTGACAAGTGCTGAACTCTTTTCTCTCTTACCTTGTTAAAGAACAGAAGATTCCCAAGCTGCTGACCTGGAGAGGGCTGGAGTGGAGGAGAGCAGTGAGGAGCCATCAGCCCCCCGGATCAGCCCTCCCCTGGAGGAGAGGATCACCCACTTCCGAGACATGCTGCTGGAGAGGGGGGTAAGGAGCCTGTGCCCTCTGGCCCAGGGCACAGCCAGGCCACTGATGGCCTCACACAGCCCAGTCTGACCCAGGGCACAGCCAGGACCACTGATATCTAACCCAGGGCACAGCCACTGATGGCCTCACAGAACCCAGGGCACAGCCAGGGCACAGCCAGGACCACTGATGTCTGACTCAGGGCACAGCCACTGATGGCCTCAGAGAGCCCAGTCTGACCCAGGGCACAGCCAGGACCACTGATATCTGACCCAGGGCACAGCCACTGATGTCCCCACACAGCCCAGTCTGACCCAGGGCACAGCCAGGACACTGCACAGGTCATTTCATGGCCATGGCTCAGCAGCCAAGGGGACAGTCAGTGGGAGGAGGTTTCTGTGCCTGACCATGTTGGTTTGGGATATTTCTGTGGCTTTTGTCCCTCTGCCAAACGTGGCCATGCAGAACTGGAAACCCTTCCCAAAGAAATTTCTGGACACAGACCCAGAGATGCAGCAGCTCTTCCAGCACAGGGCAGTGGCTCAGCCGGGCTTGGGGACCTTGGCCAAGCACCATCCTGGGATCCCACATGGACCCAAAGAGCAAATGGTGTGTCTTGGACATCAGCTGGAAGGCTCAGAATGTCCTGGGAAGGACTTTGCTTTTTCCAGTGTTTATCACCACAAATTCCAATGATTCCAGCAGTGGGAAGGCAAATTCACTTACTGGGCATCCAAACTCACAGAATCCTGGAATCTCAGACTGGTTTGGGATGGAGGGACCCCAAAGCCCACCCAGTGCCACCCCTGCCATGGGCAGGGACACCTCCCACCAGCCCAGGGTGCTCCAAGCCCTGTCCAGCCTGGCCTTGGACACTCCCAGGGATGGGGCAGCCACAACTTCTCTGGGCATCTGTGCCAGGGCCTGCCCACCCTCCCAGCCAGGAATTCCTTCCCAATATCCAATATAACCCACCCTCTGGCAGTGTAATGCCATTAATGCTGATGTAAATCCCTGGCAAAGAAGTTCAGTGGATGGTTGCAGCTGAGGCTGAGCAGCAGGAGCATGGGATGCTCAGGGTTTTGGGATGCTCAGGATTTTGGGATGCTCAGGATTTTGGGATGCTCAGAGTTTTGGGATGTTCAGGATTTTGGGATGCTCAGGGTTTTGGGATGCTCAGGATTTTGGGATGCTCAGGGTTTTGGGATGCTCAGGATTTTGGGATGCTCCTCAGGGTTTGGGCTGCCCAGGGCCAGGGAGGGGCTGTGCTGGAGTGTGCAGGTTTTCCCCTTCCCTCCAACACTGCAATCTGTGCTCTCTAAAGATAACTCAATATGTGTTCTATAAAGATAATGTCATTTCTGTAACCAAATAAAGCCCAAGGTGTCTGTTGTTAGGCAGCAAAGCCTATAAAATTTATCCCTGGTAATCAGCAGCTTTAAAGGTGGATAATTAGAGCTTCAGCAGCTCTGCAGTAAATTGTCTCCACGCCAGAGCTGCTCCATTAATGCATTTTGTTATTTATGCATAAAAATGCAGGAGGGCCATAAATGAGCCCTGGCTGAGACTTCTGCTGGCTCAGGTAAAGGTGGGGGGAATAAGTCAGTATTTGGGAGTATTCAGGATGTTCTGGAATGGGATCCTCAAGTGTTTCTGTGGAAGAGTCAGATTTGCTGATAAAATTAAGAAATTTGGGAAATTTGCTGTTTGGCTTTGTCATGATTTAAAAACGTGGAGATAAGATAAGGGGGAATTGGCTTTTGCCCTGAGTGTCTTTGGATGCTCAGAGAGCCCTGGGGCAGCCCCATCTGCTTGGCATCCCTGGGGCAGCCCCATCTACTTGGCACCCCTGGGGCAGCCCCATCTACTTGGCATCCCTGGGGCAGCCCCATCTACTTGGCATCCCTGGGGCAGCCCCATCTACTTGGCACCCCTGTGGGCACAGCCAGGCCCTCAGCGCTGCTTTAATCTCCCCATTTAACGACCATCTCCAGCCTTTCTCTCCTCGCGTTGTTGTTTCTCAAGGAGTTCCTGGATGGCATTACAAAGAGCTGGGCCAGATGGAGTTTGCCAGGGTAGTTCTGCATCTTCCTACATAAATTATGTCAACAGCAGAATATTTATTGTAACATTTTAAAGATAGATGGGAGTTTTGGTGCTGCTCCAAGACAAAGGCACTATTTATTCTGAAGTCTGGGGCAAGTTTTCCTGTGTAAAAATGTAATCTCTGATACCCTGTTGGAAGTTTAAATGTTTCCACAAAATCCTCAGAGGAAGGGGAGAATTTGAGGTTCTTCCTGGCACCCTCCCCAGCCCCAGCATCAAAATATCCACGTTATTCAGCATTCCTGGGAAAGTCTTCTCCTTGCTGGGCTTCTGGCAGGAAACCAAAGCTTTCCAAAGAATTGGTATTGGGTGGTATTTTTTCTCAAGGTTTTGCCTCCTTAATCCTGGGGGGAAAGGGGGATTTGGGCTGTCCTAACACCCACCTTCCCACCTCAAAGTCTGAGCTTAACCAGCTTTGAGTTCCAAGTGGGGTTTGTGCTGGAACAAAGCCTGTGTCCAGGAGAGGGTAAAAGACACCCCAAAAAGGGCCTTTCTGCTGCTGAGGCTCTGAAGGGGAACCCCCAAACCTCAGGGTGTGGTGGGCACAGGGAGGGGACCTCAGGGAAGGGAGGAGATGGCCCTGAATCCCCAAAGGGAGCTGAACTTTGAGTTTTCCAGTCTCTGCCCACTCTAGGAGGAGAACAAGCCCATTTACACCCACTTTGCTTCATCAAACCTTTCCTGCTCGGGTGTTAATTACTCTATTTAATTACACTTCACATACTCAATTTTGTTTTAGTGAGTTTACTCTGCTTTGTAATTAGATGGAGTGATTAGAATATTTTATGCTCTCCAGGTTTTCCTGTAGCAAATAATTACCAGTGATGTTGCACAAGGTCCTGCAATAGTGGAAGGTGTCCCTGGTGGAACTGGAGGAGCTTTAAGGTCCCTTCTCACCCAAACCATTCCAGGATTCCATGACTTTATGAAGCTGGAAGAAGCTCTGTAGGATGTGAGATCCTCATCTCATGTGGCTGCAGGAATGTGGGGCTTTGAACATGGTCACTGCTGGTTCCTCACTTGGGTTAGAATTTTAGTTGTGGGAGTTAAACCTGAGATAATTCCTTGCATGGAATTGATGTTTCTGCCACACAAACAGGATTGCAAAATGGAATTTTTCTTTGCTATGGATTTTTCCACCCAAAATGTGGGAGGAGCCTCTCCCAGCTCCTCACTGAGACGTCCCAGGGTGACTCAGTGCTGTGGGTGTGACCAGAGCTTTGCCAAACCCATGGGAATTGCCCTCCCAGCTGCTCTGGGACATCCTCCCAAGGCTCCTGAGCTCCTCTTTGGCTTCCCCTTGGAGCATTGGCCTCTTCCACTCTTACTGAGGTTGCTCAGGCCACTCCTGCTGTGCTTCACAGGTCTCTGCATTCTCCACCTGGGAGAAGGAGCTGCACAAGATCGTGTTTGACCCTCGGTACCTCCTGCTCAACTCCGAGGAGCGCAAGCAGGTGAGTGTCCCCCTGGCCTGGCCCCTGCCTGGCCCCAAACACCTCCCAGATGAACCAGGATATCCCAGGAATTACCTTGAGGGGGGAGAGATGGTGTAAAATTCAGATTTCTTGGGGAACACTCCAAGTTCAGGCTCAGCTCATTGGGCAGTGATGCCCCTCAGGCACAGGGTGGGATTGGTGGGCTGTCCTGGGCAGGGCCAGGAGCTGGGCTTGGGTGGTCCTTGTGGGTCCTTCCAGCTCAGGATAACCCATGTTAGGAACTGCTGTCTCCTTGGAAAAGCAAGTGGTACAGGGAGGTTTGGGCACAGGGACCAGCTCTGCTCTCTTGG
>JAJPCS010000083.1:315870-325874 GCA_021164005.1 Willisornis vidua nigrigula | reverse complement strand
GCAGGGACAGCTCCTGAGAAACTGGGTTGGAGAGAGGGAATGGCCAAAGGCAGGGACAGCTCCTGGGAAACTGGGCTGGAGAGGGAATGGCCCAAGGCAGGGACAGCTCCTGAGCTCTCTGGTATTTCATGTGTGATTTGTGGGGAGGAGGACAGAGAACATGGAAAACTTGGGGAATTTTGAGGAGCAGCTCCTTTTACTGGACAGCTTTTATTGTAACACACATTTAGTGTGTTGCAGTGTTTGGAACATGAAACCTGCCAGGTTTGGGGATTAAAATGGGATTAAGGCAGTTGGCAGAATTTAGTGACACAGTGAGCTCCTTAAGTCCTTTCCAAGACACCAAAAGTCCTGATATTGTGTGTCCTGCCCCGTGTTTTGCTACCAGACTGTTAGAGGAAGGTTATTGAGCATTCCAAAGACATTAAAGCTTTTGGGTGCCTGAGGATCAGGTGCAAACTCGTGGTGTTTGAAAGCTCTTCAGAGTTTTTTTAGGATAACCTACAGAGTATTGCTCTTTGGATTGGAGGCATTTTCAGCAGTTCCAGCCAGCTGGGAAAGGTGTAGGATCCAAACTAGAGGCCTGCAGGCAGCTGGGCAGGAGCACAAAGCCAGTGCTGGGGGCATGAAAATGGGAGAGAATGTGGGTTCATGTTGCACTGATGTTTGGCTGGAGATGTTCTCTCTCCTCATGTGCCCTTTCCCAGCTCCTCCCTCTGTGGGAGGGCACAGTCAGTGCTGCAGGACCTCAGGCAGAGCAGAACTGCAGACCCTGAGCTGGGCAGCTCTGGGGTCAGCCCCAACACCAGACAGGCTTTGGTCATGACTCTGTGTCTTGTTCCCTTCCCTGGAAGATCTTTGAGCAGTTTGTCAAGACTCGCATCAGAGAGGAGTACAAAGAGAGGAAGAACAAACTGTTGTTGGCCAAGGAAGAATTCAAGAAGCTTCTTGAAGAATCCAAGCTGTCTCCAAGGTGGGCATTGCCTTAGGAAGGCTTGGCAAGACCAGCTTTCTCCTTTAGGCTGAGCTTGGCAGCAGAGAGTGCTGAACATGGAGCTTCCTCCTCCTCCCAGGCTGTTCCAATGCTGTGCTGAGGGTCCTTCCCCAGTATTTACTGTATTGCCTTAATCAGTGCAAGGTGTCCCTGCCCAGGGCTGGGGGTTGCAACGAGACGACCTTTAAGGCTTTTCCCAACCCAAACCATTCTGGGGGTCTAATGATGTGATTGGTGAAAATAAAGTATCCAGTGATTTATTTTTTCCATTGTTTTTCAAGTGCTGGATCCAAACCTGCACAACAGCAAATGCAGCGCTCAGGGCGCTGCTTCAGTTGTGAATTAGAGGAAAATAAGGGTTTATGGGTTATAAACATGGAGTTGGAACTAAGAAATTACAGTTTTCTCTACTAAAACATGCAGGGAATTAATTACAGAACACAACCTGCCAAGACACGTAGATACAAACAGCACATGGGGCTGGAGGGAGGGAATAATAATTATTATTATTAGAAGGGTTTTGCTACAAAACTGGGAATATTCTGGGCTAATGTAGCACCTCAAAGCTGCTCCCAGCAATGATGTTTCCAAGGGGAAACTGCCCAGGCTGAGAGGCCAGGGGCCATTTAACCTGTGAATGGCTCTGCCCCAGCAGGGAGGGGGCTCAGCCCCCTGCAATGGGCTCTGGCTCCATTTTGGTGCACAGTGAGATAAATAAATCCCAGATCTCTGTGGTCTCAGGGCACTGACTTGGGAGTGCAGCCTAAAAGGGAATGAAGGGGCAAAGCTGCCGGGAGAGTGGACCCCTTGGAAATGCCAACTATCCAGAGTTCAGATAAAAAATGCCTTGCCATGATGTGGCAGTGACTCAGCAATGCCCACAGTGCCCATTAGAGCTCCAACTGCCCATCAAAATGCACCTTCCCCATTGCAGGGAGGTCCACGTGGCCAAAGCCGGGTGGTTCCACCACCATCATCCTGCTTTCCTTCCCCATCCCATCCTGTCAGATATTCCCAGCACAGCCCCGTTTCTGGGGTGTGTGTGGAACTGAGGAGCAGCTCAGGAGGCTGAGGTGGCCTGGCCATGCCCAGCCCTGACAGGGCTCTGTCTCCCCCAGGAGCACCTTCAAGGAGTTCGCGGAGAAGCACGGCCGGGACCAGCGGTTCCGCCTCGTCCAGAAGAAGAAGGACCAAGAGCACTTTTTTAATCAGTTCATACTTATCCTTAAAAAGAGGGACAAAGAAAACAGGATAAGGCTACGGAAGATGAGATAAGAGCCCCAGAAACTGCAATAAGGACACGAGCCCAGGCTGTGGCTGCAGCAGGAGTGCAGAGGAAGGAGAAGGAGTTGGGGTTCCTCAGCGTGACAAGGAGTGGCTTTCCCAGGCAAAACCTGCTCCAGGTGGGGCTCAGTGGCCACCTCTGGGACTGGTGAAGGCTGTTCTGCAGGAATCTGAAGGATATTTTGTTCTCCAAGAATTAATGTTTCATATTGAAGCTCTCTTTTGTACAACATCCAGAGTTTGATGCATTTCTAATTGCCATGATATGTCAAACCCTTAATTGTTTTAATTATGCAAATTACTTGTAATATACACAGAGTATGACTCCAGTGCAGGTTTATAATTAAGCAGAAGCAGATGCCATCCATAACCATCTCAAGGTATTTTCATCACTATGGGGAATTATCTCAAGCAACCTTTGGGCAACTTTCTGCATTCCCATGTGTGGAGGTCTGGTGGTCCCAGGAATCCATCACCCACTGCTCACACGTCTCTGTCCAGTCCTCTGAGTAGTAGTAACCAGCTATTAATTGTTAATCTTGGTGAAGAGTGTGAAAATCTTGGCCCATGTCCCACAGGAACACTTCCCATGGTGGGTGGGAGCGACACCTCTCCCTCAGCCTCCCCAGACTCATCCCCTCTGTGAAGCCATCCCAGCGTGGGTCCTGTCTGTGAAAAGTCTGCATGAGATTTTTCTCATCATATTTGTATAAATAAATATTTAACTTTTTTAATTAAGAAATATTTTAAGCCGATTTTTAGTGGTGATGGTGGGGTTAGTTTGGAAACTGTTGGAAGAGTTTGTTTGCTGGAGCTCCAGGAGTGTTTGGACAATGCTCTCAGGGACATGGTGGGATTCTTGGGGCTGTGCAGGGCCAGGAACTGCCCTGGGTGATCCATGTGGGTCCCTTCCAACTCAGGATATTCTGTGTTTCTCTGAAACAATGGGTAAAATAACACAAATCTCGTGGTTTTCACTGGAGAGATGGAAAACCAGAGGGGGCTCCTCCCACTCCTGGTTTGGGGCAAATCCCACTGAGATCCATCAAGGTTCTGAGGGTCTTGGGGGCAAAGGAGTCCCTCTGGCCACACAGCTGGGACTCCTGGCTGGGCTGCCCATCAGGGGGTCTCTGCCTTTGTGCTGCCTCAAAGACACTCTGTGAGCATCAGTTCTTTCTCAGCTGGCCCCATTTTTGGGTTATTCCTCCTCAGATCCACAGATTTCTGGTTGCTTGGAGGGAGGGGGGACTTTGTCCAACTAACAGGAATTGTTCTTTAGGTGGGTGCTGGGCATTTGTATCATCTGGTCGATAAAGGGAATTTCCCAGTGCCTTGGAAAAATGAACTCTGACTAATTCAAAGAGTGACAGGACAGGGGAATGGCTTCCCACTGCCACAGGGCACTGGGGAGGAATTGCTGGCTAGGAGGGTGGGCAGGCCCTGGCACAGGTGCCCAGAGCAGCTGTGGCTGCCCCATCCCTGGGAGTGTCCCAGGCCAGGTTGGACAGGGCTTGGAGCACCCTGGGACAGAGGAAGGTGCAGAAACACAGCGAGATTTGCCTTTTTTTGTGTGAAAACTTTTCCAGTGTCTTCCCCTGGTGGTGTTTTGTGGTTTAAATGTAACTGCACATCTAAGCCTTCCACTGCCACCTCCTTCCTGGAGTATGAATAAAGTGAGATACCAATAATACCTGGGGGGTTTTCCTTGATTTTGGCATTTCCTGGTGATGCCAAAAAGGGCCACAACTGTGTGACCTCCTCCATCAGTGAGTGCCAGGAACCAGAGCTGTGGGTGCAGGAGGTTCCCTCTGGAGCCCCACACAACCCTCAGGCAGTGCCCAGCCTTGGCACAGGACAAGGAATGGGATGGGCAGCACCCTGGAGCTGCCCTTGCCCCTGCCCAGCTGTCCCTGCCCACATGGTCCTGGTCTCCTTGCTTCCCACTGGAGTCTCCAACTGCTTTGTGTTTTCCTGTGCTTGCTCCTGGATTGTCCATCTGTGATGGAACTTCTGGATGTTCTTCTGTCCAGGTAAGTGCCTGGGAGGGGTTGGATATAACCCAGTGTTGGAGTTGGAAAAAAAGACATTTAAGGATATAGTGGGTTTCATGATTTGCAGTTCAACCAACAGCCCTGAAACCTGCCCCAAATCCCCAGCCCAGGACAAGTGCAGGACATTTATTTGTAGTTGGGTTGATCATTGGGCAGAGGATGAGCTGGAGGGAGCACAGGGCACAGATCCAGAGGGAGCTCAGCTTTTGTCTATGACCAAGACACTGGAAATGAAGGAAGCTGTAATTAAAAGCTAAATTGTGGTGCAATGGGCTGCCAGAGCCTGGAGCTTGTTGATTTTGGCTTCGCATGCCAATAAAATCCTGATAATCCCTTTGTTTGAATAATGCTGTTTGAAGGGCAATTTGTGTGTTTACATCCTTAGCAGGATTATATTTGGCTAAACCCAAGATAAATAGGATGAAAAATCAAAGGTGAAATCTTAGGTCAGGGTGGGGTTTTTTTTCTTTACTAAAAGTGCAAAATACTCAGTGAGTAAATGCTGACCAGTGTGGGGATTGGGAACAAAGGATGGTTCTTGGGGTGGTTGGGGGATTTTTCCTCTGCTTTTTGCCCTCCTAACAAACCTACAGACTTTTGTGTAAACATTTATTGGTTCAGCAACAGTTAAAGCTTTTTTGTTTCTCTCTCCCAAATACTTTGTGGCTCTGCTTTTCCAAATCTAGTTCCTTGCATTTTGGTTTCTTCCTTTGGGTTTCCTTTGGTGAACGTTCCTTTCATCCCCTTGCCCTGGGGGCACAGTCCCTGTTGCCGAGGTCCTTGCTGGGATTGCTGATCTGGGGTGAGAATGAAGAGGAGTCAGAGCAGTGGATGGCACATTCCCAGGAGACTCGGAATCGACTCCTCTGGATTCCCAGCGAGTTCTCTGGGTTTGCCTCTGGGAGCCACTGGACTGGATTCACCCCTCCAAGCCCCAGGGGAATCTCTCTGTGTTGTGTTTCTCAGCACTGACCCCGAGCTGGGGCCTCTGCACTTGCTTTTCCCAAGGATTTCCCTCCTGGCAGGTTTGCTCCTCTCGGAGCTCCGTTGTATCCTGAGAGGTTTCCGTGGTTTTCTTCCTTCTCCTTCTCCTGAGGGTGTTGTCTTTAATGCCTCTGGGAAGGCAAACAGGGCAGTGACTGGAAATGCACAACTGATGGTTTCTCTTGGACAGGGCCCTGAGTTTCAGCCCTTCCCGCAGAGGGAGATCTGGAGCTGACTTGGAATAATCTCCTTTTTAAGAAGTTCCTCTGAGACAGTGAACTGGGCACTTGGTGTAGCCCTAGAAATGCTTCAGAGTTTGTCCAAATTGCTGTAAATTGGACTTTATTTTCCTCAGGCATCCTGTGCTGGGCATGAGGGGGCAGCTTCCAGCTCCTTCCTGACCCGCTGTGTTTCCATCCCTGGTGCTCAGCAGGGATTGGCTTTAGGCACAAAAATGAAGGATAGTTTCTGTTGGGTTTTATTTTGACTCCAGTCAGAGAGCTGGTTCTGTGCTCTCATCTTCCCTGCAGAGCACAAACCATTCCCTTTTCTTCTCTTCCTCTTAACAGAATTCAATAATATGCCCCTATTTAACCCTGAGAATAATTTTCAAGGTACCTGATAGAAGGGCTTGGGTTGGAAGGGACCTAAAAGATCATCCAGTTCCAACACAAACTCTCCTGTAGCTGCTATTTGTTGTGTTACCTTCTGGTAAAAGTAAAGGTACTGATAAAAAAAGGGCAAAAAATCTGAGCCAATTCCCTGAAATCTCTCTGAACACTCCCCCTCCTTTCTGAGCTTGTTGTTTGTCTGGAGAGGAAAAAAAATCCTGTTCCTGGAAGTTCTTCTTGCCTGAGATGCAAATTTCAGGCAGTTCTTCAATGGAATTGGAGTCTGCACTTCTCCTGCACATCTGAGTTTCTGAGCTGTAAGGACTGGTGTGAACCTTCCTAAAGTAATTTGTCCACATTTCCCTGTTGGAGTCGGTTTTCCTTTGGCCATCATTGGTTTGGAACCAGTGAAACCACTTTGGGATTAACCAGACAGAACTCCCAGAGCAGCTGTGGCTGCCCCAGCCCTGGGAGTGTCCCAGACCAGGCTGGACAGGGCTTGGAGCACCCTGGGCTGGTGGGAGGTGTCCCTGCCATGGCAGGGGTGGCACTGGGTGGGCTCTGAGGTCCTTCCAACCCAAACCAGTCTGGGATTCTTAGGTCAAGTTTTACCCAATGAAACAAAATGTCTTTTCAATATATTTTCCCTTTTTTTTCTACTTTGAAGAGAAAAGCCTTCCTTGCAATCATAGCAAAGTGGTGCTTCTGCTTGGAACAAGCACTGCCTGAAAAACAAGAATATATTTAACTTTAAAGAGCATTTTTAATAAAGACCTTCCACATCTGAGAGGGCTGTGATTGTAAGCACGGGAGGCTGAGACTTTCAAAGCTCGTGTTTTGTTTGTATTAAAAATAATTTTTCCCTCAGATGTGATTTTTTTTCCTCCTAAAAGAGTAAAATATTGATTTAATAATTCAAACCTTGTCAACTGGAGGTTGAACTGTCTGGATCTTCCACACAGATCTCACAAATTGCAACTCTATGTTTTTATTTTGAAGCAAAAGCTGCTTGTGTGTTCTCAGAAATACCCAGAGTAGCTGTGACATTCCCAAACCAGGGGGAATCCTCCTCCCTGCAGGACCTGATGGGGGTTTCAGGGTGAGGAGAGCTCAGGGTGGAGGGACAGGGACAGAGAGGTGGGGGCAGCTGTGCCAAAACTCACTGTGGGTACAGGAAAAACGTCTGCCTGTCCTGAGGTGGAGTCTCCATCCCTGCTGGGGAGGGAAAAGGCAACATGTTCCTCTCAGCTTTGCTGTTCTCTTTAAGTATTCCACACTTGTCGTCTGCCAGAGAAAAGTTTTGCCACAGGGGAGATACTGGGGAAAAGGAAACCAAAAAGGCTGGGAGATTGTTTGCTTTCTGCCCTGGGAATTGTGACACAAATTATGCAGAGTGCCTGGAGAAAGCTGAAAGGATTCAGAGGGTTGGGGATGCCCATCCCAGCTCCAGTCTGCCCATCCCAGCTCCAGTCTGTCCATCCCAGCTCCAGTCTGCCCATCCCAGCTCCAGTCTGCCCATCCCAGCTCCAGTCTGTCCATCCCAGCTCCAGCCTATCCATCCCCCCTGGACTCACAGAGCCAGCACAGACCTGGCTGGGGCTCAGGGGCAGGGGTCTCCCAGAGCTGCTCTGACATCCCTCAGGCCTTTGAGCAGGAATTCCCTCTGCAGGAAAATCCTGTGCCTGGATCTCTGTCTGCATTCCTGGCTGCCTCTAATCCTGGTTGTGAGGCTGGTGCTGGGAGAAGGAGGGAGTTCATCTCCCCCAGTGGAGTTGTCAGCTCTTCCTTGGGCTGTGTGAGGAGCTCGTGATCATCTTTCCATGATAAACCTTGTGGTGATAAACACTTCGTGCTTCCCAGCTGGAGTTTGCTCATTGGACAGGACAAGGTTTTCTTTGATGCACTTCTTTTGAAGCAGCAGCCACGGGGATGAGTGATGAGTGTTCCTGCACTGGGCTCTTTGAACCAGGCATTGTTTTCCCAGCTCACCTATTTGCTCCAGTGGCTCTTGATGTGCATTGAGCAGTCTGGGTCCAGCAATGGGCCCTGAGCCTTAGGGAAGAGGCAAACCCCAGTGTATTCCTTGGCTGGAGCAGGTGGGACACCAAGGGCCACAATCCCACAGGAGCACCCCGAGGGTTGCCAGGGGAACCTGCTGCACGAGGCTGACTTCAGTCCAAGGGAACCAGAAAGGTTGTTGTTCAGTCCAGGCAGCTCCAACCTGATTGCCAATGAAATGAAAACCCAAGTAAACCCAAACCAACTGGGGCTGCCCTCCTGGATGTGCCCCCGATAACTCTGAGCAGAGCCTGCAAACCCAGGGGGAAGCTGATGCTTGGGTGGCTGAGAGGAACTCGGCTCCCTCTGACACTGATGACAGGAGCAGATGGTTTTGCACATGGATTTCATTTCTGTTTCTGTAAACAGACATTTATTCTGGCTGCTCTGCTAAATATATATATTTTATTGAATGGTCTTTGCTGCTGGAGCAGTAATTACCCCTCCCATGTGTTGGGTTTACAGCCAGTCTGGCACCTACTTTACAGCAAATGAATATGTGAGAGATGGATCATACAAACATGTGAATATAGTGACAACATTCCAAATGTAAATAATAATAAATTGAGCCACCTTTAGTTGGGACTCCACAGCCAGAATAGTTCCCTCCTGTGCTGCTGAGGGGCAGCTCAATGAAATATGAAGCAGCTCCACTTCTTCCTCGTACTTGTGACAGGACTGTTCTCTCAAGAAAACAGACAGTCTGACCTCACACTGCATCCCTGCATCTTCCCAGGGATCCAGGGAAATGTTTCACTTAAAGAAGATGCTCTGCTCTTCCATGGAGACAGAAAGTGAGCTAATGAGGCCTTGGGAGAGGAGGGGGTGCTTGGCTGTGTGCTGAGCCTGAGGGACAGGGACATGCTGCTGGTGGAGCCTCAACAGCTCTGCAAACAAGGCAAAGCCCAGGTCAGCAGTGGGAAAGGTGGGGAGGGCCCCCTGAGCTGGTGGGGTAGGACTGAGGGTCCCCAGACACCCCCTCAGGGTGTGTGGGCTTGGTCTGGCTCTGCTGCTCCCACAGCACACAGGAACACAAGCAGGGAGGGAGCACCTCCTGAGCCACCTCCTGGCTAAGCAGGGGCTGGAGGCTTGAAAAGTCAGTAAGAAAGAACCCCTTTGCCCACTCTGGAGGCTCCCCAGTTTCCCGGGGCTGGGATTCACTGGATGTGCTGCCTGTTGAGCCACTGGGAGCAAAGGCTCCTCTTCTGTGATGAGGCCATTGGGCTGCACACCAGGATTGTGCCCAGAACACCTGAATTCCTGTCTTACTCTGGGCTGACCTTTTTGTCATTAAGCAAATTATTTCACCAACCAGCACATCCAGTGCCAGGACCCAAAGAACAGCAGAAGCTGTGCCAGGGCAGGGTCAGGTTGGATCTCAGGAGAAGGTCCTTCCCCCAGAGGGTGGTGGGCACTGACCAGGCTCCCCAGGGCAGTGGGCACAGCCCCAAGGCTGCCAGAGCTCCAGGAGGGTTTGGACAATGGGACAGGGTGGGATTGTTGGGGTGTCTGGGCAGGGCCAAGGGCTGGACTGGATGGTCCTTTTGGGTTCCAACCCAAATGATTCTGTGATCCCAGGAGCGTGTCCTGCTGCTCTGAACCCACTGCAGGAACGGGCTGGGCTGGTTTACCTTTCAGTGCCCTCTGCCCACACTGCCCCAAACACTGCACAGCCAAATCCCCCCATGAATGTGTCAGTCCATTTAAACTCTGCCCTGGAATTCTTCTCTGCTGTGGGAGCAGCAGCTGCTGGAGCCTGGGGGGCTGCTCTCCATGTGTGACAGCACCTCTGGCTCTGTCCTGACCCATCCTGAGCCCCCAGTGCTCCACAGCTGTCCTGGAACCATCCCCACAGGGGACAGTGTGACAGGATGGGACAGCAGGGCACAGGGAGCGGGGGCACGGCCCTGAGTGCAGGGCTTGTGCTCCAAGAGCAGCCCTTGGCACAAACCCTGCTGGGATGGGCAGTGTCTGTGCCTGGCATGGGCAGTGTCTGTGCCTGGCATGGGCAGTGTCTGTGCC
>JAJPCS010000083.1:282279-296923 GCA_021164005.1 Willisornis vidua nigrigula | reverse complement strand
CTGGGGTGACAGGGACATTCCCAGCACAGCTTTCCTGGGGTGACAGGAACATTCCCAGCACAGCTTTGCTGGGGTGACAGGGACATTCCCAGCACAGCTGTCCTAGGGTGACAGGGACATTCCCAGCACAGCTTTGCTGGGGTGACAGGGACATTCCCAGCAAAGCTTTGCTGGGGTGACAGGGACATTCCCAGCACAGCTTTCCTGAGCTGACAGGGACATGCTCAGCACAGCTTTGCTGGGGTGACAGGGACATTCCCAGCACAGCTTTCCTGGGGTGACAGGGACATGCTCAGCACAGCTTTCCTGAGCTGACAGGGACATTCCCAGCACAGCTTTCCTGAGGGGACAGGGACATTGCTCAGGTCTGTGTGTGACACGAGGCTGTTGGAGGTGGAACTGCTGTCCCAGCAGCCAGGACATAAAACCTGCACTACCTGCACCTTGGCCCTTTCACTGCCCCTTGGGGAAACACATCCCTTCCATTTCCATTCACTCCAACTGCACTGCACCAGCTCTGGTTCTCTCTGTCCAGCTGCACCCCCATGGCTGGGATAAACCCCTGGCCCTGCCCTGCCCCTCCTGCACTGCCAGAGCTGTTGCTGTTGGCATTCCAGGCACACTCTGGGTTTGTGCTGCTCTGCCAGAGCAGAGCCAGTCCCAGCTCCTGCTCCCTTCACAGCAGGTCCATCCTCTCCCAGACAAGCTCAGGCTGGAGAATAAACCCCTAATTGTCAATAATGCAGTTTGAGATAAACCCAAATCCCCTTGGTGTGAGTGTCACATTTTAAGGCAATATTTTTTTGTGAGCAGATAAAGCGAGGCAGGAAGGAAAGGGATTTCACAGATGGGATAAGGAGGATAACTTTGGGAGCTTGATGTTTTTATGTTATCTGTGGCCTCCTTGGGTGATTGCTTGAAGTGTTAAAGGGAATAAATGTGGAAGGGATCAGTGATCTGAGTGGAAGTGAAGGGGGGCAAGACTTCTCCTGTGTATGTACACAGATATATTCAGGAGACTGTGTGTATTTCCAGAGAGTATCCTGGGGAAAATGTGTATGGAAAAGACAAATCAGGAGCTTCTGGAACCTCTGGTTATTGCCAGGCTGGGACATCAGTTTGCAGGTGCACAGACATTCATTCCTTGCATACCTGGGGTTCTTCCTCTCAAATTTTTCATCACTGCAGCTTCAGTGGGGACAAAAGGAAAAAGCACAAGCAAGGGAATAGTTGGAGGTTTTTAACTCTTCCCTCCAGGGTAAAGGTCTCTTGGGACCAGCCCTGGGTGGTACCTGCAGGGCTGTTCCAGGCTGTGGGTCCTGTGGGGTCCAGAGACCACCCCCAGCCCCTTCCTCTGGGATCACAGAATTACAGAATGGCCTTGGCTGGAAGGGACCCCAAAGCCCACCCAGTGCCACCCCTGCCATGGGCAGGGACACCTCCCACCAGCCCAGGGTGCTCCAAGCCCTGTCCAACCTGGCCTGGGACACTCCCAGGTTCAGGTGGTGCCGGTGCCAGCGAAGGCAAGAGCAGGGTTGGTGCCCTGTGGGCTGAGCAGGACCTGCTGCTCCTGAGCACCTTCCCAGCACTCCCACAGTTGTTCTTGCTGGTGGTATTTCTGGTGGTTTTTGTTCCAGCCACTTGAAGGCCCATATTTCACTTTTATCCCCCCTGCTAATGAGCTGTTTACATGTGCTGCCTATAAAGTAGTGTCATTTTTCTTCCTTCTCAGGGTGGTGATGCTGGACATTAATGGGGGGTTGTAACCACGTTTCTGTCTCTCACTTTAACAAGCAGCTTGTGCTTAAATGGGAGAATTAAAAGCCTGACACCCAATCCTGTTCACTGATCATGTCCCTCCTTTCATTAAGTGTTGTGGCTTTTGTGTCCTGCAGTCCCTGTTGCTTTGGCATTGCAGGAGTGGGGCAGGAAGTAAATGAGCAAAGAGACCTGGCTGAGGATACACATGATGGAAGCACAGGCTGGTTTGGGGTGGAGGGACCTTCAGGAGCATCCAGTGCAAGCCCAGGGACACCTTCCACTGGGTGAGGGTGCTCCAAGCCCTGTCCAGCCTGACCTTCCACACCTCCAGGGAAGGGCTGCTTGGCTGCTCAGGTGGAAGAGGGTGTGGAGCAGAGAAGCTCAGAAATTCAATGTGGGATTTTACATCTGTGCATTCCCTTTCTGCAAACCACCTTGTAAACAGCCTCAACTTAATGTGATTTCCAGTTTCCACCCCCCAAATCTTAGCCTGAATTCATCACAGATCCCACCCAGAGGCAATGGGGCAGTCCCTGCTGTCAGATGAAGATGAGAGGCTTCCTGGGCTGGCTGATGAGAATGGCTCATGGGACAGCAAAACCACAGCTTGGTAATGACAAGCTGCTGATTCGGAAATGGTTTATACTTCAATAACCTGCCCTCCTGGCAGGGGGTGGAACGAGGTGATCCTTAACTCCCTTTCAGCCCAAACCATCCTGTGATTCACTGTCTCTCTTGGTACAAAATCAATCTTGAGAAACAGGAAGAAAAAACTTCTTGGAGGAGCCAAAACTGTGTGACAGAGCAAGTAATTCCACCCAACTCTGTACAGGGGATAAAAACTTCCATTAAAAATCTGGGAAACTGAAGACTCACAGGCAGCAAACACTGTTTAATATCCCCAGTGCTCTGATAACTGCTGGGTTAGGTCTGGAGGTAAAACAAGAGGATGAACAAAAAGAATTCCAGCTAAATCATGTTTAGGGTGATTTTTTGCTGGTTCAGTAATCAAGATTTCCCCTGCTGAGCAGTGAGAGCAGCATTTCAGGCAAAGCCACCTTCCCAAGGTGGGAGAAGTGGCTCTGGCAGCTGCAGTTCCTCCTCGTGGGGCACAGCAACCTCAGCCCTGCCCAGGGTGTGCCCTGGGCACTCTCTGGGCAAGGGAAAGAGTCTCTGCTGCCACAGCCAAGCCCTGAAGGGCTGGAACTCCAGGGGAGGGAGCAGCAGATCCCCCTCTGTAACCTCCACTCCAAAGCTCCAAGGACGGGTGAGGTTTTCAGGGTCCTTCCAACTGCCCTTTGAAACTCTCCAGAAATGCTGATTTTTCCTAATAGTTTTCAGCAACATCTCCCAGTATTAATTATTGTGATTTTTGAGTGTTTTTTGTCGAGTCCACTTTGTTGTTTTGTTGCTACTTTTGATTATTTCCTCTTGTCCTCCTTTTCAGCTTTGCCTCTTTTTTTTTTTTAAGCTTTTCAGGAAATCTGATTTTGTGAATTCAAAATCCAGAATTAAAGCCTGTGCAAAAATACAAAACTAAAAAATGCAAAGCTCCCCCATAATGTGCAAAATGCAATTTAAAGTCATGTTCCAAAGCAACTGCAGAGCTGCATGTGCTCATATTTTTCCAGTTGGCCTTCTGGGCTCTCAGGGGGGTCCTGCAGGAGCAGCAGGGTCTGTTCTGGAGAATGTGATGGTAGGAACAGTGCTGGGATCATAAAACGTTACCAGAACATGCATATAAAATAATAATTCATAATAAACTTATTAAATAAAATCCCATTGACATCCTTTATTTCCTATTGGGAAATTAAAGATTTCTAGTAGCAAAAATCTTTATCCCTGGGAGATGTTGCACTTGCAGCTCCCTCCTCTCTGACTCTGTGCAGCAGAACGAGGGATGGGGGAAAGCAACTCCTGGTCATATTTTTGGAGATTAAAGGTCATCATCAGCTGAGTGTCCTGTGCTGGTGCCTCGGGCTGGTCCTGCAGGGCAGGGGGTGGGCAGGAGTGGGGTGGGCACAACCTCCAGCAGGGCTGGCCATGGGCCTGGAGCCACATCCATTGGGCAAGGAGGGAAAGCAGCTTGGGATGGAAAGGTTTGGGGATGAGCAAAGAGCAGGGAACAGGCACCGGTGGGCGTTGGTGGCAGCAAAGAGGGAGGAGGATTGGGATGTATTGGGAGATACAGAAAAGTGAAATCCACTGCCCTGGGCTGTGCAGAGCCATCAGGAGAGGCAAATCCAGAGCCATCAGGAGAGGCAAATCCCGGAGCCATCAGGAGAGGCAAATCCCGGAGCCATCAGGAGAGGCAAACCCCAGAGCCACAGGTCCTGCAGATCCCAGAGCCACCAAATAAGGGCAGTTTTGTGTCCCAGGTGACAGAGAGAATTCCCTTCAGCTTCTTCAGACAGTGCTGCAAAAGGACTTTCCCTTCCCAGCTGAGCAGAGGGAAGTGTTTGAGCTTCTAGGTGAGGGGTCTGAGGAGCTGCAGCCCCTGCAGGGGATGGAGCTGCCCCTCCCCAAGGCCACAGCACTGCCCTGCTCTGCCCCACTCGGGGGCTTCCCAGAAATGTGCTCCTCATTTCTGATATTAATGGAAATGCTTGGCTGGGAGCCAGAGCTCTCCTGAGTGAGCTGTCACTGCTCTGCCCTTCCCAAGGGGAGCTTAAGGATGATGTGACTTGGAAAAACACAATCTAAAACATTTTAAAGATGATAAATGTTCCCAGCTGACTTTTCAACCAGTGATGAGACTTGAAGGGATTTTTAGTGGAAAATCCTTGTGGTGTAATTTTAATTTTTCATAAGCTGTACCCTGGGTGCAGCCTCATAAACCAGCTCGTTTAAGCCCCACTGAGGTCTCTTTGTATTTTGCAACCAGTTGTGGACAACAAATAATATTAAAATTAATCTTGAAACTATTACACTTATTTTGCTTCCCCTCTCTTCAGAGAGAGAGAACAGGTTTCTGGTTTCCTCCCATGGCAGTGAACTGAACCCCTCTGGATGTGTGTGAGGGTTGGGTTTCATCTCCCAGCTGAGGGACCTGTCCTGGCACCACCTGCACAGAGGGGTCTTTGCAGCTGGGTGGTTTGTATGGAGCAGCTTGCCCAGGGCAGAGGTGCCATCCCCACCCCTGAGGTGTCCAGAGTGTTGTGCAGGTGGCTCTTGGGGCCGTGGGTGGTGCTGAACGAGGCTGAAGGTTGGACTTGGTGATCTGAGAAGGCTTTTCCAACCTTACCAATCCTGGGATTCCATTCCCCTGCACCAGGGGCTGGGTAACTCAGTCCCCTGCTCAGGTGGGAAGGTTTGGGACTGACCAGATGCCATCCCACCCTTCAGTCAGCAGGAAGGGCTGTGCCAGCCCTGTGACTGAGGTGGGTTTGGGGCCTGGCAGCAAATGCCCTCCTGGGCTTTACAGCCACCAACCCACTGCAAGAAGGACATTGAGGGGCTGGAGCGTCTCCAGGGCAGGGAGCGGAGCTGGGAAGGGGCTGGGGCAGCAGGAGGGGCTGAGGGAGCTGGGGGGGCTCAGCCTGGAGCAAAGGAGGCTCAGAGGGCACCTTCTGGCTCTGCAATCCCTGCCAGGAGGGGGAAGCCGGGACAGGGGGTCAGGCTGTGCCCCAGGGCACAGGGACAGAAGGAGAGGGCACGATCTCAGGCTGGGCCAGGGCAGGGGCAGGGGGCACAGCAGCAGGAATTTCTGCCTGGAAAGGGTGGGCAGGCACTGGCAGGGGCTGCCCAGGGAGGTTTGGAGTGCTCAGCCCTGGAGGTGCCCAAGGCAGGACTGGCCGTGGCACTGAGTGCTCTGGGCTGGTGGACAAGGTGGGCATCGGGCACAGGGTGGGCTCCAGGGGCTGGGAGGGCTTTGCCAAGGTGGGCATCGGGCACAGGGTGGGCTCCATGGGCTGGGAGGGCTTTGCCAAGGTGGGCATCGGGCACAGGGTGGGCTCCAGGGGCTGGGAGAGCTTTTCCACCCTGAATTAGTCTGTGAGAAGGTGAAAATGTCCTTGAAAAGAGATGCAGCTTTTTCAAAGTCCTGGGGGACTGCTGGGGTCTGATGAGGGCACAAAAAGCCAGAGCCCAGCTGAGGCCCATTCTCAGCTCAGCTTTCTCTGGGTGTCTCCTGTAATGCATCTCCAGGTTTAATTGTTGACAGTAATTAACTATAGCACAGCTGTCTTTAATTATCCCTTCTAATGAGTCAGCCTCTCCTGTAAGTGACTGCCAGACACAACTGTGCACATCTGTGCCCTCCCTGGGTGCCACCAACCTCTGCCACCCCCCCAGCAGCAGCCTGGGACAATCCTGCTCCCCTTGGGAGTCCCAACCCCATCACCCTCCCAAAGCACTTCTGGGAGACCTGAGAAATCCTCCCAGAGCTGCTGGGAGGGTGAAATGCTGAGGGAATCCTTTGTGGTGTCCCTGGGGAGCAGGCAGGGAGCAGCAATGCCAGCAGAGCTCTGCCACGGGAAGGGTCAGGCTCACAAATGGATTCTAAGGATTGGCAGGTTTGGTGCTGAGAATGTGCTGCTTTCCCCAGAAAGTTTTCTCATGAGTTTGTAACCCTTGAAACATTTTTAATGGTTTATTTTTCCAACACAGCTGATCTTTCCCTCCTGCAACTTCTTTTTTTTTGCAATTTTGTTCTGTGGATTTCTCATTGGCATTTGTGGTAGAACGTTGAGTAATAAGTTTATTTCTTTAATTTGCTTTACCATGTACCCACATGTCAAATCCCTTTGGTGGTTCATTCCAGGGGGAAGGGGTGGCTGTGCAGGGAGATCCTCTCCTCCCTTTCCAGAGCCATTGTGGCAGTGACTTGCCTGGTCCATGGCAGTGGGATCCACCCAAGCAGCAATACCCTGAAGAATAGGCTTGGGTGTGTTTAACTGGAACAACCAAGCATGGAAAAAACAGAGGAAAATCCATCAACTCTCCTGCTTTGGGAAGATGCTAAACAGAAGTCTCTCTATCAAGCAAAAAGAAGTGGCATTTTCATAACATGGAGTAATAGGGAATTACTTTATTTACTGCAATAAGTGATTGCCCACCTCCTGCAGGGTGATGGGAAGTAATATCGTGGTGTAGGACACAAGAAACCCAGAGACACAATCACATTACTGGGGGTTGTTGTAACATTTGTTCCAATAAAGCCAGGGGAGGGCTGCAATCCATCAAACAGCTCAGAGCACGGTGACATGTCTGTTCTGTCACCTTTAGGCAGCCCCAGCAATGCTCTTAAATAACTGGGATTCACTCAGGTACCCAGTGCTTGCTCTTCATTAGAGCTGCATTTGGGCAGAAGTCACATTTCTGAGGGCTCTGTGCTGGATTGGAGCCTGAAGTTAATTTATTGCCTTCAGTTCAAAACTTGAATCCCAAGTCTTGGGAAGTGCTTGGAGTAGCTGGGGGGAAACTCTCTGAATTCATCAAAGCTTCACTCATCTTCCTGGAGCTGCAGTTTGACATCCAGGCTCTGCCTTTCCTTCCATCATTGGTTAGTTCAGTCTTGGTTCTGTTCCCCCAGGTGAGACCCCCCTGCGGAGCTGCCCCAGCCCTGGGGTCAGCACAGCAAGGACATGGAGCTGCTGGAGAGTCCAGAGGGGACATCAGGATGGGCAGAGGATGGAGCAGCTCTGCTGGGAGGAAAGGCTGGGACAGCTGGGATTGTCCAGCCTGGAGAGGAGAAGCTTTGGGGTGACCTGATTGTGGCCTGCCAGGACCTGAAGGAGCTGACAGGAAAGATGGGGAGGGACTTGGGACAAGGGATGGAGGGACAGGACACAGGGAATGGCTTCCCACTGCCATAGGGCAGGGCTAGGTGGGATATTGGGAAGGAATTCACAAGGGCACCGGAGGCACAAGCACTGCTGCCCCTTGCAAGATGCACGTTGGGATCCAGGCTGCCCTTCCACCTCCTTAACAACAAATCATTCCAAAGACACACATTTAGGAATGGAAAGGGGGACTGGATATGATGGGGACTGTCAGAACAAAGGCTCAGGATCCCTCCAAAGGCTGAAGGACCCTCTCCAGCACTGCAGGGGGACATGGGCTGGGGAAATGGGAGGGGTGTGAAAAAATAGAGTAGAATGGTTTGAGTTGAAGGGACCTTAAAACCCTTCTCATCCCACCCCCTGCCATGGGCAGGGACACCTCCCACCAGCCCAGGGTGCTCCAAGCCCTGTCCCACCTGGCTTTGGACACTCCCAAGGAAAAGAGATAGACTCAAGTTGGTACACTCAGTGTTTCTTTGTCCCCTCAGCTGTAACTTCCCAGGCAGTGCTGGAGTTTCCTGCTTTCCCCTTCCCTTTGCAGTGGGGTAACCCCAGCCCTGGCTGTGCAGCCCCAGGACACGGCTCTGCCTCTCTGGGCTGGGGACTTATTTATCCACCAGCTGATTGTGCAACCCATATTCTCAGTGAGAGTGTTCTGGTGTATCACCATCCCTGTCACAGCAACAAATGCCTTATTTACCCACAGAGCACACTGTGGAAGAGCAAGAACCTCACACAGGAATTCGCTTCTGACAGTGATGGCAGTTAAAGGTTATCACATGAAACACTGAATTATCTGCTCAGGCTGTGGAGCTGCAGAGAGATAACAGAGAATTCTGAATAATAATCAGGAACTCCATGCTGAAATCAATGCTATTAGACTACATTGATGTAGATGCTCCTTTTATCCATAAAACACAATTAAAAATTGAACTGAGTGCAGATCTTTAATGTCAGGATCATTGTCAGGTGTGTTGCTGTCAACACCTGAACTCAAAACTGTGAATATGCAAAGTACCCCCTGTGCAAACACTGAGAAATTCATGTGCAGAGTCTGTTCCCTCTCAGGAAAACACCCAGGCTGGGCTCCTTCTGCCTCCTCCTCTCCAGGAGGGGTTGTGCCAAAGCCTGGCATGCCCAGACCCCCGCGGGGGCACAGCCAGGCCAGTTCCCTCCCCCCCACTCAGGCAGAGCAGGTTAGTCCTCCCTGCCTGGTACATCATTTCCCAAGGACTCCCCTGTCCCAACACCACCAATCCCTGTGCCCCCAGAGCTGAGCAGGTGGGGATGTGGGGCAGGAAGGAGCAGAGGAGGTGCCAAAGGAGGGCACAGAGGCTTTGCTGTGCCACCCCGCTGTGGGTGTGCCCCCAAACTCAGCACCTGCAGGATGCCATCCCTGGGGAAGGGCTCTGAAGGGCTTGGCACAGGGCTGGGACAACACTCAGGGCCAGGGTGGGATCTCAGTGAGGTGTCTGGGCAGGGCCAGGGTGGGTGGTCCTTGTGGCTCCCTCCCAGCTCAGGATATTCTGTGATTCTGTGAATTAAATTTCATTGCCCACTTTGGTGCCAGATAACACAACTTTGTACCAGCCTGAAAGCAACATCCACACACTAAAGAAATCCAATATACAACAGTGAGGTGGTTTGGGGTTTTTTCCTCTTATAGCCCACAAAAAATGATGAATCAAAGCAATGATGTCACTTCCCCCTGCCCCAGCTCTCACAGACAGCAGAATGCTCTGCCCCAGAGCAGGTGCTGTGCCCAGCACTCCCCTCTGAGCTGGGCAAACCTTGCCATTTCAGGGGTGCATCACCCCCACACAGACACCAGCTCTGCCCAGCTCTGCTGCTGAGAGTTCCCCTGTGCAATTTCAGCACAAACCTTTCAACAGCACATTTTGATAAGCACTTTTTAGAGACTTCCTGAATTGTTTTAATGGTTTCCCAGCAAAAATTGTGTTTTCTTTTAACACAACTGGCTTGGAAATCTCTGTCCCTTCCCAGCCAGCCCAGGGCTGAGTTTGACCCCAGGCAGGACTGGGGTTTGGCACACACAGTTTCATTTGCAGCTGGTTCTGGGGAGTGTTGCATTTGTTAAACTGTTGTCAGTAGTGGCAGGTTTGAGATCCTGCTCCCTGCTAACAGATCATCTGTGCCCTGATCCAGAGGGGGGGAAACCTCCCTGGCAAGGGCTGCCCAGCCCTGGCACAGCTGCCCAGGGCAGGGGGGGAGCCCTGGAGGGGTTTGGAAGCCCTTTAGATGTGGCACTTGGGCACATGGGCAGGGGTGGGTTGGCAGAGTTGGGCAATGGCTGGGCTTGATGGTGAGAGGAATTTTCCAGCCTAAATGATTCTCTGATTAGATGAATTCCTGCCTCCACATTAATAAGGAAAATTTCTACTTCACTAAAGCAAATAATGCCTTGGAGGCTTCAATTCTCTTCTTAGTATTTTCTAATCAAAGTATTAAAAGTGGAGTTTTATACCCAGGCAGAGGTAGACCAGGAGCCATTTATGTGATTCAGCTTATGAGAAGAGCACAGGAAGAGAATAAAGGCAAAATCCTTATTTCCCACTTGTATAAATATGCAATTGCTGGTTCTAATTTATCTTCCTTTAAAATGTCAGTGTTGTGTGAGAAGAGGGAGAGGACCCCAAGGCTTTTATCTTGGTTGTGCCTCTGCCTCCAGTTCCCTCCACCTGACTGGTCCCTCCTCTGGCCCTTTTCCTCTCGGGCAGAACCTCCAGGGGCTGAGGGGACTGTGAGGGCCGTTCCCAAGGAATGGTGGCACCAGGGTGTGGTTAAGGCAGGACATTCTCCAAGAGCATTTGGGTGCAGAACCTTCAAAAGTAAGATATTCAACATCTTCCAAAGTGGAATTATCTGCATTAGGCAGTGATGGAAATCAGGGGCTTGAAACCACGAAGGAATTGATAATCAACAACATCTTTTTAATTTGATATTTCTTTTCCTTAACCCTTTTTGAAATAACAATTTTAGGCTGGGGGAGAATCTTGAAATTCACAGGTGGCCTTTAAGGTACCTTCCAAGCCTTCCATCCTGGGATTCTGGAATTCTGGGATGTTTCTGAGCATCCCACACAGCTATTCCTGAGCATCCCTTGGCTTTCCATGGCTGGGATTTGTGACCCAGTCCCTGTGGCTGAGGATGGCACCGAGCTGGGCAGCCCAGCAAGAGCAGGATGGGAGAAAAACTGATGAGTTTGGAGCCAAAGGGAATTGAAACCAGTGCTGATGCAGAGGGAGGGAGGGCCTGGAGAGCAGCCTGGCTGAGGAGGCTGCAGAGCCAGGAGCTCTGGGTTTGCTCTCCGAGAGGTTCCACCTCTGCACCGAGGGCACTGGAGAATCCTGGAATGGGTTGGGTTGGAAGGGACCTTAAAAATCATTTCAGCCACCCCTGCCATGGGCAGGGACACCTCCCACCAGCCCAGGCTGCTCCAAGCCCTGTCCAGCCTGGCCTGGGACACTCCCAGGGATGGGGCAGCCACAGCTTCTCTGGGCACCTGTGCCAGGGCCTGCCCACCCTCCCAGCCAGGAATTCCTTCCCAATATCCCACCTATCCTGCCCTCTGTCATGTGCAGCCATTCCCTGTGCCCTGTCCCTCCATCCCTTGGCCAAAGTCTCTCTCCACATTTCCTGTAGCCCCTTCAGCCCTGGAAGGCACAATGAGGTCACCCCAAAGCTTCTCTTCCCCATCTGAACACCCCCCTTTCCCTCAGCCCTCCCCCCCAGCAGAGCTGCCCCTCCCTCTGCCCACTCTGGGGGGATGGAGTGGCCCAGACCCCCGAGCAGAGGCTGCTGTGCCCCTGCCCAGGGCCAGCTCCACTCTGACACTCAGTCTGAGGAGAATTTCTGCCTCTCTGACTCCAGAGCTGGTGATTATTCACTTGCTCTGCTGTTACTGAGAGTCGTAAACCCTCCCCTGTGCCTTGGGGCAATGCTTTCAAAAAGGCTTTTTAATAAACTGTGGAAACTGTTGTTTCAGCAATTGGAAAATAATTAAGGAGCAATTATGGAAGCAAACAGAAATCCTGAGCATAGAGTCAAGCCATTAAAATATATCCTTTTAGAAATTATTACAGTCAGATTGGAAAGAAAAGCCACTTTTAAGTAAAGTTATGGTTATAACAAAGTGAAGAGGAGGAAAAAAATGAAGTAGCAATTCAGGCAGGAGAAAGTAAATATTCACAGCCCCCCAGAGCAGACACTTCATCTGTGGCAGCTCTGCCTTCCTTAATTTTCTTAGGTAAAAACATAGTTCCAGATTTCCCTGGGAGTGTCCCAGGCCAGGTTGGACAGGGCTTGGAGCACTCTGGGCTGGTGGGAGGTGTCCCTGCCCATGGCAGGGGGTGGGAAGGGACGGGCTTTGAGGTCCCTTCCAAACCATTCTGTGATTATTATGGAGCTTTTTTCCCCTTTTAAACCAAATGTGTGCTTGTTTGTGACTACTCTGCAAATGCAGAGGAGGAGCAGTTTGTGCTTTATTGGCTTCCCAGCTGAAACTCCAGAGGTGCCACTTCTTGAGACTGCACTGAGAGCACCTCCTGTGTGTGATCCTTTCCTGGCACAGGATTTCACAGCCCAGTTTGTTTTCTGAGTGGCAGATAGAGGAGTTTTTGGAATCCCTGAGTCATGGGATGATCTGGGTTGGAGGGACCCCAAAGCCCACCCAGTGCCACCCCTGCCATGGGCAGGGACACCTCCCACCAGCCCAGGGTGCTCCAAGTCCTGCCCAGCCTGGCCTGGGACACTCCCAGGGCTGGGGCAGCCACAGCTTCTCTGGGAAATGCATTCCAGTCCCTCCCCACCCTCCCAGCCAGGAATTCCTTCTCGGTGTCCCCCCTATCCCTGCCCTCTGGCCATGGAAATCCACCCTCCCCTTGCACTATATAGAACTTTTCTGTCCTATTTTAACTTTCCAAAGTTCCAACACTGAGAGTGTAATGATGGTCCCTGATGAGATGCATTTTTCCCTCATCCAGCCCCGTGCAGGTTGGAACAAATCAGCTCTAAATAGTGAAACCAGCCCCCCACTCAGCAGCTCTCAGTGATTGAGCAGCACTTTCACTTGCCTGCTCTTCATTTCTCACTCTGGGGCAGAGCTGTGTTTCTTTGGATCAGCTGGATCTGTGCAGTTGTTTTAGTGCCCCTCAGCTGAACCCGAAACTGCTGAGGGCACTCCATGAAGAGGCTGTTCCTGGGGAGGAGGTGCTGGATATTGGGATGGGCAGCACTGAAGGGCCAGATCCTGGGAGGGCCAATTCCCACCCAGCATCCCAGTTCCTGCTCAGCATCCCCAATTCCCACCCAGCACCCCAATTCCTGCTCAGCATCCCCAATTCCCACCCAGCATCCCAGTTCCTGCTCACCATCCCCAATTCCCACCCAGCACCCCCACTGCCCACCCAACACCTCCAATTCCCACACAGAACCCCAATTCCTGCTCAGCACCCCCAATTCCTGTTCAGCACTACCAATTCCCACCCAGCACCCCCAAGTCCCACCCAGCACCCCAAGTCCCAGCCACAGCCCAGTGGCTCCCAGTTCTGTCCCTCACACCGTGTCCTCTGGCATTGCCTCTAAATTATAAGATACACCATTAACATAAATGCCCAGTCGTGATTGCCAGGAATTCCTCTTCCCATGGGAACTTTGGGAAGTTGGGTGCCCATCAGCCCCCAGGGAGCATGACCAGCTTTAGAAATTGAGAATATTCATTGTTAAAATAATCTCCCTGTCTAAAAGTCATCATTAAAAAAATCCCACTTTTTAAGAGGTGAGTTTTGGGAACGTGCCACTGCCTGGGGGTTCTTTGCCCCCATTTCTGTCTCCATGAATGCCCTCTCTGTGCCCTGGTGCAGCCCACGAGGCGGTTCTGAGGAGCCACCGTGGTGCCTGTGCTTTATGAGGGGTTGTGAGATGGATTTTTGCCTCTCAGCTGAGCTAATGGGCACTTTGCATGGCGGATTTATGGGCACAGCCCTCCCTGCCCGCTGGCACGGGGCTGTCATTGCTGGTGCCAGGCACTGCCCAGTGCCCTGCTCGGCTCTCGGGCTCCAGTTCTGCCTCACCTGCAGGAAGGAGTTTTCCCACAGCTCTCCAGTCATGATTTAACTTCCCAGAGCCATTTCACAGCCTGACTTTCAGGGCAGTTTTATGCCCATTCTGCATAAAATGTACTAAGGAAAGGAGAAGAGCACGACATGGAGGGTTTAAGTGTGTGTTTATGCCCGTCGTGGGGAGGGGAGGGGAGGGGAGGGGAGGCAGGAGGGATGCTCAGCCTGCAGCCAGCCAGTGCTTCAGTTCATTAATGATGGAAATGCAGGATTCTAATTCTCAATTCTAATGATTCTAATCATTCTAATGCTCAGTTCTAGTGATGGAATGACTTATTTGACATGTCAGGGGTTGGAGTGGATGATCTTTAAGGTCCCTCCCAACCCGACCAGGCTGTGGTTCTAAAACCCCTTCCATCAGGTGAGGAATCTTGTTTTAATAGTTCTAATGAACTCCTGGAAGGGTTTGGGTTCAGAGACTGAGCCCCATCCCAGGGCACGGCCCTGCCCCTCCAGGGGAGCTCCCCCTCCCTGGTGGAGAGGCTGAAACAGCACAGAGTTGTCCTGCTGATGAAACTCCCAGGTTGGGGAAATCGCAGCCAATTTGCAGCCAGAGCTGCTGCCCTGGGCAGCACAGAGGCACAGGGGAGTGGGGGGTCTGTGGTGCCAATTAAAATGCAGCACTTCTTTCCTATTTGGACTGTGCTATTTTTAGGCATTTAACCACTTACTAATCTTTTCCTAGTCAATACGTATCTCAAGATGCATTTTTTTAGATTTATTTTTCTAACTTTCAGTAAAATTTGTTTACTTATTCCTGCAATTAAGGGGGAAAGAGCATTGGTTATGTGCAGGAGGGCGGGGACTGTGCAGCTGTGCCCCTGTGGGTTTCCCTGCTCCAGCTGGCACTGGGGGTGGCAGAGACACATCATCTCTTTAAGCTTAATTTGCTTTAGTTATTTCATTATGAATAGAAATACACCCAAAGCTTTCCTGTTTGTTTGAGCCCATGGGAGGTGCCAG
>JAJPCS010000083.1:259863-270847 GCA_021164005.1 Willisornis vidua nigrigula | reverse complement strand
CATGGCTCCTGGCATGGAATCGTTGCTGGGACATCCCATGGCTCCTGCCATGGAGTCAGTGCTGGGAGATCCCATGGCTCCTGGTATGGAATTGCTGCTGGGACATCCCATGGCTCCTGGCATGGAATCATGGAGTGGGTTGGATTGGAAGGATCCTCAAAGCCCATCCATGCCATGGGCAGGGACACCTCCCACTGTCCCAGGTTGCTCCAAGCCCTGTCCAAGCTGGCCTTGGACACTTCCAGGGCACCCAGGGCTTTGGGCACCTGTGCCAGTGTTGTGGGAGGCAGGAGTAGCCCTGGCTTTATTCCAGATTTGGTTTCAGGACACTCCAAGCCCAGCCAGGCACAGACACACCATGAATACACGAGGGACAGGTTCTGCTGCAGCAACAGGAACACAACACGAGCTGGAGGAACACCAAGACAGGGATTTGCCTGACAGGCACTTAAACCTGAGTGTGGGTTGTGCAGCAGATAAAGCTGAGAGCAGGTTGTGCTGGGCCATGCAGTGACAGGATCGTGGGGGAGAGATAAAGAGATCCATTACCAGAGTGAGAGGAGGGGAACAGGGAAAGTACAAATCAATCATCTCGTGCTTTGACTTTGTTTCCAAAAGCAGGGAGGGATGAGCTGTTGGAAGAGACAATGGGGCTGTAATTCCTTTACTCTATCTATAATGGCATCATGAATATGCATCTTGGGAGATTAAAGGACCCCCTTTCTCAGGCTCTGACATAAAAACCGTTCTGAATCTGATTATTTAAATTGTACTAAATTATCAATGCAATTATCACCCAGACAAAACAAGTAGATTGTTATTCTGTGCAATTCTCTTTGAAATGAATGGGGGAGAAACAAAAGGAAAGAGAAAACCATCTTAACCTTCAAAAATGAGCTCCCAACCCATTTCCTCCTCTCCTTCAACATTCATCCCCTTCCTGGGAGGTGAAGTCTGTTGTCCCCCAGCTCTCTGATTGTTATTTCTCTCATAAAGAGCTGATTTTTCTGTATTTACAAACTGAAGTTGTTCATTAAAGTGGCAGAGCAGTGGAGCATGGATGGATGACACTGCTGGGATGGCTGGTCCTGTCTCATCACTGCCACAACCTGCTGGGATTCGTTTCTAACCTCTAAAATGTTGTGTGCATTAGAAATCTGGACACTTGTCCCTGCAAACAGGTGTCCCCAAGGAGATCTGTTGGGCCACTCTGCCCCCTCCAGCACCCACAGTGCTGGTGGTGAAGCCCAGATAACACCAGTGGGTGCTGAGCAAGATGCTCTCCCCAAAGACACCAGATCTCAACCTTCCAACCCACAGCACCTCTTCCTTCACCCCAAAAACGAGCCCCAATAGAATCACAGAATGGTTGTGGTTAGAAAAGACCTTTCAGCTCATCAAGTCCAACCATCAACCAGCCCCACACAATGTTCAGCACCACCCACATCCTCCAGTGCCACATCCACAGGGTTCTTGAACCCCTCCAGGGCCGGGGACTCCCTTCGTGCCCTGGGCAGCTGTGCCAGGCATGGACAGCCCTTTCCAGGAAGGGATTTTCCCAATATCCCCCCTGCCCCTGCCCTGGCCCAGCCTGAGGCCATTCCCTGCTGTTCCCTGGGGGCACAGCCCGAGCCCCCCTGGCTGCAGCTCCCCAGGTTCCAGTACGTGGTGTCTGTGCTCCTGTCCCAGCAGTGGCAGCAGAGACAGGGAGGGGCAGAGCTTGGGCTGTGTGTCCAGCTGCCTCCTTAAAGGTGAGTTATTTCAATTTTTCCCTCCATGAGAAGGAATTATTTTTCTGTTGTGTCAGAGGCATCAAGAGCACAGAGACATCGACCATTTTAATGTTCCTGTAGATGCTGATCTCAACTAACCCCGAGGAAAGGAACTTTAAAGGATGCTCTTCAAATCATTACACACCAAGTGAGAGCTGAGACCTGTCAGGACACACTTCCTGTGTGATGCAGAACACAGAGTGTGGCTATTGCTCATCTCCCACTTCACTTTAGGGGCTTTTCACACCCTCTGAAGGCTCAGAGGGACTTATTTTATTTTGAGCTTTATGATCTGTGAGGCTGAAGCCTCCTAATGGCAAAAGAGTGTGCCACAAACCAGCACAGCTGGAGAAAAGCCCCCAGGGCTTCAGGTCATCCTTGGGGCATCCTTGGAGGTGAACAAGCACCACATGGAGTTTTCCAGGCACTCCCACACCATTGAATTCCCAAAGCCCTCTCTGTTTGTACACTGGAGCCTCAGTCCAAACATCCTCATGCAATCCCAGAATCATCCAGGCTGGAAGAGACCCCTGAGGGCATTGAGTGCAGCCTTCACTCACACTGGTGGCCAGGAACAGCCTCTGTCAGGAGCTTCTCCAGCCCTGGGAACTGGGTACATGAGTTAAACCTTTGTGAGTTCTGCCCAACCTGCTCTCCCAGTGCCAGGGACTGGGTGCCCCATGGATGGGAACTGCACCAGCCTGGCACTGAGACTGGTGCCATTCCAGCACAAGGGTCCTCACTCTGATTCCCCTCAGCCCCCATTGCTACTAAAATTTCCTTTAACTTTTCTTCACATCAAAGCAATTGGGAGTTTATTCTCATGGTTTGCCTAAAGCAAAACCAAAACCAAAAACCAAACCCAAACCAAGCTGTCATTGGCTGCAGCAGCTTTTTAAATGTATTTATGTAGTTATTTGATATGGAAAAGACAATAAGCGGGAAGAAAGGAAGATAAAACCCTGCCAACATTAGCTGTGGTGACTTTATCAGCCAGTTCATTATTAAATTCATTTTGGTGATTAAACCCAACAATAGGCCTTCAATAGAAACGGAGAGATAACAGCAAATCCACAGTGTTGTCAGCACACCCCTGCACAGAGGCAGTTTGGAGGCAGTGGGGGATGCACCAGCTGCATTCATGGCCAGTGCTGGGCCCTGTCCCTGGAAACTCAGAGCACAGACAGACAGACAGACAGAGACACTCCTGGATGTCCCACCCCCTGTGAAAACATGCCATGGAGTGCAGAGTGCTGGGGTTAAAGCAGGTGGCAGTGCCCACATTTCCCACACCTGATGTCTGGAGCACTGTCAGGTGTTCAGGAGAGTCCTGGCAATGGGTTCATCATCACCATCATTCCCAGGGTGCTCAGCTCCATCCAGGGAATGTCTTCCAACACATCTGAGGTCGAGTTCCTTGGGCAGTTTCAGCCTTGCCAGTCTGTGCCAGTGGAGCATGCACAGTAAATCAGATGGGGAAAAAAGCCAAGCCCATTGCTCAAAATCATCCTGTGGGGACTTTTCCCTGGCTGGGGTTTGAAGGGCAATGAGCACATTTGCATTATCTCAGCCCTCCCAGCAGCCCAACCTGCAGCTCTAATGTTTACAGTGTGCACTGTGCTGTGTGTTGTTCCACTCCTGAACAGAACCAATGACCCAGGAAAGTGGAATATGTCTGGACTGGAAGAAGCCCAGGCTGGGGTGGTGTGTGCTGTGTTATCACAGGCAGCAGAGGCAAACACAGGCAGGGACTCAATTCTCCTGGAGCAGATGCCAGGGTGGCCCTGACTCCCACCAACCTCCTCCCCAGAGGGCTCCATTTCCTACCCACACCATCAGCCTTGTGATTTCTGTGACTCTCAGCTGTATTTTCCCTGAGATAAGAGTGAGGGCAGTCACAGCACTGCCCACTGAACCTGACTTGCTTTCCCCCCCAGCCCCTCTCTGGGGTGAGGGGCAGGGCAGGGACCTGAGATGTTTACCCAGAGATGGGCTTTGCTTGCACAAAGTGATCATGGAATGATAAAATCCCAACCTGGGACCTTCAAGCCCACCCAGTGCCACCCCCTGCCAAGGACAAGGACACCTCCTGCCAGCACAGGTCGCTCCAAACCTCATCCAAGGAAACAGGAAGGTTCCTAAAGTACAAAAATTACTTTGTTGTGGAAAGACCTCAAGTCTGTGCTTTTGGAGGGGGCAAAGCAGGTCCCAGGACTAGCTGGGATTTGTGGGATGGTATCCAGGGAATAGAAATATGATCCAAAGGAACAGGGACGAGGGCTCAGTCCTGGACACAACTCAGAGCAGGTGAGTCAGACAGAAAAAGAGCATTTTCCTGTCTTTATTTCTTGTTAAAGGATTAATTCTTCCCCCCATGCATATGAGTTTTGTTAAAGGATAAAATACCTTATTGAATTAAAGCAAAAAAAAAAGTATTTTTAATTTAGAAATTTTGATTTCCACTCCCCTTAAAAAAAAAAAACCTTAAATCTATTCTTCAGCCCTTTCAATGTTTCCTCAGGTAATTCTGGTGCATAACAACACCCATAACAGCTCCAGTGCTTTTATGAGGAGATGTTTTTCTATTGACAGATATTTCAGCTCACTGAGCAGAATATTACAGTCTGTAGAGCTTTGATAGAAAAAGTAATGATAAAGCTATAGAAGAAATATATTAAGTTTCTTACAAGTAAATGACAAAGCTGTAGAAAATTAACGCTGCTGGGGCAAGATTGTCACATTTCTAATTTTCCTTTCTGCTCACATTCATTCATCAGGAAACTCAGAGTTTGGGGAAGTGCTGCAGTGCCATTTGGGCCTGAGCGTGGTCATCCAAACAGCCCTGAGGGTTCTGGGCTTTCCTTAACATCTGAGAGAGAAAATCACTTCAGTGTAATGGATTGGCTGTTTTCGAGAGCTTCGATTTTATGATCTATAAATACGTGTTATTTCTGTCTCTAATTCCCTTCAATGCCTAATTCAGTGCTTTGGAGATGTGCACAAATCCCAGGGAGACAGATGTGAACAACTCCTTGATTTGTGGGGAAGATGGGAAGCAAAAGGAAGAGAAGGCAGTGATTACACCTCTCCCTGGTGGCACAGCCCCAATGGGTGACACAGCCCCAATGGGTGGCACAGCCCCTCTGGGTGGCACAGCCTCACTGGGTGGCACAGACCAATGGGTGACACAGCCCAATGGGTGGCACAGCCCAATGGGTGGCACAGCCCAATGGGTGACACAGTCCACTGGGTGGGTGACACAGCCCCACTGGGTGGCACAGCCCAATGGGTGGCACAGCCCCACTGGGTGGCACAGCCCCAATGGGTGGCACAGCCCCAGTCTGCTGGTCTGGGAGGGAAGAAAGAAGATATTAATGCCTGAAAACTGGGACACTGGGACAGGTCAGGGCATGAGGGGTTCTAAGAGGACTCGTGGTTGTGGCACTTGGGGACATGGGTTAGTGGTGACCATGGTGGTGATGCATTGGCAGCTGGACTTGGTGAACTTACAGCTCTTCTCCAACCATAATGATTCTGGAATTCCATGATTCTGGAATTCCATGATTCCATGGTGTGCTAAAAGGTGAACAACCAAAACTAGGGAGAGCATCCACCCTACCAAAGAGAAACCCCCAAGAGCTGGTTGTGAATAATGACCCAAGAGAGATCATTAATGTGTATATTTAGATTTCTGAAGAGCCTGGACTTTACCACCTGACAGAAAACATAAACAGTGCTTGGAAACCTGAGAGTTTGTCTCAGTGCCACGATGGCTCGTGGCTGTTGGAGCCTGTTCAGAGCTCTAGTTCTGCTGTTTACACCAGACTGGCTTCAATCTGTGTGAGATCAAGGCTTCTCATCATGTCCCTCTGGATTCTCAGCAGCTCCTGCCCAGCTGATGAGCATCTGCTACAGCCAGAAGAGCAGAGAGAGAGTGAGACTGAGACATTATGGCTGGATCTGCTTTGGATCCTGCCTTGTCTGTTGCCTGGAGCAGCTCCACCCTGGGAATTCAGCAAAGAACTGAGTTCTTGCTTGTTGGAAGTGGCACTCTTTGAATTTAGACCCTTCTACATGTGGAGTGGTTGGACAGATGTTGGCAGTGTTGATGTGCTTGGTCTGCACCTCACCTGCTCCTCCTGGAACCCTCATCTCCGGGAACCCCCATCTCCTGGCGCTCACTCTCATGTTAGCACAGAATTACAGGATAATTAGGGTTGGAAGGGCCCTCTGGGGTCCCCCAGCCCATCCCCAGCCCAGGCAGGGTCACCTGGGGCAGGTGGCACAGGAGCAGGTCCAGGTGGCGCTGGGATGGCTTCAGAGAGGACACTCCACTCCCTCCCTGGGCAGCTGTGCCAGGCTCTGGCACCTCCCTGGAAAGAAGTTCTGCCTCGTGCCGAGGTGGAACTTGTTGTGTTTCCCTTTCTGGCCGTTGCTCCTCGTCCTGTCCCTGTCCCTGTCCCTGGGCAGGGTCTGGGCCCACCCTCTGCCACCCCTGGAGACACTTGTGTGCATTGATGGGGTCCCTCCCAGCCTTCCCTGCTCTGCACTGACCAGGCCCAGCTCCCGCAGTCTCTGCTCATCAGGGAGATGCTCCAGAGCCCAAAGCCCCTCTGGGGGCTCAGCTGGACCCTCTGCAGCCCCTCCCTGGGGCCCAGAATTGAACACAATATTTGAATTGTGGCCTCCCCAGGGCTGAGCAGGAGGGGGAGGACCATCCCCTCCCCTCCCTGCTGATCCCACTCTCCCCAGTGCACCCCAACACTGGGGGTGAAGGTGCCTGTGGGACTGAGGGGCAGAAATGCAGCTCATTTGCAGAGGGAAAGGAATTACAGGAAAGGGCAGAAGTCTCGGTACTGAAATATTAGATAACAGACCAATAAAAGGAATTGAATTCACAGGGAAAAAAGGCAACAGAAGAATATGGAAATCAGAGACTCTGACCTTTAAAATGTGCACTTTGCAATGCCAAAATCAGGCCCTGTGGGAGGGCCCAGCATCCAACACGAGCATGATTGAATGTTTTGCCAATGAGCAGCTTATTGTGACTCACTGGCACAAACTCAGGCTCAGAGTTTGCCTTTCCTGGTGGAGCTCAGCAGGCACAACCCCAGCGTGAGTCCAGGGCTGGGAAAAGAGGGACTTGGGCAGAGCTGTGTGCCCAGGGCACTGCTCAGAGCTGGGGGCAAAGGGGACAGAGAGCAGACTCCAAGGCAGGGACACATCAAGTCACCCTTAACCTACCCTGGAGTAAGTCATGCAGAAAAGGCTGCAGTGGGTGTCCAAACTGGAAATAAATACTTCATAAATCCCATCTGTGCTGCTGTCTGCATGGAGTAAAAAAGTAGTGACCAAGAGGTGCTTGGAAAGAATAAAGACCCTGTAGGTGTTAGAATTGGTATAAATGGCAAAGCATCTGCCACTCTGCTCTCCAGTAGTGCAGGAGCCCTAAACCTGTGCTGAACTCACAGGTTAATGTACAGCCAGAGATCAGGAATCATTTCTTCACTCTAACAACATTCTGGGTTTGGAATGAGCAGTATTTGATCTAAGAACAAATAAATTAGGAAAGGGAAGGGCAGTTCATTCACATCACAGTTTATCACAGTGGTTGGCTCAGCTGAAGGGACACAACCACTGGCTGGAACTCCCAATTCCATCTGTTCCTCCAGCAAAGACTTCCCAAATTTCCCTGGGCAACCTCAGCTCACAGTTCCAGGACATGCTCAGGTTTTACCCTTTCCATCACCTGCAAGGAAATGCCTCCCCCCAGCAGGGGCTGTGCTGCTGTCACCCTGCTTTGGAACGTGGGAAAGAGCAGCAAAAGGGAAAGTTCCTGCTCGGGCTGCAGCAAATCAGTCAGAGGGTTAGGAGAAGCCTGGCAAGCACTGAGCTCCCTGAGTCACCCAATTCCCTGGGAAAAGCACTCCAGAACTCCTCCATCCGCTCCGATGGTGACAGATGGAACTCTCTTGGTGAGTGATCCCAGCACAGAGTCCTGAGGCCATTCCCCAACAGCAGTGTCTCTGCTCAACCAACTCTTTCCTTGCTTTCCCTCTTTCTCTTTTCCCCTCCTTTCTTTTTTCCCCAACTACAAATCAATTGTTGGTTATTTATCTGTTATTTCATATTTATACAAGAAAGAAAGAAACATTTTTCCCCTCAAGCAAGTCAAGGCTGGAATAACACCCTTGGAAAGGTCAGCATCCATCGGGGCTGCTAATGGGATGTGCCTCCAGAGCCACAATGCCAATACTCCAAGGGCAGGAAAGGGCAGGGCTGTAATAACAGTGGAGCAAATGCCTTTGTAGCAACTGGAATTGATAGTGGGTGAGGACAAGCCAAGTGCAGCCTCTGCTTCAAATCTGCTCTCAAGGAAGCACCAGCCCTGTGAAAATGTTGTCGTTTTTCTCAAGGTAAATGACTCCAGGAGGTTTTAATCCTCTAGGGCTGGTCCCAGGGGTGTAAATTATCCCTAATGCTTCCATTATTTACAGCCTGCTCAGCCCCAACACAAAGATCCTCGAGGAGTCTCAGATATTTGATTAAAAGTGGTTTGTACTACTTGGCCATGCGTGAAGTATCTCATATTTCAGAGATCCCTGAGCATATTGGGCTGCCAAAGGAGCTCTGAAGGAAAAGGGGAGAAAACCCATCTTGGTTTGTGTTGGGCAGTTAGAGAAGTGGCAGCAAAGGAGCCTCACTCGGTGCTGATTTCTCAGCACTTCCAGCACCCAGCAAAGCTTTGTGAGAAAACCCAACTCTGCAGGTTTTGCTGCTGGAGGGTTGAAGCAGTTCCCTGCCTGAAGGGGTGGCAGTCAGGGGGCTGCCATGGCATGCACAGAATAAAGGAATCACAGAGTCACTAAGCAGGGAAAAGACCTTTGGGATCATCAAGCCCAACCATCAACCAGCGCCACCACCATGTCCTCAAGTGCCACATCCACCAGTTTTCTGAGCATGGATGGGGTGGGGACTCCAACCCTGCCCTGGGCAGCTGTGCCAGGGCTGGACAGCCCTTTCCAGGAAGAATTTTTCCCAATATCCAACATAAACGTGCCCTCTGCTCCTGTCCCTGTTGCCTGGAGCAGAGCCTGATCCTCCCCATCTCCTCCGTCCTGGCAGGGACTGCAGAGGGAACATCTCACTGTGCAACCTCAGGTTTCATTTCTTCTCACCAGTTTTGGCTGCACTAAGACCTCACTGCAGGATCTCTGTAACAACCATTTAACCTGGAAATGAACCCAACCAGCATTTGGGCCTCTGCTAAATGTGGAATTCCAGCAAACCTTAACTAAGTCAATGCAAATTATTCGGGGGTGTTGGTGACAGAGGAATGTGATTATTTGGGGGTTATCAGGGGAGTTTTTATGTTAATTTATCTGGGCACGTTATGACTCTTCGGGGCTCAGAATTGGGAACATCTCATAAATAATCTGAGCTGGTTAAATAAAATCCATTGACAAAAACGTGGCTCTCACTAATAAATTGTTGAAGGACAGTGCCTGGATTAAGATAACAGTTGGGCAGCAAACATATTAATCCTGGAAAAAGAAAACCTAAATATTTCCCTTTTGTTTTATGCAGCAAAGACCATGAATGGCTGATTTCCTGCATAACAATTCCATGTTTATTTTAGGGAAATGAGCAGAGCTGTGCAAATGAGAAATGGGACAAATGCATCTCAAGTCAGGAGGCTCAGAGCACTGAACCCACCCCCTCTCCTGACTTCTCCCAGGTTCCCAGACCTGCTCACCTGAGCAGGGACCTCACCAAAGCCCCAGCATTGTTTCTTTTCCATTTAATTATAGTTACTGCATAAATGGTTTTAAAATAGGCATTTTTTTCCTTTTTAACTAAAATTTGATCTATTGTAGATCTCATTTAATTTTCACCCATTGAACTGCATGAACAGTTTGTTGTTTTCCATTCAATAAGGCAAATAATTTCATTCATCCAATCCTACTACCAAGTTTTAACACAATTAGTGTCACTAATCCAATCCTGCTGCCAAATTCTAACACAATTATTGCAGCTGGAAAAGAATAACCTCTCCTTCCCCCCCTGAATTCCTCATTGCTCAGTCAAATGCCAAGGACACATCCCTGGTGCAGGTGTAGGAAGGGAGGGGCTCTCCATGATTCCTGTTTCCTGCCACCTGATGGATATTCAGGCTGTCCCCTGCAGTGGAAGGAGCCCTGCCAGTGCCTGCTGTGCATCACTCAGAGGGCAGATTTGCAGCTGCAGCTGATTTGCAACGTGCCAATCAAATGTTCTTTTATTACTTCATTGCCCAGACTCTTCATTTATCACTTTGCAGATCTGGGGGTTGCTGAGCTGGATTTAAGGAGCCTCCCCCTGTTTCCTGTCTCAGAATCACAGACTATTCACAGACTATTCTGAGTTGGGAGGGACCCACAAGGATCATCGAGTCCAGCTCAAGTCAGTGGCCCACACAGGGGATTGAACCCATGACCTTGGCATCATTACAAGGAAGTTTTAACCAACTGAGCTGATCTCAGGGTCTCTGCTCTGAGTGGGGTGCAGGAGGCCAGTGGAACCCCCGGGGAAAGCCCCAGGGAGGGAAGCAGTGCCTTCATCCCAGGATAATAATTGCAGGAACATTTAGGTTGGGAAAGACCTTCAAGACCATCAAACCCAACCTGTGCCCAGCCACCACCCTGTGCCCCAGCCCAGCACTGAGTGCCACCTCCAGGAGTGCCTTGAGCATGTTCAAGTCTCCTATAGCTCTGGTTGAAAAGTTGTTGCTCCTTTAGTTCCCCTCAGTGGTCTGGAGTGGGTTAATGTCATTCTGGGCTGGAACAGCCCTAATTCAGACATGTGCCCCTTTCCAAAAGGATGATACAACCCTTGGATTGAACTAGGGTAAGAAACAGTGCTTCAAACAGCCAACCTTCAAAGTAGGGATTAAAAAAAACCCCACAAGGACTGGGTTTGAGACCTATAGTGATGGAAATCATCCCAAAATGAGGAGAACCACTGTGAATTTTTGGGCAAAACCAAACACAATGGGTTTCCTCTCCTTGGTGGTTCCACACCAGCTGCATTCCAAAGTGCCTGTGAACTTTTCCTGGGTTTACCCAACATTTATATCTGGGAGCAGCCCTGGATATTGGATTTCCCATTTAGTTCCCTTCAGCTGGTTGTCAGACCCCCCTGGTTGAGTAGGGGGTGAACACTCAGAGCTGGTG
>JAJPCS010000083.1:245466-259853 GCA_021164005.1 Willisornis vidua nigrigula | reverse complement strand
TGAGTAGGGGGTGAACACTCAGAGCTGGTGTCAGACCCCCCTGGTTGAGTAGGGGGTGCACACTCAGAGCTGGTGTCAGACCCCCCTGGTTGAGTAGGGGGTGCACACTCACAGCTGGTGTCAGACCCCCCTGTTTGGCTGGAATGAACACTCACAGCTGGCACTGACATTCACTGAAGTTTTGTGAAGATCAGCCTCTGGGGGGACCCTAAATGTGCATTTCTGTGCCAAGCTGCAGCTCCAGGTGGGCACTGCCCCCAGGGCTCACTGCCCCTGCCAGAGGAGGCTGTTTGTGCAGCCAAGCAACACCAGGGCCATGGTTGCTTCATGGTGTCCTTCCTGCACAGCTGCCTGGCCTGAATCAATGGAAGCAGCAGTAGGGGACATGCTGGAGCACTGCAGTCACACAGACTGCACCCAACCCAATGGGGAGGGCTGGGGAGCAGGGCTGGGGGGGCTGGGGAGCCCCTCTGAGGGGCACATCCCCCTCCCCACCTCTGGGTGCCACTCAGAGCACCCCCACTGCCAGGGCAGAGGCCAGGGTGGCATCTCCCACCCCACGGGGCTCCCAGGCTGATGGAACAGCAACACAACATTAAGCACGTGATGAGTTTTCTACAGTCAACACATAAACAAGAGCAGCTCTCGGCTCCTCTTCATTACAAATATCTGCAGGTAAAATGTAATCTCCCAGAACAGTTTGGCCTTCAGAGGGGAGATGAAGAAGTCACACTGAGGGGCTTTGATGGGAGGAGTTTCCTCCTGACAGGAAAAGAGTTTTGCTTTTGCAGCAGATGATCTCAGACTCTGCACAGAGGTTGGTGTGTGCAGTGAAACACAGACAGGAATGCATTGTGGGGTGTGAAGGATGTAAAACCAGGGCCCTTTGAACCCGAATACCTGAACTCAATCCCAGACTGGTTTGGGTTGGAAGGACCTTAAAGACCACCCAGTGCCACCCCTGCCATGGGCAGGGACACCTCCCACCAGCCCAGGGTGCTCCAAGCCCTGTCCAACCTGGCCTGGGACACTCCCAGGGCTGGGGCAGCCACAGCTTCTCTGGACAATTTCCTTCCTGAAGGTTTCCTTTTAAAAGAACTGTGATTTTAAGAAGAAAAATGTTGACTTTTGTTTCCATGAGCGTGTTGTGGTTGCTTAAAGTTGTTTCACATGAAACATCTAAAGAACACTGAATAGTCTTTCTTATGCAGGAAAACCTCAATCCAAAGGTGGCCACATCCACCCAGGAAAGAGGAGTTTGGAGCACAAAGAAAGCACAACTCCCTTTAGAAATGATAATGTTCATACTGGGGGGTTTGTTCTCCTTCCCAACATCGTGCTCCATCTGCTGAGCTTCTGCTGAGAGTTTCTGCACTGACAACCAAGAGACATAAGAACAAACAAATGCAAAACGCCCAAATAGGATTATGATTTTCTACCTTTTAGATACTGATCTGTCCCTTAGTGCCGTTTAATGGAGCCTGGAGGTCACAGCCCCCATTTCCACTCCAGTTTCCCCATTGTAGAGCACAACAATGATCCACAGACTTGGTGCTTTGTCAGGACTAACGAGCAGCGTTAATGACACGCTGATAAATCGGTAATGCTTTTTCTATTGTCGCCCTGACAGTTCCCCAAGAGTTGTTTTCAATGTCAGCCTTTCACTGGGCTGCTGAAATATCCTTACCCTGAGTTAAGAAGATGCATTGCATCTGCTTCTCCCCATCCATTACGCCAACACTTCCCAGGCAGGAACAATACTATTTATTCTGGGGACAATTAATAATTAGGGATTGTCTGAAAGGCCAAGGCAGTGGATTTCAAAAGCTGTGAAAACCATTTCACTGAACACACACAGGGAGTGCAGACCCGTTCTGAGCATGGCCCAGATGGACAGAGACATTTCTGCTAAAATAAAGAGGGTGATGCTTTCATAGAATCTCAGAATCACCAAGGCTGGAAAGCCCTGCCAGCCCCTGGAGCCCACCCTGTGCCCGATGCCCACCTTGGCAAAGCCCTCACAGCCCATGGAGCCCACCCTGTGTCCGATGCCCACCTTGGGAAAGCCCTGCCAGCCCCTGCCCCTGCCCTGGCCCAGCCTGAGGCCGTGCCCTCTCCTCCTGTCCCTGTGCCCTGGGGCAGAGCCCGACCCCCTGTCCCGGCTCCCCCTCCTGGCAGGGATTGCAGAGCCAGAAGGTGCCCCCTGAACCTCCTTTTCTCCAGGCTGAGCCCCCCCAGCTCCCTCAGCCCCTCCTGCTGCTCCAGCCCCTTCCCAGCTCCATTCCCTGCCCTGGACATGCTCCAGCCCCTCCATGTCCTCCCTGAACTGAGGAAGCCTGAACTGGGCACAGGATTCCAGGGTTTCCCAGCACAGGGACAGTCACTGCCCTGGGGCTGTGCCCACACTGGGGCTGGCACAGCCCAGGGGCCATTGGCCTCCTGCCCCCCTGGACACACCTGGGCACACCTGGGCTTGTGCCCAGCCCCTGTCACAGCCCCCCCAGGACCTTTCCCAGCTTTCCAGCCCCTCTGCCCCAGCCTGGAGTGTCTCTGGGGTTGTGGTGACCCAGGGACAGGCCCCAGCACTGCCCCTGCTGCCCCTCACCCCTCTGGCATCAGCCCATCAATGCCAAGGATCCAGCCTGCCCAGACCCCCCTGCAGAGCCTCCTGCCCCCAGCAGACCCACATCCCACCCAGTGCAATGTCACCCACAGACTGGGTGCTCTTGATCCCCTTGGTCAGACCATCAACACAGACACCAAACAGAACTGAAAGAAAAGGAGCACAGGAAAAGGGAAACCAGATTATTTCTGCTCAAGTGCTGTGTGAAGACTTGTAAGGCCTGAGGTGCTTCAGATGCAGCTGATTAAGGACCACGATTTTTCACTTTGTCCAGTGAAGAACAGAACACACACAGCAGACACTGATACTCTCATTAAAGACGGAGTGCTAATTAAAGTAATTACACACATGAGGCTGGCAAATTGCTGGAGCCTCACAGTCAAAAGTACTTCACATAATTCAAAAGGGCAATGATTTTTTAAGCATAAAATTGTTGGGAAAAGATATGGACATTAAATGGAACAATCCATTAGCAAAAAATTATTGTCTTACTGCACTTAATACGAGGCTTGTTTTAATGTCAAGCTGATCATTTCTCACTTGCAACGAAAGTAACATTAATGTTGCACTAGAAACAGCAGAGTTCATAAACATCTCTTTCCTGACCTGCTCCACTTCCCTTCCTTTTGGGATATTGATAATGGTTTCCTGTTTGATAAGATCAACTCAGCATTTGGTGTGTAGGAGATTTATGTGTTAGATGGGACTGGGCAGGAAATTGAATTGTGATATTACCAAAAGGAGAGAAGTCACAGAACCACAGAATCCTGGAATCCCAGAGTGGTTTGGGTGGGAAGGGACCTTAAAGCCCACCCAGTGCCACCCCTGCCATGGGCAGGGACACCTCCCACCAGCCCAGGGTGCTCCAAGCCCTGTCCAACCTGGCCTGGGACACTCCCAGGGATGGGGCAGCCACAGCTTCTCTGGGCACCTGTGCCAGGGCCTGCCCACCCTCCCAGCCAGGAATTCCTTCCCAATATCCCATCTAGCCCTGCCCTCTGGCAGTGGGAAGCCATTCCCTGTGTCCTGTGCCCCCAGGCCCTTGGAAATGGTCTCTCCCCATCTTTCTTGTAGCCCCTTCAGGCACTGCAAGGCCACAATGAGGTCACCCCAAAGCTTCTCTTCCCCAGGCTGAACAAACCCAAACACTTAAAAGAAGTGCATTTTTCACACCTGCAAAGAACTGGGAATGACATATATTTGTTTGCTGCCCGTGTGCAGGTCCCTGAGCCCCTCTGTGCCTGGGTCTCACCTGGGAGCTCTGCTTTGCTCCCCTGTGCCACTGCAATGCGAGAGCAAAGCTGTTTGTGTGGAGCTACTAAAAATCCCTCTAGATGGAGGTTTTTACCCCAATCCCACTCCGTGCTCAGTGTGCCCAGGAATTATTCTCCCACAGAGCAGCTCCATCAGTTGCAAACCCCCTTCACCTGCTCCCCCAGCTCTATTAATTCAAACAAACCCTTATTTCACTGCACTTGCTGTCAACATTATGTATGTCTTAATGCCTGTAATGTATTAGCTCCGTGTCTAACACAGAGGCACATCTGTTTGTGCAAACAGTGGGTTTGCACCGACTGCTTTACATTCAGAGATGTAGATCACTTACATTTATATTGCACAGAGGAAATTTCCATTTTTCTGCTGTTTACAAGCTGTTTGGTGTTTATGAGAACATCTGTAAAGGAACCTGGAGTGAAAAACGAGCACATGGAGTTTAGAAAAGCTTGGAAGAAGTTTTCTAACCATTCCTACTTATTCCTACTTATGGAGTGAGATTCTACTAGGAAGAAACTCTTTGCTCAGAGGATGTGGAACAGGTTGGGCAGAGAAGCTGTGGCTGCCCCAGCCCTGGGAGTGTCCCAGGCCAGGCTGGACAGGGCTTGGAGCAGCCTGGGCTGGTGGGAGGTGTCCCTGCCCATGGCAGGGGTGGCACTGGATGGGCTTTGAGGTCCTTCTCACCCAAACCATTCCCTAATTCCATGATTCTATGAACATATCAGCTCTGCTAAGGGGAGATACTGGGGAAAATCACAGTTAAGAGGCAACTTCAAAGGAATCCATGTAGAAAATTGGCCAACTCCTGCCTTTGGGTGGCTCTGGAGGAAGAGGGAGTCCTCCAGGAGAGGAGGATGAGGAACAGCATCTCCATTGGTGAGTGCTGGAACCAGAGACCTGGAGAGGTGTGATCCCTCCAAGAGGGAGCTCTGGAAGGAGTTTTGAGGGAATATTTACAATTTCAGTGTGGAAGTCCACATTAAAGCCAGAGAAATGTGGGCCTTGGCACTCAGCTTTGGCACTGGGCACCATGTGTGGAGGCTGTGCTGTGTGTTGTGACCCACAAACCTGGTTAGCTGAGCACTAACCAGGTGCCCAGAGACTGGGCAGTTATTGCTGGGGCAGCACAAACCCTGGCAGCTTCAGGAATGGTGCTGTGTCCCAGCACTGGCATAACAGCCCCACCAAGCCCCTCTGCCATGGGTGCCCATCAGTTCAGTGTCCGTGCCAGGCTGCTAACGAGGGGCTGTGCCCTTCCCCCCTTGGCACATTCCCTGGAGTGCCATGTGGATGCTGCCATACCCTCCAGGTGTTGCCAGATGTGCACTCCTTGCCCTGCAAACAGAGCCCTTGCTGCAGGAATCTGGCCTGGACTGAAATCCATTTATGTGAAACCTGTGAATTCCACAGGGATTTTCACCCTGGCAAACACCTCAGACAACTCATCAGCAGCTGGGAAAAAAGGAGGGAAATGATGGAAAAGCTGCCAGAGCCCTTAAACAGGTGTAACAGCATCACTGGCCTCATCAGGACCATCCCCACGACATCCAGGGTGTGTTTCTGCCCCTTTTCCCAGGGATAGCTGAGGTTCAGCAGAGCAAGGATGACACTCCACACTCTCCAGAGAGACAAAGAACCACAAACTCCCTCGTAAGCGATTTTTCTCTTTCCTATCAGAGCCAGCCCAGATGAGACACTCTGCTGGAAATGGAACTCCATCCTGGCTGGATGTGACTGCCAGTGCTTCAAGATAGGCTGTGCTATAACTGCAGCAGAAATTGCCCCTCTATCTCTCCCTTCCTCCTTGACACGCTCCCAAAAGAACATTAATATTTCTGTTAAGACATTTCAAGACTTGACTGCTGTGATGCCACTATTACTCTTCCCTTTCCTTTAATTATTTTCTCCTGTATCTGGCAATTTGTTTTCCCCAGCTGATAAATATCATCAATTTAAGGAATGTTACCATAATATAAGTCCATGAATATATTTAGCATATAGAAAGTGTGTTCTGCCTTCGTCATTATAATAGAAATACAACTTGATTTATAATATTATTCTCCCCTACAATCAATTCATTTTTCCAATGAAAAACCTGCAGGTGTGGAAAAGAAAACTACAGGATTTGCCAGGATTGGTTTTATCTTTTCTCGCTTCAAATTGCCCTTGTGGCTGTTCTGGGGGTCAAGTGGGGGGTGAGTGGTTGGTGGGCAGGGCCTTCAGCCCAACCTCTGAGGCCACCAGAGTTCCAGCAAGGATTGATGGCAGGAGGAGGGGTGGGACACACATCCCATTTATCCACAGCATCTTCCTGGGAATCACCACACTTGTCCTGGTGGAGTTTGGGCAGTGGGTGAGGAGATGTCCCTCTCCATCCACTCTTGGCCATCCACCCCCTCTTGCTTAGTCAGTGGAAGATGTCCCTGCTCAGCATGTGGGGGTTAAACCAAACGACCTTTAAAGGTCCCTTCCAACCAAACCATTCCATGATTCTGTGATTTATTGCCAAGCAGGACAGACGAGCTCCACCTTGGGGGTGGGCAGGCCCTGGCACAGGTGCCCAGAGAAGCTGTGGCTGCCCCATCCCTGGGAGTGTCCCAGGCCAGGCTGGGCAGGACTTGGAGCAGCCTGGGCTGGTGGGAGGTGTCCCTGCCGATGGCAGGGGTGGCACAGGAGCAGCTCTCGGGATCTCTTCCCACATCATCCTCTGGCTACATTTTTTCCTTAACAAATGGCAGAATTTTTTTCTCAAGTATATATTTTTAAGACACCACAGATACTGCCACTTGCTGCCTTTTCAACTCATTTTGAATGCTTGGAAGGGATTTAAAGTGCTTTTCAATGTGCATTTTTGTTATTATCCCCTTTCCAGCAGCCTTCCTACACTGACTGTATCCTGGAGTGATGTGGATGGATGAGGCAGCAGGTACTGCACCACGCTGTCAAATTGTATAAAGCACTGTAATTTCTGCTAAGGAAGTACAAATCTTGGCATTTTTTATGTATCCCACATCTATTTTCTTATAGAATAAACACCTCTCAGGCATGATGTGTTTTTGATACAAACATGCCCAGGGAAAGAGTTCCCTGCTGGCCTCCTACTCCTGCCTGCCCTGCCCCTGCCTTGGCTCCCAATTTCTCCCCCAGGTGATGCTGCTCAGCCCTGCCCGTCCATGCCCAGGTGGCACCAGGGCCTGCAGCCACAGGGGATGACAGATCATGAAATTATGGAATGCTGTGGGTTGGAAGGGACCCCAAAGCCCACCCAGTGCCACCCCTGCCATGGCAGGGACACCTCCCACCAGCCCAGGGTGCTCCAAGCCCTGTCCAGCCTGGCCTGGGACACTCCCAGGGATGGGGCAGCCACAGCTTCTCTGGGCACCTGTGCCAGGGCCTGCCCACCATCTCAGCCAGGAATTCCTTCCCAATATCCCATCTATCCCTGCCCTCTGGCAGTGGGAAGCCATTCCCTGTGTCCTGTCCCTCCAGGCCTTGTCCCCAGTCCCTCTCCAGCTCTCCTGGAGCCCCTTTAGGCACTGGAAGGGGCTCTCAGGTGTCTCTGGAGCCTTCTCCTCTCCAGGTGACCCCCCCTCAGCTCTCCCAGCCTGTCCCAGAGCAGAGGGATCCAGCCCTGGAGCATCTCTGGGGCCTCCTCTGGCTCTGAAGGTGTTTGGCAGTGCCAGGTGATGTGATTTACAGTGGGGCTGTTGGGTGGAAATTCTTGAAAAATGTTGTCTTACAGCTCCTCTTCTATCCCTGAACAAACCGAATCATGACTATAGCACTTGTTTTCTGCACTCCTTCTAATCAGAAATTACACCCAAACTCTCCACCTACTTAGACCTTTCCAGTTTTGTTCCAGCCTCTCCTGTTCTTGGATTTATGTCCTATCAGTTATTAAAAAACAATATCCCTTTCTGATATAAATATTCACTGGCTGCCACTTCCTTTGTCTGCACGATAAATATGACCACGAAGCTGAGCAGGAAATGAAAGCCCAGCCCGGAGCTGCCTGTCCTGCTGTGATGGACTGCCAAGGAACTGTGTCCTCTGGGGATTATTCCAGTCCCACAACATCATAGTTCTTGTATCTAAACATCAAAATATGTTTTCCTCCCCTTCCCAAACAGCAGCACGCTTATAAATTTCCTAATGGATTTTCTGTTTAGCTGTCACTGCAGCTGATCCAGCAGACAAAAATACAGCAGCAACAGCCACTTATTGTAAAAGTACCTGAACGAGCCCAAAGTTGTTTGAATTGGGCTTGATGGTCTGAGACGCTCAGTAACAAATTGCATAACAAGCTCTTCCTTTCAAACTCCTTCCTGTTTTCCATTAGGACAATTATCAGTGCCGGCTGGGGGGTTAAAAAAGCCATTAGAGCCCTTGTTCCGAGCGGCTTTGGAGCTTCAGGGAGAACAAAGCCGGGCGGTTGGAGGTGTCTATTCCCTCCTGTGCCCTCCCACTCCCTCCAGCTCTGGCTGAGCCATCAATCACCCAAAATTGCTGTTTTCTGCCTCTCACTTGTGTTCTTTGGGGAGCTCTTGAACACAACGGCAGGACAAGGTTGTTGTACGTGTATAACACAGTTATTATTCTTATTATTCTTCAAAGGATAAAGAAGCACAATTAGCACCGGTTCGGCCCTTGTCAGAGCTGCAGCTCCCGCTGACAGACTGCAGAGCTGTGAGGATGATGTGGCAAAGCTCTGCCAGCCCATGGAGCCCACCCTGTGCCCAATGCCCACCTTGGCAAAGCCCTGCCAGCTCCTGGAGCCCACCCTGTGCCCGATGCCCACCTTGGCACAGCCCTGCCAGCCCATGGAGCCCACCCTATGCCCGATGCCCACCTTGTCCCCCAGCCCAGAGCACTCAGTGCCACGGCCAGTCCTGCCTTGGGCACCTCCAGAGCTGGGCACTCTAACCCTCCCTGGGCAGCCCCTGCCAGTGCCTGCCCACCCTTTCCAGGCAGAAATTCCTCCTCCTGCTGTGCCCCCTGCCCCTGCCCTGGCCCAGCCTGAGCCTGTTTCCCCTGGTCTCACCACAGTCCTTGTCCAGGTTAAAGGTGGCACCTCCAGCCTGGGCTGGGGCAGGTCCTGCTGAGCTCTGTGCTCAGCCCAAGCCACAGAAAGGCAATTTCTGCCACTGGTTTTTGGGAACAAGCTCTGAAGGTCTCGGTGTGTTCTTTGCCTCTGTGCTCTCTCTCCAGGCAGGCCAGAGGTCCAGGCTCAAAGGCAGAGTGGCCGAGGGGGATAAGAGGGGCTGTCTCTCCTTGGTCCATCAGCAGCTGTGGCACATCCATCAGTGCCAGCAGAGTGCCCTGGCTGCCAGCCTGGCCTGGCTGTGGATGGATGAGCTCTCAGCCTGTCTTTGGCTCCCTCCCAGGGGGATTAGTGGGCCGTAATACCCTCTCTAATTACTGCTCACACGCCATCCTTTCTGCTCAGTGGAACCGGATGGACAAGCACTAAGGGTGCAGGGACAAAGGTGCATTTGACCTTCAAGTGCTCACATTTACCCAAAAAACTTCCTTCCAGCACAGCCTGCCAAAGGCTCTGTGAATTGTGGAGTGCCCTGATGTGCCAGGGCACGGCAGCAGCAAAGCTGGGCAGGGGCACAGCTCAGTGAGAGGTAAAACAGCTCCAGTGACACCCAGGCATGGACTGGGGCAGGCAGGGAAGGGAAGGAAAAGCAACTTTCCTGACAGCCATGGAATGAGGGGACAGGAGGGAATCCTGTTTGTGCTCCTCCTTGTGCCCACCTTGGCTTCCTCCCACTGCTGAGCTCACAGAGCACTCTGAGGGTGCACCCTGCACTCAGCAGATGTGGGTGGTTGGGCACCAGAGGCAGTCCTGGAACCCTGCCAGGGTGCACCCTGCACTCAGCAGATGTGATTGTTGGGCACCAGTGGCAGTCCTGGAACCCTGCCAGGGTGCACCTTGCCCTCAGCAGATGTGATTGTTGGGCACCAGAGGCAATCCTGGAACCCTGCCAGGGTGCACCCTGCACTCAGCAGATGTGATTGTTGGGCACCAGTGGCAGTCCTGGAACCCTGCCAGGGTGCACCTTGCCCTCAGCAGATGTGATTGTTGGGCACCAGAGGCAATCCTGGAACCCTGCCAGGGTGCACCCTGCCCTCAGCAGATGTGATTGTTGGGCACCAGAGGCAATCCTGGAACCCTGCCAGGGTGCACCCTGCACTCAGCAGATGTGATTGTTGGGCACCAGAGGCAATCCTGGAACCCTGTCAGGGTGCACCTTGCCCTCAGCAGATGTGATTGTTGGGCACCAGAGGCAGTCCTGGAACCCTCGAAGGGATAGAGAAACTCTAATGCATTACATGGATGATCTGTCTGACGCACTTTTATTCTTTAAGACACAGGTAATATTGTCTAGGGGGAAATTGAAAAGAAATACAGACATTGTAAAAAAATAGGGATTTTAGTATATTTTTAAAATTCTGAAGGATTAGAGAGGGAAATATTGCAGTGATATTATTGTCACTCTGGTGTAGTCAAGCCTTGAACCTCCAGTGTTAAGGAACCAAAGAGGTCTATAAAGCAGATTTCTAGGCATGTTTCTCTCAGCTTTGCTGTTTCTCAAACCCATCTGTGTGTGGATTCCTCCTGGCAGGACCTGCCAAGCCACAACTCCAAACTGCAGGAGGACATGACCACCCTCCCTCCCCACATCCACCCTGTTCCATGTCCAGGGCCTGGAGGACCAGGAGAGCTGTTGGCTGTGTTTGGGCACTCACTGAATCCAGACAGATGAGCTCTTCTCCAAGGCATGGAATAGTCCTGAGGGAACTCTCTCCCATGGAAAGTGGCTCTGCTTTGAATCCCTCTCTCAGAAATGCTCCCAGACAGGTGCAGAAGGAAGTTTATATCCACTTTGCTCACAAACAGGCTCTGACTTGGCAACTGAGCCCCATCATGTGTTTTTCCATCCCATTGACATCTCTGGATGGGATGTCAATGTTTGTGCTTTCCCTGTCCCAGCTCTCAGAGCACAACGAGCTCCCACTCTGGAACTCTGACAACTCTGGGGCTCCATCACAGAGAGGACATAAAAAGCAGGTGCAGATCTTGTTGGTGGAAACTTCTGTCACAGCCACTCAGAGCAGAAAACAACCAGCTACACTGAATGAAATCATTCAGCAGAAAAACTGGTGGAAAGGCCCATAAATTGTCAAATGAACCAGAATAAACAGGTGTAGGAGAAAGAAAAAAAGGAGGGGAAAAAGGGGGAACAAAAAGGAGAAAAGAAAGAGGAAGAAAAGGTGGGGAAAGGGGAACAAAAGGGAAAAAAGGAGGAAGAAATGGGAAAAAGGGAGGAGGAAATGGGAAAAAAGGAGGAAGAAATGGGACAAAAGGAGAAAAAAAAAGAGAAAAAAATCCCAAAGACAAAGAGCTGCAGTTCTTAAACTGGGACTGAAACCCACTCTCAGCAAAAAGGGTCACAGTGTCCCTTGCTGTGGAATTGTGGAATCATTAATGTTGGCAAAGACTTCCAAGATGGTCATGAGAGTTTCATCACATGAAACTCAGTAGCCAGATATTCTGAAACAAAGGTGTAGGTAGTCCTGAAGCTGGACTTAAAATATTAGTACTACAGTTAGAGAGTTAGTCCTAAATTAACTTTGGTCAGCCCAAAAATTTGTCCCAAATTAGCCCTAAAATTTAAAGTAGCCCATCATCCCTCAGTGCAAGAGAAGCAATTTTGAACATGGGACATAAAAAGAAAAAAGTTATTTCAATTTAAGACTTATTTATTGTGAGGCTCTGTCAAAACACCCCAGAACATCCCAATGGAGAAGAGTAGGAAAGACCAGAAGGAACCAAAGTCCTGAGCTCGGTCCCTTCCCACCTTTTTAGGGGCTGCACCAATGGAGCCTTTCTTTGGCCCAAACTCTGCTTTCCTTATTGCTCCATCACACAGAAGGTTCCAGGACAGTCCAGCCCCACCTTGGTACTGGTGAGGACACAACTTGGGCCCTGCAGTCACCCCAAAGCCCCTTCCCACCGTGGAGAGGTAAAGGGCACTTTGGTGTGGGGATCTCAGACAATAACTGCTGGGAAGTGCTGTGAGAAAGGAATTCTGCTTGAATCAAGGAGCGGAATTCCTGGGGCAAGTTCCCTCCAAGTGGCTCCTCCATGGAGTGTCCTCTGGTGCTTTGTGCCTGCTGAGCAGGTGATAAACCAGCGCTGCTGTCTCTGGTAATTAAAAGAACAAATTAACAGTTTTCAGAGGGTGGTTTCATTGCTTCCTCCCTCAGCACAAGAAAGCTCAGCCTGGAGTTATTTATGACACATTTAAAGGTTTTTTGGGCCTCCCAGCTGTGATTTATGGCACAGGCACAGAACATGTGGAGTCAGAGGTGCTCCTGCCCAGCACAGCAAACCCAGCACTGCAAACCCAGCACTACATGCCCAGCACTACATGCCCAGCACAGCAAACCCAGCACTACATGCCCAGCATGACGTGCCCAGCATGACATGCCCAGCACAGCAAACCCAGCATGACATGCCCAGCACTACATGCCCAGCATGACGTGCCCAGAATTGCAATCCCAGCATTTCTACTCCTGCTTTTCTTGCCACAGTTGTTTCCCCACGTGGACACTAAAACCCAAGACCAGCTATAACAATCTTTGAACAATAAAACTAAAGATAATGGCACCTAAAATGGGATTTCAGCATAATGAGCTACAATAACATCATTTCTTTCCTTTTTCCTGAGCAGGTCACTGGGGAGGGGACGAGGCAGCCTCACCACACAGCAGGTTTTGCATTTGGGGAGAAAGGACATCCCCCCCCGAAGGACATTTGGGATTTTGGGCCCATCCCCTGCATTCCACAGAGGTCAGGAGTGAAAGGACCCCTGAGCTCTGGGTCTGTGCTGGAGGGTGAGGACCCTCAGAGCTCTGGTGGTCACCAGGGGGCCATAAAGCCATGAGCAATGCCCTGGGCCAAGCAACCCCTGGCAGGGGGTAACTGCTCCTGGAGAAGCAGGAGTGCCACTCCATGGCCTGGGCTGTGCCACCCCCAAGCAGAGAGTGGTCTGGGGTGAATTATTGACACAGCTGATTGTGCAGCTCAGCACAGAGTTTGTGAAAATGCCTCTCAGCATGTTTTCTGTGGTCATTCTTGCATACATTTATGATTTAAACCCACTTTCCCTTTCCCTGCATAGTAAATTGGCTGCTGTTAACCAGTCTGTTCCGTGTCAGATGAAAGTTAAGACAATCTGAATACTTAAAGACTCATTTGATACAAATTTTTATATAAGACACGGTGAAATGGAAGAAATTTCTGAAATAATTCACTTGACATTTCTCTACAGTTCATTTCCCTCATTTCCCTTTAACTGGCAGCTCATTTTCCCCTCAAGTTCTCCCATCCAGGTTGTAAATTCTACAAAATGTGAGAGCTGGCAGAGACGACCCTTTCAAAGCCGTGGAGGTGACACAGAAACCCAGGACTTGGTTTCCAAATGAGTTACAAGGGCCTCGTTGAGAGTCAGATCAGGTTTCTGAGTGGGTTGATGTCCTTTGAAGATCTTTTTGGAGACATGAGCCAGCAGCATCTTCAGGAAGCTCCACAAAGGGAAATCACAGAGTCATCAAATCACAGAATGGTTGGGGTTGGAGGGACCTTAAAAATCTCCCTGAGAGTTGTATTGAGTCTAAATTCAACCTAATGTAACAATCCTGGGTTTATTTGGAGAACAAAAAATATAATTAAAAGTAATTTGGGCATTAATTTTTGGTCCAGACAAAATGTGAGAATTCCCATTTCATTCCTCTGTTTCACTCTTGTACCTCACCCCATTCCATCCCAAACTTCATCATTCAGGGCTAATTTTCTGCCCAATGAATCTGAGATTTGGGTACTGGAGGAGGAAAAAATGAACGGATGGAAACCTTGTCTTGCTTGGCAAACACAAGGGCCTCTCAGACCACGGGAGCTGAGATCTCCAGAGCAAAGCACCACCCTGCAGTTTGCTCTGGCATCTCTCCAGCACATAACAGGGTCTCTCACCTCCACCCATAATTATTTCTCCTCCTCACTCCTGCAGGTGGGTGAGTTAAACACTCACATCCAGCTCGAGTCACACTGCAGAATGCTGGGGCTGCAGAGATGAACATTCAGGGGGGTCATAATGGACGTTTCCCCTCGTTTTCTGGGGGGGCCCAACTGGAGCTTTGGGGGTGTTTGCAGGTGGGGCTGGGTGGGACAGGAGCTGAGAGACAGCTCGTGCCATGCTGGCAAAGCCCCTGGAACAGGGTTGGGCACAGGCTGGTACAGTTCAGGGCACTCAGGTTGCACAGTGTTAGATGGATCCCAGAAACATGGATTTGTTCTGAGAGCTGATCCCTGAATCAACAGCTGAGACTGTGCTGGAAAGAGCAAAGAACTCCAAAGCTACTGGGGAAGACGGAGCTGCACCAGCTGCTGCTGAGACCTGGGGCTGCCCCTGCGCTGTCC
>JAJPCS010000083.1:213662-224875 GCA_021164005.1 Willisornis vidua nigrigula | reverse complement strand
CCCTCCCTCTCCCCTGGATCCCTCCCTCTCCTCTGGGATCCCTCCCTATTCTGTGCCCACTTCCCTGCCCTCTGCCAAGGATCATTTTGTGTCCTTCCTTTCCCTTGCCTGGACCTGTTCCCATTCCAGGGCTGTTTCCCCTCTCCAAGCACACACAGCCATAAATGAACACATTACAGGGATTGCAACAAACACCACTAATAGCAATAAAACCTCCCAGAAGCATAAAACGTAATTTCTGCAAGAAGAGCAATATTTGGAAGGGCCATTTCCATACCCTTTGAGTCTTCAGCTGAGGCTGCTCATTCCCCTCTCCCCCAGGCCCTGATAAATCTCAGAGAGGAGCAAAGGAACAGCAAACACCTTCCACAAAGTACCTGTTCACCACCAGCCAACCTCGAATTTTGCAGCCACTCCACAAACCCTTCTGTTGCTGTGGCCCATCCTCAGCTCCTCTCGGGAACTTCTCCTGTCTCCATAGTGACAAATGCCCTCCAAAAGGGAGGATGAACAGGGTGGGCACAGGAATGGGTGGCAGTGGGGTCAAAGCAAGCAGCAGTTCCACAGCTGGGTGGGCACAGGTCCTGCTCCGTGCCAGGCACACCTGGCTCAGGGACGTTTCCATCTGGCACCAGCAGGAACGTGCTCAGAGCATTAACCCTCAGGATGGTTTCTCCACACTATTTTTCGCTGTTTTAATCCCTGTAAGGAGTATTTCCACTGCCCTCAGCTCCACCACACCAAACACCCCTTTGGAATAACAAACTCACCCAGTGCCCACCCCCACAGCCCTCACATTCCAGGTCCTGTTGGGCAAACAGCACAAATTCTGCAGCAGAATTAATTACAGGCACCACATGGGGATGAAAAGCCAGAACTGATCTTTGTGTATGACAATAGTGAAGTGGCAATAATGTTGCCATGAAACTGGAGAACCAATTCTGCTTGTCCAGAAAAATCAAACTGAGGAAGAATTAGCATTAATTATAACAAACCCCAGATCCAGCTGCAGAAAACAGAGCACGTGTTACCCAGCAAAGGAATAGGACAAGGGGGAATGGCTTTAAATGGCAGGAGTGGAGGTTTAAATGGGATATTGGGGAGAAATTCCTGGCTGGGAGGGTGGGCAGGCCCTGGCACAGGTGCCCAGAGAAGCTGTGGCTGCCCCATCCCTGGGAATGTCCCAGGCCAGGTTGGACAGGGCTTGGAGCAGGCTGGGCTGGTGGGAGGTGTCCCTGCCCATGGCAGGGGTGGCACTGGATGGGCTTTGAGGTCTCTTCCCCCCCCAGATCATCCCATGGCTCTGAGAAAGCCTCTCTAGTTCATTCTGGTGAGCTCCAGCTCTTAAGGATATTGTAATTAAACCCATTTCCACACTCCCATCTCATTTAAATAGACTTCACTTCCTACAGTTCAGGGGTGGCTGTAAATGTTCCTTATGCTGACTTTTAAAATGAAGAAGCAAAGCTAAAGCCCTGTTTGGTTGAGTTTTAAGATGAAACTCTTGCTCTCTATAACCCACAGGGTGATGCCAATGTTTAACTTCAGTGGGAACTGGCTGAGGTTCCTCATTCCTGGAGCTTCAGCCACTCACAGCTCAAAGTTTGGGACTGTAGGAAGTAAAAGTATTATTTAATCCATATTTAAATCCAAATGGAACAGTTTTAGTGCCATAAACAGAATTATTTATTACTCCCCCAGTGCCTGTGGTGCTCCCTGTGCATGTTACAGGGAAAGGACTGTGTTGTCCGTGTGTTTTCCCTCCTGGAGGTTCCCGATCCCACCCGGGGGGTTTGGCAGTGCTGGAGGCTGTTCCAGTGCCCACAGGGAATGTTCCATGTGGGTGAGGTGGGAAAGGGCTGTGTTGTCCGTGTGTTTTCCCTCCTGGAGGTTCCCGATCCCACCCGGGGGGTTTGGCAGTGCTGGAGGCTGTTCCAGTGCCCGCAGGGAATGTTCATGTGGGTGAGGTGGGAAATGCCCAGCCCTGGTCCGTGTGAGGACACACACACCGTGCTGGGCACCTGTGGCTGCAGAAAGAAAGGCTTTCAAAGGGTTCTCTTTCTTTCCCTACAACCATTTCCTCTTGCAGGTGGTGTCAAAGATGCTCCTTTGGCTTTGGAACCTTTCTGGGTGTTTGAAGGGGTGTGTTTCTGGGTGTGTTGCATTGGCAGTTCAGTTGCCTCTGTGAAGAATCAGTGTTTGTGCAACTCACAGGCTCTAAACCCCCTTAATAATTCCCTTTGTAGCTGCCAGAGCCTGCCTGGCACACGGGGGCCAAACAAAGAGCTTATTCCTCTTCTGGAAGGCTCTTTAGGAAGGAATTCTGGTGGGTTATTCAACAAAGTCCTTGTTATTACTGCAGGTGATGTTTCATCCTTGGCACAGCGAGGCTTCCTGGAAAGCCAAATAAATGAACTGCTCGAGGTGTAACGTTTTTAAAGAGAAAAATAAAGCAACAGCAGGAGAAAGAGATGCTGTTAACTCATCCTAAACACTTTTGTTCAGGAGATCCAACACAGCTGGAGTTTTAAATGCAGTCAGCTGCCAGGATTTCCCAGGGCCAAGTCAGCCTTCCCTGCAGCTGGAGGTGAAGGGTGGGCAACGGGCACTGCCCTTGCCACACAGAGAGAGAGGGCAGAGGAACTGGATTGGGTTTTGCAGTGAGGGGCAGAGCTGTGGTTGGGTTTGTTCCTCTTGTTTTCCCCTGAGGGAAACAGCAGCTGGTTTGAAGGGCAGGAGGAGGTTGGAGATTCAGGAGCTTGGCAGGGAAGGCTTGGAAGGAATTCATTCCTATGGAATGAGGGGAACGTGTGTTTTCCTCCCTGGCCTTGGAAAGGGAGAGCACTGGGGACACTGGGGGCACTGGGGGCAGGAGTGGGGCATGGCAGGGTGGGGGCTGATGTTTGCCTTTAGAACTGCTTTTGCATTCAGGTTGTTTCCCACCAGAACCCAAAGAGCAAGAGATTCTTGCAATGCCAAGTTCAATAAATGTAAAATATCAGCTCCCTTTCCTTTGGACAGACACTTAGAGACTGACTTCAGTCAAACCTGGGCAGGGAACTGTCTTTTCAAAGAGACAGACAATATTAAAGTGGATTTCCTGGATGACAAAGGCTTTATGATCCTGGTGATTGCAGTTCAGCTGAAGGGCTGCTTTGAATTTAACTCCTGCTTTTGATACAAGGAATGAAACACCTCGTGTGGTGTCATAGAGAGAGTCCTGATTTCACCTGCTGCATTTCTGACCTGGGAGGGAATTCTCTGGCATTCCCAGCCCAGGGGGGAACATCTCTGCAGTGGGAAGCCATTCCCTGTGTCCTGTCCCTCCATCCCTTGTCCCCAGTCCCTCTCCAGCTCTCCTGGAGCCCCCTTAGGCCCTGGCAGGGGCTCTCAGGTCTCCCTGGAGCTTCTCTTCTCCAGTGACTCCCCCCCCCCCAGCTCTCCCAGCCTTCAGGTGTCCCTGCCCTTGCCTCTTCCTGCTCCTCCCCTGCAGCTCCCCCTGTCCCACTACCCTTCCTGGGCAGGGTTGGATGAAGCACATCCAGCAAACATTCCCTGGGTGTGCTGTGCAATTCCCAACGACTGCAGGATGCTCTCTCCAGCAAGATCCGTGTTTATGAATGTGGAGGGGATTAGCTGGGCATCTGCAGCAGTTCCAGAGGTGTTTGCTGATCACTTGTGGCTGCAGCAGCAGCAGCTGGGCCTGGCTTTGCCGGGGCTTGTGCTGGATCTCAGTGGTGTCAGTGGGAGCTGAAGGGTCTCAGCACCTGCAGGGCTGAGGTTGCTGCAAACAACAGTGAGCTTTGGAAAGCTGCAGCTTCTGAGGGAATTCCCAAAGCAGGACCAGCAGAGTCCTCAGGCAGCACAACTCAGGGAGGTTCCACAAGGCTTAGCAAAGCTGCTGAGAGCTGGGGAAGGTGCTGTCTGCCTGTCAGGGCTTCTCAGAAAACAGCAAAAGGGTTTTTTTTGTGAATATGAGTGTGCTCCTGAGGCAGTGGAGCTACAGCAGAACAGGCCAACTAGGGGGAAAATGCAGAAGGATCCAGAAGCTGAAGGAGGGGAGATTAACATGGGTAGTGGGAAGGAATTCCTGGCTGGGAGGGTGGGCAGGCCCTGGCACAGGTGCCCAGAGAAGCTGTGGCTGCCCCATCCCTGGGAGTGTCCCAGGCCAGGCTGGACAGGGCTTGGAGCAGCCTGGGCTGGTGGGAGGTGTCCCTGCCCATGGCAGGGGTGGCTCTGGAGTCCCTTCAACCCCAAACCATTCCATGGTGCTGTGATTCCACGACAGGATTCCCACCAGATTTCTGTGATGTTGGGGATCCCCCCTCAAATTGCCCCTCTGAAATCTGATGCCAGCATGGAAACTAAATCAATAGTAAATATAAAACTGTAAACAAAAGGTTTTTCCTATTTTTCATGCACTTCTCAGCAACATTTCCCCCCACAATTGCTTTTCTGTTTTGTTTTTTTCCCAAAAGTTTTTAATTTTATGACACAATAGAGAAACTCTCATCTCTGTCAAAGCTTCCAGGCTGGTGAGCAACGTGCTCTGGGTGGAAAGCCAAGGCTCTGGCTGCAAATAGAATTAATTCTCTCACTCCAGTGAATCCTCCTAAACAGATTTAAAGCACTGATGTAGATTTACCTCTGTAGATTCAAATCCACACAGACTGAAAGTCATTACCATATTCAGAGCTTCAGAAGAAACTTGTGTTTGAGTAACACCCAAGCCACTTCTGGGTTTGGTCTTTTTTTTCAGAATCCATTTTGATACCAACATCAGGGAGTTTGAATTTCGAAGCAATAAAGTCAGAGGTTGACAGAAATTGGGCAGGGATGGGCAGAAGGAACAGGAACACTCATTTTCCTTTAGATTTGATTTTCCTTGTTTTCCTAAATATGGACACTGAATTTTCTGAAGACACCCAGAGACACTCAGAACAGGAAAGGAGACGTTTACAACAGAATAAGTTCTTTATTTGGGAGTGAAGCTTGGATGAAGCCCCATCTCCTCCTGTTTGCCTCTGCTGTTACTAACCCAAGTAAAGGCCCTTCTTGCTTTTAGTTTTACCTTTTTTTCTTACCTTTTCACTCTGATCTCTCTGCAGGGAGAGATTTTCACTGATTTGTTCCTCCTGAATAAAGAGAAAAGCCTCTTCCTTCCCTTGCATTGCTAATCCTGTCACTGTGAGACCAAAGCCCTGGGTGGGTTCTTCCCCTTGCCCACCTCTGAGCCACAGCAGGGCATTGTGCCAGCCCCAGTTAAGGCAGGAAAACACAACCAAAGGAGGCACCTGCACATAAATAAAGGGGCAAAGTGCCCGGGAGGTTCCTCTCCTCTGTGCCCCACTCCCAGCCCAGCTGGGTGTGCTGGGCACATCCTGGGAAACTCTGCCTGTGCCCAGAACTGCCAGGGGCTCTGCCAGCCCCAGCATGGGTTCCAGCAGCTTCAGGGCTGCTCTGACTCACTCTGCCATCCCAGGATCCGAGCAGGAATGCACCGTGGGGGCACATCCCCCTGGAAGCCCAGCCAGGTGTGGCTGCAGCGGTGCCACCTGTGCTGGGGGTGTCCCAGGGCAGCCCCAGGCCAGGAGGTGCTCAGTGCCCTGCAAACAGGCACCAGGAACCTGTGCCAGCCGAGGAGGAGGGGACAGTGGCCTGGGAGGGGACAGTGGCCTGGCAGCAGGTCCTGAGGGCTCTGGGGCTGGGGCTGGGGCTGGGCAGATGCTCCTTCCAGCTCATCCTCTGCTGCCAGGAAGTCTCTGCTGGGCACTGGGGCACAGGCACAGCCCAGGAGGGCAAAGCACAAAGCCAAGAAAACTGGGTTGGGTTTTGCTGAAAAGGGGGGGGAAAGGGGAACCACAGTTTTGTACTTGGGCAGTGACATAAATCAAGGGTGGGCAGGACTCGGAGCAGCCTGAACTGGTGGGAGGTGATGAGAGAGGACAAGGAAAGCAGATTTAAACCAAGAGAGAGCAGCTTTGGAGTAGAGATTAGGAAGGAATTGCTGGCTGGGAGGGTGGGCAGGCCCTGGCACAGGTGCCCAGAGAAGCTGTGGCTGCCCCATCCCTGGGAGTGTCCCAGGCCAGGCTGGACAGGGCTTGGAGCAGCCTGGGCTGGTGGGAGGTGTCCCTGCCCATGGCAGAGGTGGCACTGGGTGGGCTTTGGGGTTCATCCCACCCAAACCAGTCTGGGATCACATGATAAATTGTAATTATTTGATGTTTACTTGAAGGAGGAAAAATCCCCAAGGCAAGCTGCCTCTCCCTGGATGCCAGAACCAAAACCATCACTGCAGAAAATTAAAGATTTACTCTAAAAACTTTCAGGCTCTCCTCCAACACTGCAAACTGCATGTCAGGCACCAGAAGGGAATCCTTTCTCCTTTGAACATCACAGTCTAGTGGGAGCCCTTTGTAATCCACACCTTTCTCTAGGACTTTTGAAGCTTTACTTTGGGCTGGGTTCAAGTGAGTGGTTGGTTTTTCTGATTCCTCACAGCATCTTGACTCTGGAGCTCCCTGTTGCTGTGTTTGCTTGGCAAAGAGGAGAAAAACCCAGAGAGTGAAGAGAAATCACCCTCTAAATCAATGCCTGACATGTCCACAGTTAGCTGAGAAATGATATTATTTATTAAAGCTGTGAAAATCTCCCCTTCCATTGCACATCTCAATTTTCACTTAAGCAAGAAAACTGCAGCCCTGAAATGGGACAAACCAGCACTTGGGAGCAGCACAAATGGTGGGGTTTGAGAGCATCAGCATTTTATAACCCACAAAAAAAGAGAGAATAAAGTCTGAAATAGGGTCTTAAAAACTGCTCCATCCATGCAACAACAGCTTTCCCCAGGTGCCTGTCAGCCTTAAAGATGTTTTTCTTGCAGCAAAAGGAATAACACGGATATTTGTCATCCGAGGTCAGTGGCTGTTTCATCCCCTACTTGAGGTTTTCTGACTCATTCAGGAACCAAAGGCTTGTGACAGGCAGAAGATGATGAAGGACTGGGCAGTGCTGACCCCCAAGAGCAGCCCCTCCTCTGATGTGCTCACCTTGCTCAGACATTGCCCTTCCACAAGTGCATTTTTAGTTCTATTGGTATAAAAATACATTTACTCAGTTGTATTCCATGCACCTCAAAGCATCTCTTGGATAATATCAAAGTGATTCCCCATTCTCCTCGTAGCAAAATTAAAGTTCTGCAGTGACTTTCCACTAGTTCTGGGTGAGAAAAATCCTGTTTTAACTTAATTTACTTGATTTTATATTTATTATTCTCATTTTGATTGAAAAATTCACATTTAGCTCAAAAGAGAGTTTTGATTTCAGTTGATGGAGTTTTCAAGTAGCAGCAAAGTTGCTCCCTGGGCAAGGAGCTGCACTGGCAACAGGACTGGGTTCAAGGCTTACTTCTCTGTTAAACAGTCCCTTTTCCAATCTGTGGGTTTGGATACTGGGAAGGAATTGCTGGCTGGGAGGGTGGGCAGGCCCTGGCACAGGTGCCCAGAGAAGCTGTGGCTGCCCCATCCCTGGGAGTGTCCCAGGCCAGGCTGGACAGGGCTTGGAGCAGCCTGGGCGGGTGGGAGGTCCTTGGATGAGCTTTAAGGTCCCTCCCAACCCCAACCATCCCATGGCTCTGTGATCCCATTCCATGTGAGAGCAGGTTTTTCCTGCCTGGATTCCATGTCTCTCACTCGCCCCCCAGCTCCCATCCTGCTTCCCACCACCTCTCGCTGGCTCATTTGGGGCTCAACATTCCAGCAAAGCAGAGCTTTGGGAAGTGTTTCATTCCTGCAAGGACAGAGAAGGACATGAGAACATGTTCCTACACAGCAGCATCCCCTGAACCTCCATCCCAACCAACACTGGAGGGAACCCTGTGAGTTATGCCTGGAAAGGCACTAAAACAAAGAGGAATTTTGGAGGAGAAGCAGCAGTTTGGTCAACAGGTTCTGCCTTTGGCTGGGACAGGCTCCTGATGAGCTTCCAGGAGATCCATCCTCCCTCCCCTGTGGATATTTCAACAGAGATACAAATGAAGGGCAACTCTTCCTCTCAAGAAAACACTCCCTGCTGCTGATGGAGAAATATTAAGAAGCTTAAATAAATGTTTCCTCTTGCTGTACTGTGGGCTCTGCAGCACATGGAGAACCACAGGAGGCACCACTGGCTCCAAAAAATCAAAAACCAGCATTACAGTGCCAGCAAACCACGTTGTAACAATTGAATTCATTTCTTGCAAGCTCAGTTTTCCATGTTTTCAGCAGGTCCTTGTGCCCTTTGGGACAGATTGTGGAGCTCCAACCACAGCCATGGCCCCTCCAGCAATAAAACCTTAATAGACTGAAACTTTTCAATTGCCTGCCTGGGAATGGGATGCAGTTTAATTTTATAAGGTGCCATCAATAATACATTAAAAATATTGTAAAACATAATGTGATTGGTTTAATTCCTCCAAGCAGGTCTGGGGAAACAGTGGCTGAAATGCAACACTGAGCAGGGGCCAAATGCAAGTGCTGCCTGTGGGTGAGCTGCACCTGCCCGGGGCTGCCCAGAGCCTGCCTGGGCAAACTCCTCCTTCCAACTCCCTCTCCCTGCAGTCCTGCTGCCCAGAGAGGATTCCAGCCCTGGGAGTGTCCCAGGCCAGGCTGGGCAGGGCTTGGAACACCCTGGGCTGGTGGGAGGTGTCCCTGCCCATGAGGTGTACTTCAAGGTCCCTTCCAACCCAAATCCTTCCCTGATTCCATGTTAATTAAATCATAGTCCTACAAGACTCCCTCTGGTTTTGAAGGTTAATTAACTGGGCAGGAAATAGGTTTTTTAAGTCTGTCTTTCAATCAAAAACTGCTTTTAGGGCAGAGGCTGGTGCTTGAGGGTGTATTTTTCCATTATCCACACGGGCTCTGATCCCTGCCCTGACAATGGAGTGGGAACACTCTTGGGACTTGTCACTGGGGACAGGCACAAGTGCAAAGAGAAGGAGTTTCTAAAAGAGATTTTTGCTTTTGGAAGGGTCTGATCCTTGGTGACAGAAGTGGGACAGCAGAGACCTGCAGTCAGCAGTGCCCTGGAAAAGCATCCTGCAGAGCCACTGTCCTGCTCTGCCCATGGCCACGATTCCAGGGCAGAAATCAGCCTTTTCCATCCTACCAGGGCACATCCACCAGGTGTGAGGGACCAGGTTGCACCAGATGTGGTGGCTGCAGCCAGAGACCCTCCACCTCCTCCTGGGCCTGTTTTGGGATCTGTCAGAGAAGTCTCAAACTTAGTGAAAGGACATTAAATAGTTTAAGGGAAGGCTAAAGATGAGGAGGAGGCTGTTGAGCAGTTTGGGAGTTCATTGCAAGACAGATCCCTGTTAGAAAGTGTCAGTGTAGAATTTGGCTCTCCTTCATGTCCCTGGAAAAGCAGGGGAGTCACTGAGTGTTCAACCACAGACTGACTTGTTGTTTACTTATCTTTTAACTAAAAATAAAAATAACTGGGCATTTATTTAATATATTCATATGTAATTGGCACAGAATCTTTATTTGAGCATCTGCTGTCCCTGCCCATGGCAGGAGGGTGGGATTTCAGTGGCCTTTAAGGTCTCCAACCCAAACCAGCCTGTGATTCTCTGAGCTGTAAGAACCCAAATCCAAGCACAAACCTGCTCTGTCATTCAAGGCCAAATACAGGTATTTATTTATGATTCTGTGTGGTGAGGACACACATCATGATGGTCCTACCACAGGAGGTGAGAGATCAGAGAACCCTCAGAGCTGGAAGGACCCACAAGGACCATCGAGTCCAGCTCCTGGCCCTGCTCTGGACACCCAACAATCCCACCCTGTCCCTGAGACAGGGTGGGATTGTCCAAACAATTGTCCAAACAATTTTGCCTGTGATTTCCCTCTGCCAAGCAGAGCCCAGAGAACCCCTGAGCCACTGCAGCCCTCCCAGGGCAGTCAGGAGAGACATGTCTGTGCTGAGACAAGGCCAACAGCCCCTGAGGTTGTGTCCAGCAGAAGAAACTCCTTTTGCCAGCGAGGCTCCTCGGCCACATCAGCACTTTGCCCGGGCACAGACTCGCCCAAGTCCATCACTGACAGCAATAACAGGCAGCAAGGGCAGGTCTGGGGCAGACCCTTGGGCAGCACGAGCAGCCTCCCTGCACTGAGAGCAGTGGGGTCACTGCCTCCAGAATGGTCTGCAAAGGACCTGGCAGGTGGTTTGATGCCAAACTAAAACCTGATATTCACACCTGCAGATCTTTCCAAGCCAAGGTGTCCCCCAAACCTGTTCAAAAGGGACACGGAGAAGATGAGGGACTGACAGGTGGAGACAAAGCAGACCTGAAAGAACCCAGACAGCAGTCCTGGATTTGAACCAGCCTCAGCTGAAGGTTTATGCACACCACAGACATTTTCATCTCGGAAGGTTTTAGGAGAAGTACCTGGAGTGAAACCTTCCGAGAAGTGGATGCACAAACAAAGCTCTTCCCATAAGGGGCTGTTTGAGCAGCTCTCCCATGAAGAGGGAGTCGGGCAGAGCTGTGCCTGATGTGCCAGGCTGTGACATCTGCAGTCACATCAGAGCTTGACACAAGAGATTCGATCTGACAGGGTGCAGCAGCTTAAGATGCAGCAACTGAAGGCTTAAAAGTATGTTTTTCTCTTGGCTCTGCAGGTTTGACAAAAGCTCCTCTCGCACAAGTGGCCCACCAGGTGCCCCCCCCGGGCTCCTGGCTGCCATCCCTGCAGCTGGGCACACACTCCTGCCTGCTCTGCTCACAGCAAATGGGATGCATCTCCTGACATTTCCCGGTGATGTTCCCACTCCAATGCCCACTGCAGTGACTGTGTGTTCCTGTGGATAATACACTGGGATTGAGTAATGCCTGTGACAGTGACACAGCCAAGGCCCCGGAGTGGCATCTGCCAGCTCTGCCCACCCCCTTCACACTGCATTGCACTGCTTGGCATGACAGATTGGGACTCAGAGAGGAGCCTCATCCCCAGAGCATTGGCCAGGCTCCTTCCTGCCCTGATTCCACAAACCCTTGTCTCACCAGAGCATCAGTGACTCAAATTACCTTCTCCATCCACAGCACATGAACCCTCATACCACACATGGAGCATCCTCTTCAAATGAAGCCTCTTCTGTACCAACCCTCCTCTGCAGCCACTTCCATTCTATCAATATGTGGAGGAGACTAAACAGACACGTTCTGCATC
>JAJPCS010000083.1:202549-213652 GCA_021164005.1 Willisornis vidua nigrigula | reverse complement strand
TCCCCAGGGCAGTGGGCACAGCCCCAAGGCTGCCAGAGCTCCAGAAGGGTTTGGATGATGCTCTGGGGCACAGGGTGGCATTGTTGGGGTATCTGGGCAGGGTCAGGGGTTGGACTTGATCCTTGTGGGTCCCTTAAAATTCAGGATATTCCATCATTAAAATATTAAAAGTTGAGGAGCAGCTGCTGATGTCCTGTCCCCTCCCCTGAGGCAGAGGGTTCATGGAGAGAAAGCACTGGAGCAGAAAACACCAGCACTGTCCAGGGCAAAGGGACAGAACTGGTTCACTCAGTGGTGGTCATGGCAATGATCAGGCAGAACAACAATCCTGAGCTCATCTCTGGTTTAACTTTCCCCAGGAGGTTTTGGTGCCATCCAACACACTGGCTGTGACATGAGGACTCCTCTGGTCACAGGAATGAGGTCAAAATGACCTGTAAGAGTTGAACTGGCCCACAAATAACAGCAGGTATAACCCAACTTCCCTGGGCAGCTTCCAGCATCTCCCCAGTTTGGTCCTGGTGGCACCTGCTGTGCCTCCAAGATCCATAAAAATCTCCAAGATCCATAACACAGCTTAGATCCCCAATCCAATTTCCAATACACATGACAGTCATAGAATCACTAAGGTTGGAAAAGACTTCTGAGTCCAACCTGGGACCAAATCCCATCATTCCCACTAAACCTCATCATGAAGTGCCACATCTACTCATTGTCTGAACACTTCCAGGGATGGGAACTCCTCATGAACCATCAGGAGAGACACACCATGTACCAAGATGCCATGTAGCCACTTTGGACAGGTTTTGGGATGAGGTTTTCAGCTTGTGCTTCCCTGAAATCTGACCCTCCCCACAGGGAACAAGGACCCAGCAGAGCAGACACTGCCCTGGAACGTGGATTTTGCTCTGCTTTACGGTGCAAGTGCCAAAATGTGAAAGAAAATGTGTTTTCTGCATGAGAAATGTGTTTCCAGCTCAGGCAAGGAAAGAATGCTTCATTTTCTTTAAAGAATAGGTGGAAAATTGGATATTTCTGAAAAATGAGCTCTGTGAATATCAACAAGGCGAGTCCCCAAAGATCAGCAGTTTCCCAGGGAAAGCTCCATGAATCTTGCCAGGCACACAGTATGAATAATTCCTAAAACAATTATCAGGGGAAGTAAATAGGTGGCTCAACAAGTTAAAGAATGAGCCTGTGAGGGTGAGGGACTAATTGCAGGGAGACAAATCTGGGCCAGGAGCCATTCCATGAAGTTCAGTGACAGTGAAGTGGTGGAGTCCCATCCCTGGAGGGGTTAAAAAGCCGTGTGGATGTGGCACTTGGGGCCATGGGTCAGTGTGGCCTTGGCAGGGCTGGGGGATGGTTGGATTTGATGGTCTGAGAGGGGTTTGCAGTGGCATCTTACTGAGCCCTGTCCATCCCATGGGGTGCCCTGGCAGCAGCTGCCCAGGGCCCCCAGCACCCAGCCCTGCCACCCCCCTGGGCAGAGCCTGCCCCTTGGGCTGCAGCACACACAGACTCTGAGATGTTCCCAGGAAGTGAAGCCGTGCTCAAAATTCATGACTCTGACACATCCTTTGGCACTGAAGACAACTGGGCTGTGCCAGCACTTTGTCACCCCCAGAGGGGACCGAGGGAACACAGTGCCAGGGGACAGAGGCACACGAGGAGCAAGGGCTGGAAGGCTGTAATCTCCTGCCCAAGAATCAGAAGAGAAATTACTTCCACATCAAAGACAGGCAGGGGCTAATAAATATTTATGCAAAGCCCGGAAAAAACACATGGTACTGCATAAATAAAATATGTCTTAAAGAGTTAAAAAGTGACAAGTGCTTTGTGAGGAGCAGGTGGGAGTTGCATTTCTCTGCTCCTCCAAGCACTCATGTGGATCTGGCACTGCACTAAATCTTCTTAACAGATCCTGGAGAGGGGATAAAGGTCCAGGTTAAAGAGCTGTGTTAAGTCTGTCCCTCCCTCTGTGCTCCACTGCCTTCTCTGGCCCTGCCCTGCCCTCCCAGCAGCTCCTCACAGAGGCTTCTCTGCCAGCACTGACTGAGAGAACATCCCCCCAGCCAGGCCAGTCCCTCCCACAGAGTGATTTACTCCATCCAGGGCTGAGTCAGGAGAGCTTGAACCACCTGACCATGGTGTGAGGGCTTGGAAAGGCCTCTGTGTCCTCTGGGGAACAGCTTTCTCCAAAGCTCAGCTCCTGCCAAAGGTCCCACTTGGAGGACAAACCCAGCACAAGGAATTTAGGCAGAACCTGCTCAGTGCACAGCGATGTGTTTGTGCAGCTGAGATGGAAACATTCCCCAAACCTTTTCCCTTCAGTTTGCACACCCAAGGCTGGACTTTTAGAGCTCACTGGACACACTGCCTTGGACTATTACTGATATTCCCTTTTTCCTCCACATTTATGGAATCCCAGCATGGTTTGGTTGGAAGGGACTTTAAAGCCCATCCAGTGCCACCCCTGCCATGGGCAGGGACACCTCCCACCAGCCCAGGGTGCTCCAATCTCTGTCCAACCTGGCCTTGGACACTTCCAACTTTTCTTTCCACATCAAGAACTTTCAGGAAAACCAAATCTGTTTGCCAGAAAAATAATAATAATTTGTACTGACACTTGAGGAATTCCTCTGGGATTTACAGGTTCAGACAAGGAATTCAAACATCTTTAGTCCAACAGAACCACTGGGCAGTTGGTTCCTTGCCTTGTGCTTGAGCTCTTGGTGCATCTCAGGGCCCCTGTGATGGGGTGACCACACCAAGGTGCTGCCTGCAGCTTTTGGGGAAGCCTGAACAGGGGAGAACACAAGGGGAAAACCACCCCAAAGCTCCCAGTTCCCCTGAAAACACGGAGCTGAATACAGATCTGAACAAACCCCTCATGTTTCACCTTAGAAGCATCACGAATAGAACACCCACACCAGTTTGTCCTACCCTGGTCTGCTCTGAACAATCCTGTGCTGTTCAGAGCTGTGGTGGTTACTCCTGTAAAAGAGGTTTAAGCCAAAATAATCCTTGGGTTTTCCTCAAATCTGACCAAAAGAAATCATTTTGTTTCTCAAACTCCATTTCAACCCAGTCCCCATTAGCACCACACAGACCTTGTTTTCCCTCTCTCTCAGATTCAGGACACACTTAGGTAATATAATCAATACATAAAATCTTTATTATCACCTGAGCATATTCATTTGGAATATGATATATAAATCATATAATATATATAAAATTCATTTGGAATCTCACATCCCTTTGTGCCACAGATCCCACCCAGCCCAGGCTCCCTGGGCCAGAGGTTAGTGAGGGGTTAACTCTGATTATGTGGGTTAAAATTAAGAGAGGGGAAAATGAGCTTCTTAAATCCTGGGAAATGTCCCCATGGGGAATAGCTGATTTTTTTAAGTAGCCCAGTTGCCTGACTCAGGAGTTCACAACCAACACTTCATCCTTCCACACTTCATTACTCTCAGCCTTTGGACATTTAAAATATATATCTATATAGATATATATTTAATCTCTGCTACTCCAGCACTATCAGGAGCTCATTAAAGCTTACAGCTCATTAGCCTGCAGGGCTTCTGTCTCTAACAGAGCTATTAGACAGAAATTGCTGCTTCCACAAGTGCTCTGTGCTAATATTCCCATTTCTGGGACAAAAAGAGCAGGAGGAGGGCTCATTTGTGAGGAGGATCAGGAGGGATCCACGGGATCCATTCCTGACTCTGAGAGGGGAACAGCAACATGGTGTGAGGATGAGACCGTGGCAGTCCCTGAATCCCAACTCGCAGCTTGTTCCCCACTTTGGCTTTCCAGTCTTAGGCCAACTCTTTCCAGCTGCACAGAATTAAAACTGGGAGAGTAAATCCATTTCTTTTGGAGATTTTTAGGCTGGTGTTCAACATGGCCTTGCCTGAGCTGTCTCATAAAGCAGAATAAACGAGTCTCCAAGGGCCTTCTTGGAGCCACTGCTGGGAATGATTCTGGCACTGTTTGGGAAGGCTTTAGTTTGTCCATGTGACACACTCCCAGCTTGGGATTTGAGGCAGGGGAATATTTCCCCCCTCTGAGGAGGAAGTGAGGAGTCTCTCCTAAAAACAGCCCCCACGCTCTTGGGGAAGGCATTTCCAAAGGGAAGACTCGGTGCTTTTCCCCACTCTGATTTCACTTGGAAGTTCCCCCTGGAATGTCCTGCTCCTGACTAGGACAAACTGGACATGCAGAGCCCAGGCCAGGCCCAGGAGGGTGTTCCTGACTCCACAGAGAGTTAAGTAGCGAAGACAGTGGCAACATCCCTGGTTTGTTTTGCTTCCCAGTCAACACTCAGTCCTCAGAGGACTTCAGTGCATGTTTGTCTCTGCAAATGCCCTCAGAGACCAAGCAGCAGGAAAGGCTGTTTGTTTACTGGGGCAGGAGGCACAAACAAGGCTCAGGATGCAAATAATCTCCATGCCTAGAGCCCTTGGGGAATGACTTTGTTTGCCCTGAGATTCCCACTGCCATCCCTGGAGCAGAAGAACATCCCACCCTGCAGAGTCCAACAAAGGCTTTCACTCCCAGTTCCTCCTTGGCTCCTCTTTGGCCACTGCCCACCTGCAGGGAGAGAAAACAAAGAAAAATTATAACTAAACCCACCCAATCATGTACAGTCCCAGAAGTCACACTATTCTGAGTTTATAACACAGTGTGGGAAGGTTTCTACTGATTTTATTACTGAAAGTGCTCCAGGATCACCCTCACCCCAGTGGCTTGCCCAGCTCCTGTGCCAGCCAGGACAGGAACCACAGCCTTTGGCTGACTGGCCAAAAAGCCCCCTCTGCTTTCTGTCAGGTGAATAATCTGGGTAATGAGAAAATTCAGTTCCTCCTGGTGTGGAGGAATGAGATGCTGCAGGACTTTAACAGTAGTTTGAAGAGTGTTTGTGTGGCTGCCCAGCTGAGGGGCATGACCCACATCGACTCCTCCTAACTCCTCACCAAGCTTTTATATCTTCAGTGGATGTTTATGGATCCCAATGTTACCAATCAATATTTCTTCCTCGCTGAAAAACAGGATCAGCAACTTTAGCATTTGAGAAACCCATTTTAGCCCATTGTCTCACATCTGAGCAGCACTGAGAGGGATTTATCATGGAATCCCAGAGTGGTTTGGATTGGAAGGACCTTGGAGCTCATCCAACCCTCTGCCATGGGCAGGGACACCTCCCACCAGCCCAGGCTGCTCCAAGCCCTGTCCAGCCTGGCCTGGGACACTCCCAGGGATGGGGCAGCCACAGCTTCTCTGGGCACCTGTGCCAGGACCTCTCACCCTCACAGGGAGGAAACTCTTCCCAATATTCCATCCAAACCTACACACACCACGGGATTCAGCAGATGGAGACTAAACCAGTGCTTTGGCTCTCAATGACCTCGTGCCCCTGCTCTGTCACCACTCAGACTCCTGGCAGGGAGATAAAGTTCATCCAACCCCATTTCTCGAACCCTTGAGGGAAGCAGAGGGCACAGCTCAGACTCTGCAGCTGTGCCATGTCACCGATCCCTGATCCCTCGTGCTGTCCCTCCCAACGCTGAGCACTTCAAACCAGGCTACGAACACTCAGAGTTAATCCTCCCACTGGCCCCAGGAGATCTGCAGAGAGATATTGGCCTCCTTAACTCTGCGGTGACACCGATAGCAGGGCTCAGGCACTGAGCTGTCCCCGAGGCCACCCCGTGCCCTGCTGAGCTCTCTGAGCCTTTATCTCTGCTCTCACATCTCTGCTGGTGACAATGACAACGCTTTAATCCTTCCTTTAAAAGGCAGGGATGGAGTTGTGGAGGAGCTACTGCTGTCACCAGAGCGGGCAGTGACTTCTCCTCCCAACAGCAAGAGCTGGTGAGACTCAGTTATGAGGAAAAGGTTCTTCCCCCCAGAGGGTGGTGGGCACTGCCCAGGCTCCCCAGGGCAGTGGGCACAGCCCCAAGGCTGCCAGAGCTCCAGGAGGGTTTGGACAATGGGATGGGAGGGCATTGTTGGGGTGTCCTGGGCTGGACTTGATGATCCCTGTAGGTCCCTCCAGCTCAGGATATTCTGGGATTCTGAGAGGCAGCTGCAGCCCAAAGAGGACAGAGAAGGTCCTGAGCTGGCTCAGGCATCTCCAGCACCTCCACCCCTCAGGGCTCACAGAGCTGCACCTTCTTCCAGCACTCCTGAGTGATGTCTCTCCAACACAGCCACTAAACCTGCCCTGTTTGAAGGCTGAGATGCAGACCCTTCCATGCCCCCTGTGACTGTCCCCTCCCCTGCTGCTCCTGCTCTGGCACGAGGGAGCACATGACAAGTTGGTTTTCCACTTTCCCAGCACCACCACACTGTCCTCCTGGGGGAAACTGGTGGATGCAGCACCTCTGGGCACTCAGCAAAGCCCATCTTGAGGGCACTGGGATGACCAGGGCCCACCTCCTCCCCAAGAGAAAGGAGCTGCTGAGATGCTGCTGCTGACAACTCTCCCTGGGCAGAGCAGCACCTCCTTGTTTTCTCCTGCCCAAATCCCAGCTCGGAAGTGCTGGAGGCCTCCTTGGCAAGGCAGGAGTTCCTGGTGCCAGGGTTGCCTCCTCCAGCACTGCCAGCTGCCCTGGCAAAGCCTGTCCTTGCACTGACTCTGCACTGCCCCTGGTGAAGGTGGCTTTGCTTCCCCAAATCCCACTGAATCTGCATTTGGCAAGAGGGTCTTGTGGAATCCTCTGAATCACAGAATCATGGAATTATCAAGGCTGGAATAAACCTCTGAGCTCGTCAAGTCCAACCACCAAAGCAGCACCACCATGTTCTCCACTCACCATGTCCTCAAAGGCCACAAACATGACCACTTTCGGGGACAGTGATCCCACCACTGCCCAGGGCAGCCTGTTCAGTGCTTGGCAACCTCTTCTGTGCAGAAACCTCATCTACACCTCCCCTGGTGCTCCCTGAGGCTCTTTCCTCTTGTCCTGTCACCTGTTCCCTGGGAGAAGCAGAGGATGCCTGAAACAGGGGGGGTTTATAAAGCCCACACCAAGAATTACTTGACCAAGACTTTCAGGGCTGGGATATTTTATACCAACAACACCTTTTTCTGTCTCAGACTGCAACATCTGGCACAGCTGCACCTGCCCCACCACAGAACCCCCAGCACACAAAGACCACTCACATCACACTTTCTTCAGGATCATTCCCAGAAGAAGAGATAAACTGGATGAATTCCACCTGTAGGACCTAAACCAAATCCTTTTGATTAATCCTAAGCCATTAATGGCAATGGTAATGAGCATGCCACTAAGCATTCCATAAAGTATGGAAAGCCTGGATGGCTCTCCATAGATCTTGGCAAGTGCCTCGTTTAACCTTCACAGCTCATGAAAAACTGTTCCAAGTTCTTCGTCTCAGACATGAAAACTATTGATTGTTTACAGCTTTGCATGACCTTTTCTGACAAGGGGGGGAAATTATGAGATATTTGGTTGTAATTCAATCATGGAATATGCTCTAAATTATGGTGGGTTTCAAAATGCCCATGTTGTTTCTGCACATTCATTTTAGCTCTGAGTCTCATCCAAGTCTTTCAGAAGATATGTAGGAAACTATTTCAAACTGCAGCGCCCCTGAGTGCAGATAAACTGGTTATATCTGAGAGGCATCAGGTCTGAAAACTTGTTCATAACTACAAAAAATACAAGTAATTCTAAAAACATCAAGTAAATGAGATTTAGCAGTTATATATCTATATCTATATATACACACCAGATTTTGTAGCTCATGAGCCAAGACCCTCTTCTAGAAAACCTGTGCAAAGACTTATCCAAACTCATGTCTTGCTATCATGAACTCTTGGTCTGACAGCACCTGTAACACCCACCCTGACTCAGCATCCCGAATCTGAGCCTCAAGGGACAGCATTCCAGAGGGTGAGATCCCTCCCAGCCCTGCCCTCTGGAAGGAGCTGGATTTGAGGGCAGGACAAACTCAAACGACTCTTTCCAGCAGAACTGAACTTTCCAGTTCCAGTGGATGTTTCCACTGTAACGTTTTGTCCTTCCCATAACTCAGCCCTGATGGTGCTGGAATCTCAGGAATCTCAGTGCCTGGAATCTCAGGAATCTCAGTGCCTGGAATCTCAGTGCCTGGAATCAGGAATCTCAGTGCCTGGAATGGGCAGGAATGACAGGGACCAATTCCTGTTAAACTCTCAGCTGTGAAGAACCTGCCTGTATTCAGGGTTTGTACAGACCAAAGCCATTATGGTTTCACAGCAAGGCCAGAGCCTTCAGTGTCCATTACAGAACAACCACTCAGTCCTGTTTTTGGGTGTAAACGGTGGATTTATCACATTCACACCCCGACCTGTAGATGGGCACATGCCAACCCAAACAGCCCAGCAGGTGCTGATGACCACCAGTGCTCTGGTGAGCCACTTTAACACCTCAAATCCCAACATTTACTGTTATTTATGTGCCACTGTATGTCTGTATTTTACCATTTCTACTTGGGCTTCAGCATTAGAGCCATTTGTGGAAAGACAAAGTTTAATTCAATAGGTGTTGGTTTGGAAAGAGTCCCAGAATATCTGCCAAAACAAAACCTGCTGCTAAACCTGCTCCCTCTCTCAGAGGCAGGATGAGCTTCCTCCTCTGAAATGGGCACATTAAAAGCTTTTTACACACTGTAAATTGTTGACTCTTATTTCTTGCAAACAGAGCCACAGAATCCCATTGAATCAAAGGTGGCCCAGTGGGGCAACCCTTAATGAACAGTGACAGCTCTGCTGTAGCAGGAGCCAGCCCAGCCCCCTCCCAGGCAGCAGCTCTGCCAAAGCCCATGAAAAAACAATGGTTCGAGCAGCACAAGACAAAAGTGGATGCTAATTATTAATTAGTAGAGCTCCAGGCAATTGTGTAGCTGTCAATGGGAAACTCAGGCAGAGACAAGGCACGGGCAGGGAGGGAGGGAGGGAGGCTGAGTGGCAGGACGTGGGGCCAAGCCTGACACCAGCATTGTCCCAGCCCTGGGGGAAATCACACCTTTCATGTCCATTTACATCTGAGGGAACAGGCAAGTGTAGCAAAGAAGAATAATGGCCCAGCCCCACTGAAGGAGCTCGGTGTGACCTGCTCCTGCTCCAGGCATCCCTCCCACCAGCACTTACAGGCTCTGTGTGGCACAGATGAAGTACATCAGCATCAAAAACTGATGGCTTGAAAACCAGGAACCCATTTGCTTCCTTTCAGTTCACTTCTTCATTCAAACCTTGGGCAGAGAACAGGCTTTCAGCCCATCCATCTGAGCTCCAGCCCCTGCCTCTCCTGGAATCCTCAGCTGATTCTACCTGTGATTTTACCAACAGCTGCACTGCTCCAAGTCCATTCCTGGATTTAACCCCAGTATTTGCAATAATTCAAACCACGTTTGAGGTACATGGTCAGGAAATGATGCTGGAAGGAGAGCAGGGGTTGGGAAGGTTCTCAGCCATCGCTGCTGCCCCTCCTTCCCTCCCTCCCAACAAAGCCACACTTGATCACACAGTTGAGTTTAGTGCACTGACCGTCGTCTCTAATCACATTTAATCACACATAAGTTATCAGAGATTTTATTTGTTGGTTTTCTGAGGGGTTTCTTTGGTTGTTGTTGTTAATTGAGGGGTTTTAAACATTTAAACAAGTTAAATTTCTTTTCTGGAATATCAAAACCTGCCAAGATCATCAGCATCTCCAGGGAAATACAATAACTGATATAAACCCTGGCAATCATAGAACCATAAAATCCCAGACTGGTTTGGGTTGGGAGGGACCTTAAAATCATCCAGTCCCACCCCCTGCCATGGGCAGGGACACCTCCCACCAGCCCAGGCTGCTCCAAGCCCTGTCCAACCTGGCCTGGGACACTCCCAGGGATGGGGCAGCCACAGCTGCTCTGGGCACCTGTGCCAGGGCCTGCCCACCCTCCCAGTAAAGAACTTCCCCCTAAACCTGATGTGCTTCTGTCACAATGATTTCCCAAAAGAATTCGAGTTAACTCTGACCACAGCAAGGGATGGCACTGCCAAACTTGCACAGCTTTCCAGGGGAGCAGAAAGAAAAAAAGGAATTCACACAATTAAATGGCAATTGGAAAGAAAGCTGTAAAATTTAAGACTCAGTTTTGAGGGTTATGAATATAAATGTTCCCTTTTTGACATGTTGAGTGTATGATTGAAGCTGCTCCAACATTGTTTCCGTGGGTGCCAGGGAGCTCTGAACAGAATGTTTTCACAAGGAGATTGCATCGTAAAATTGCACAATTGGATCCAGGCATAAATAAAAAAAATCTGAAATATCCAACAGCTTTTCCCTGCCTTTTTACAAGATTTTGTTATTCCACAGCCAAACTTATTTGCAAATGCAGAAGCTGAGATATACTCAAAAATTATTATAGAATTGAATAAAATGATCTTTAACAGTCTCTGTTTCAGGGCATGTTTTTAAAGCTGCTTTCTGAGTTCTGTGACACTCACAGGTTAAAACACACCAGGGGATCTTGAGAGATGGTCTGTTCTCTTGAGGACCTTCCCCAGGGCCAGCAAAGGCACCACAGATGGTCATGGAATCCCAGAATCATTAAGGCTGGAAAAGACTTTAAGACCAATGAGTTCAATTGCCAACCAGCACCAACCACATCCTCGAGTGCCACATCCACATGTTTGAACACTTCCAGGGCTGGGCACTCCAAACCTCCCTGGGCAGCCCCTGCCAGTGCCTGCCCACCCTTTCCACGCAGAAATTCCTGCTGTTGTGCCCCCTGCCCCTGCCCTGGCCCAGCCTGAGGCCGTGCCCTCTCCTCCTGTCCCTGTGCCCTGGAGCACAGCCCGACCCCCTGTCCCGGCTCCCCCCTCCTGGCAGGGATTGCAGAGCCAGAAGGTGCCCCCTGAGCCTCCTTTTCTCCAGGCTGAGCCCCCCCAGCTCCCTCAGCCCCTCCTGCTGCTCCAGCCCCTTCCCAGCTCCGCTCCCTGCCCTGGACAAGCTCCAGCCACTCCATGTCCTCCTTGCCATGAGGGGCCAGAACCGCCCCCAGGGGCTGGAGGAGCAATATCAGACTTTGTCCTTGCAG
>JAJPCS010000083.1:177961-202539 GCA_021164005.1 Willisornis vidua nigrigula | reverse complement strand
GCCACCCCCTGTGTTGGGGAAGCACAACCAGCTGTTAATCCATTATCAGTTCATTCTCGTACCTGACATAAGTTTGATGCAGTGCTGGGACTCTCCAACGCTCCTTTCACACATAATTCTAAGGAATGTTGCTCCTCTGTGTCCCAGGACTTGCCAACTAAATTATTGCTCAATTCCTCAGGAGAAAAGAGCAAAGCCAAAGGAGTCTGCAGGGCACAGCACACCCTTTTCAGAGAGTCCAGACACAGTGGTATGTGAGGAGCTTCTCACTTCTCCCTGTGCCCAGGGACTGCACTCAGTCCTGTTTAACTCAATTAATGCATTATACAACTTACACCACTTCATATAAAACTGCTTCAAATAGTTTGGATTCCCTTATTTTTCATGCACTTCACCATCAGAGCATATTTTTTGGGTAAGTGAGAAGTTAATATTCCATCATTTGTTCCTTGTCAGTGTGAATTTTTTCCCTCAACTTTCATTTCACAAAATAACATCTTCCCCCCGGCTCAGTCCCTGTTCTCTGATTCAGAACTGCTCAAACTCGTTGTTGGAGTTGTTTTATGCACCACACAATTTGACACATCCTTAAAGCCAGAGCATTCCAAGTGTCTCTGACAATGACACCTCCTGCCTGCCAAAATTCACAGGGTTCCTTCTCCTTCCCAAATAAATCTCCAGAGAACAATCCCCCAGAGCGAGCTCTGCACCCTGACTGAGCCAACCAACAAAGCCAGGTCTGAGCTGCCTGAGCACGGCCAGGAAAAGGATGTTTCAGACCATTTTCACTCATTGATTTATTCCCCTGAGGCTTAAACTCTTCACATTAAAGAGGAACATTTAATATGAGGGGTTAAGCTCTGCAGTCACAGGATCTATAGCACAGCAGCAATAAAGGTGGTTGTTTCCTGCCAGTCTTAAGTCTTCAGGTGTTGGTAAACTTTTAAAAAATTAAAACACTAAACTCACCACCTTATTGCCTAAGAAATAACCAATTTCTGCACCAGCAGGGCTCAGAAAGTGAGATGTGCTCTCCCTCTAGAGTTGGAGCTGCAGCTGAAGCTCCTGTGCTGGTGCTCTTGGCTGCTGTTCTTACTCATTCAAAGGGGGAAGTGGCCTTGAAAATCAATCTTTGCATCCAATCCTACCACCAACACTCTCTCCAGCCTTGACCACGAGTCTGAGTGTGCCCAGGTACATTATAACACTCTCATTGAATTGCTGCAAATAAACCACTCACACGACTTTAAATTGCCTCAAAATTCATTATCTTGGGGCACATCTTTCTCTTCACTTTTGCCATTGTGATATAATCATGAAAATTCCCCCTGAAGAGTTTAATTAAACCCCTCACTGCTCCGGAGAGCTGCAGGATCAGGATCACTCTTGGAACAACAGGGCTATAAAACGCATTTACTTTGTGCCCATTCAAATACATAAAGTGCAAGAAAGAAAGAAAGCAAGAAATGAATAAATAAGAGCTCCAAGAGAAGCAGCTCTGCAGCTCTCCAGCCAGAGCCATCTGCTCTGGTGCCCTGTGGAAAACTTGGCTCCTCTCAGCACGTCAGGAATGGCAGTAACCTTTGGGCTTGAGGAGACAAGAGCTGTGGCTGCCCTGCCCCTGGCACTCTCAAATGCCAGGGAGAATCTCACTGCCATCTGATGAATAATGCACAGACAGCAGTGGGTGCACAGGAGCTGTGCCAGGGGCGCTGGGCAGGCCGGGTGGGAAGGGAGGCACAGGGGACGGCAGGGGGATGGCAGGGGGCAGGGAGCCTGGCACCTCTCCGTGCTGCAGGCACCTCACCTGCCTCCTCCTTGGAAGGAAAGGGCTGAAGTAACCAATTTGAGTGCAAATCCATTTGGGTTTCCAGCCCTTGCAGCTCCGTTGCAGCTGCACAAAGAGGAGGGAGGTGGTGCTGAGGGGCAGCTCATGAGCTGAGGTGACACCAGTGACATGGCACTGTGGGCACTGATGCCAGCCTTGGGCCTGCAGGGCTCCAGCTCCACAGGAGCCTCCACCCCTGATCCCTCCCAAACCCAGCCTGAGAGCAAGGACACATCCTCTTACACACCCCCAAAAACCCCACAGAAATAAGGAACACAGCAGAGCTGCTGAAGGCCACATGTCCCCTGCAGGCAGGAGGGGGTGCTGGAGGTGCCCCAGGGCGGGCATGGAGTGGCTTCTGCATTAGATACTGGGGAAAAAGGAAAAGAAACCCACAGAGACACCACCAAAGGAACAGGTACCATGTCTGATTTCTGTGTGCAGGTACAATCACAGAATCACGGGGTTATTTAGGCTGGAAAAGTCCTCAGAGATCATTGAGTCTGCACTGCCAAGGCCACCACTGCCCCATGTCCCCAAGTGCCACATCCACAGGGCTTTGAAGTCCCTCCAGTGATGGGGATCCACCCCTGCCCTGGGCAGCTGCGCCAGGGCTGGGCAGCCCTTTCCAGGAGGGCATTTCCCCACTATCCCCCCTGCCCCTGCCCTGGCCCAGCTCGAGGCCATGTCCTCTCCTCCTGTCCCTGTGCCCTGGGGCAGAGCCCGACCCCCACCCTGACACAACCTCACAGCGATTTCTGGTCCCTCTTTTCCCTCTGTTTGCACCTTCTCTGCTCAGTCCCAGAGGACACAGGCAGCACCAGTCCAGCCTTGGTTACTGGTGATGTCCTGGAGCTCAGGCTGGGAATTCTGCCCAGAAATGCTGAGCCTGAACTCTGTTTTTCCACCAACACACTCAACCCCAAGCAGAGGGTCCTGGGCATTTAGAAACGTCACTGGGCCCAGCACTCTGGGGCTCTCCTGGTGATACCCAGAGGCAAACACATCCTTCACTGCTCCAACTCCCACTTTAGGCTCCCACAGAAATTTTTGGCACTGAGTTTTGCCTTATATTTGATGGGGAAATATTTGTATTTCATCCTCTCTGAAGCCAAGTGTGAAAACAAGAGAGAGGCTGAGCAGGACAGAGGCTGTTTGTCCCCCCCATGTGCTCCCTTGTCCCCTCTGGCTCCCAACCAGCTCCTGACAGGGAGCAGCAGTCTGGAAAGCAGCAGAAAACTCCAGGATAATTAGTATTTCAAACACATTCCCTTTTCAACACGTGGATGGAAGAGAACCTCAGGTAAAGCTGTTCAACAGATGCTGCAAGACACAGAGGTACCCAAATCACCCAGGAAGCCACTGGCACACCCAAGAACCCCCCAAACACACTGCTGTGCATGAAGCCCTGTGTGCCAGGAGAGGGACAGGGGCAGTGACACCCGTCTGAGCCCCTCCCACACCTCCTCCAGGTGGGGAGCACTCCAGGCAGGGAACACTCCAGGCAGGGAACACTCCAGGCAGGAGCACTAAACTGGATTTCCTACAGAAGTTCTTAAGTGAGCCATTTACTTAGGAGAGTGCAAAGCTCCTCATTTGTAACACAGGCATAGATTTAATGATGAAATGGATTTTCTTCAGAAGTTTCTAAAGGTTTCTAAAAGGCTTTGAGCATTAAAGAGAATGGGAGATAAGCCCAGAATTCTGCCTGCTGATTTTAGCTGGTTTCTCTCCCTTTTGCTCATCCCAGGCACAAGCTGGTAATTAGAACACATTCCCTTCCCTCGGGAAAATCCATGTCATTATGGGAAGCCTAAAGGAGGAGTTCAGCACGTCTCTGTTTCACACAACTGAGCTCCTGAAACACAGCAAGTGGTGCCATCCTAAAGGCAGCACAGCCTGAAAGAACCAAGCTGAGCTTTCATTCAGCCCTGACTAAGGTGGGACCTTCCAAACCACCCTGCCAAGAGTCTTTACAGGGAAGAGAAGTTGATCCTGTAAAACCAGCAAAGACAAACATCTTCTGGCCAGACTCTACAGCAATAATCGAGGCAATAAAGGGGCAGCTGAAGGAAGGGCAATTTGGCTCAGCATTACCCAAGTCTCACCATTTTCCAACATCCTGAAAGCTTTTCTTACCAAGAAATGCTCTTAAACTGCCAGGAGCTGCCCCCAAACCATCTCAATCAGCACCAAAGAATTGCCTGGGTGAGAGGCTCTCTCAGGGCTGCCACTAAAAGCTGAATGACACCATTATTTTGTATCTGTTTAATGAGTTGGTTCAAGAACACAGAACTTGTGCCACTTGTGCATTATCATCTTGGATTTTGGATGAATTAAGGGTTTATTTATTGGCCCTTTTGGGCAGTTATCACCAGTCAGCCTTAATTACAGCATCCTGCAAGCTCAGCTGCCACACTGACGTTACATAATGCACTTGCAAAGAGATTATTTCATACAGGGATTTGAGGCTATGACAAAAATCAAGAGAATAAAATATAAATTTCCCTTTCTGAACACATTTTCATTCCCCCATAAATTTTCCTCAGAGCACTGGGAAGCTGAGAAGGGCCCTGTTTAATTTATAGCACAGTGTTATTCTGGTTACAAAGTGAAATAAAGGCTGAAAGTCCATTTGATCTGTGTGTTATAACACACCATTCCACAAGCAGCACCAAAATGCCAAGTGAAACACTTGTTTTACCCAACAATTTGTCTTGTTTAGACCATTAATAACTTTTTCAATTTAAAAAAATGGAGAAATTCATATCAAACCAACTAACTTCATCTTCCTTGTCTATGTTTTTATGCAGCAACTTAATCCAAGACTCTCTGCTGGAATAAATTTTTTAAAGTGGGGAAAATTTCAGGTCACTCCAAATGCAGCCCTGTAATGTCATCAGGTGTTTTCATCTCCCAGCAGCAGCAGAATAAAGGAGTTTCACATTTGTTAATCCCAGGCAGCCTGTGAGTCTCGTGTCACTGAGCAGAACATGGTCAGGAATGAGATTCTTTAGTATCAGGGGGTAGAAAACCTCCAGATAAGCTGGAGGATGGCACAGCTAAAGAAGAGGAGGAAAAAAGAGGGGTAGAGGGAGAATTTATGTTGATTTTCATTTACTGTGGGATCCATAACACACCTGACCTGCTGGAATATGCACATTAAAATTGTGTTAAGGCAGGATAGATAAAAACCCACCCAGAATGCCAGAATTAGGAGAGGAAACATGGAATATCCTGCAACAGCCACTAAGAGGCCCTTCAGGTGGTTTTAGGGCTGAATTGGATCATTCTGTAGATTTATCAATGACCTGAGGAATTTATGCATTAAATCCAATTCAGATTGAAGAGAGGCTTCCATGAATGAAGGTTCCTGAAATTCCAGGTCCTCCCTTCCCACAGACCATGACCAGGATCACACAGAAGCACCTGAACTACAGGAATTTCATGGGAATTTTTCAGAAGAAGAACATGGCACAGAACATGCCACACTGGAGAGGCTCAGCACAAAGCTCAGCACTGAGCAGAGGGGCACGAGGCTGTGGGTGCCACCTTGCCTGGCACACACCCTGCCAAGCAGCTCCAGACCAAAGCCAGGGCAGGAGAGCAGCCCTGAGGCTGCTGATCTGCAGCCTGGATGGACAACCCTTGATGAGGCACTGCCAAATTAAAAGGAGGATCAAAGGACATTTCTCTGACAGTGAGACCCAGGGATGGAGAGTTTTCACTCCAGCTCTGATGTTTTAATGACTGTGCTCTGAATATACAGCTCATTATAATCATCCCACAGACATTATGGGGTCCCAGACTGGTTTGGGTTGGAAGGACCCTCAAAGCCCACCCAGTGCCACCCCTGCCATGGGCAGGGACACCTCCCACCAGCCCAGGCTGCTCCAAGCCCTGTCCAGCCTGGCCTCGAGGGACTAATGAGTGCAATTACTGATGTAATGCTAATCCCTCTGTGATGTTGATGTGCTGGGTGATCTCCTGTCGTGCCTCGTGAGGGCAGGGGCTGCTGAAGCAGCTTTTTCACAGGGATCAGAGGAGTCAAACTGGATTTTTCGAGTAACCAACACTGTGTGCAGCTGGTGCTGCTGTTTGGCTGCTGTGCCCAGGGCTGATGCCTCCTGACTGAATGGGGCTGCAGACACAGCCAGGGGCAGCACTGCAGCTGATGAGGTGCCCAGTGTGCCACCAGACACAGCAGCTTTCATGGGCCAGAGAGTCACCCCAGCCAGTGGTGCCAATGTGGGGTCACTGCTCTCTGCCCTGCCTGCTGTGAACCCCAGGGATGGCTGTTTATGGAGGGCAGGGTGGAGGTTCCCAAATCCCAGAATCAATTCTGTTGGCAAAGCCCTCTCAGCCCCTGGAGCTCACCCTGTGCCCGATGCCCACCTTGGCAAAGCCCTCTCAGCCCCTGGAGCTCACCCTGTGCCAGATGCCCACCTTGGCAAAGCCCTCTCAGCCCCTGGAGCCCACCCTGTGCCCGATGCCCACCTTGTCCCCCAGCCCAGAGCACTGAGTGCCACGGCCAGTCCTGCCTTGGGCACCTCCAGGGATGGGCACTCCAAACCTCCCTGGGCAGCCCCTGCCAGTGCCTGCCCATCCTTTCCAGGCAGAAATTCCTGCTGCTGTGCCCCCTGCCCCTGCCCTGGCCCAGCCTGAGGCCGTGCCCTCTCCTCCTGTCCCTGTGCCCTGGAGCACAGCCCGACCCTGTACCGGCTCCCCCCTCCTGGCAGGGATTGCAGAGCCAGAAGGTGCCCCCTGAGCCTCCTTTTCTCCAGGCTGAGCCCCCCCAGCTCCCTCAGCCCCTCCTGCTGCTCCAGCCCCTTCCCAGCTCCACTCCCTGCCCTGCACATGCTCCAGCCCCTCAATGTCCTCCCCGAACTGAGGAACCCTGAACTGGGCACAGGATTCCAGGTGTGCCCAGCCCAGGGACAGTCCCTGCCCTGGGGCTGTGCCCACACTGGGGCTGGCACAGCCCAGGGGCCATTGGCCTCTTGCCCCCCTGGGCACACCTGGGCTCATGTCCAGCTGCTGGCACAGCCCCCCCAGGGCCCTTCCCTTGGGCAGCTCTCCAGGCAGTGCCACTGGGAGCAGTTTGTGCCCCACAGCACCGACACAGGGAGCTCCTCCCTGGGCACCTGCAGCCTCTGCCCAGCTGAACTCCCACTGCTGGGTTGGGTCCCACCTCTGCCCACCCTTATCAGACAGATTTGGGCTCCTGGAATAGATTAGAGACCCAGAACAACCAGAACTGCCCAGGCACCATGAGGAGGGTCCCAGGGAGGGGCTTGGAGGTGTCTGTGCCAGAGCTGAGTGCCAAGGCAGTCAGTTATCTGTGCAGGGCACGGGGCTGATGGATAATTAGATGGCCCGAGGGGTCAGGCCATTAACACAGCACTCTGTGCTTCACAGCCTGCCAGGGAGAGCAAATCCTCATCCCAGACTACTTAGGCAGAGCCTACAAGAAAATCCATGCTATTAATTAGGTGAGTGTGGGCAGCCCAAAGCCAGGGGAGGGGCTGCTTTGGGCCATGTTTGCAGCTGGCACAGGGGACAGAGACTTACAAATCAGTTCTGCATCCAGCTCTGAGGCAAATCAAGAGCCAGAAAAGGCTCTTTGCTTTGGAACTTCCTGATCTTTGTTCCTCTGCCTGATCTTGCAGGACCTGCTCACAACCTCTTGCCAGGGACACCCCAACCCAAGAGAGCTCAGGTGGGCAAAAAAAACAGGCAAAAAATCCCCCAGGAGGGTTTTACATCCTCCTTCAATCTGCATTTGTTTAGCACAGAACCCCAGAATGGTTGGGCTGGGAGGGACCTCAAAGCCCATCCACTTCCACCCCTTGCCTGGGCAGGGACACCTTCCCCTGGTTGCTCCAAAAACCTGAATTATTCCCTTATACTGAGCAGCTTAATGAACCTCACTAAAAATATAAATAGCAAGTGTTGTAAGGGGGAACCAAAACACCCCAAGAGCAAAGAAAACAATATTCCTCAAACTTCACTGACTCAGCAAGGTCACATTCTGGGAGTGACTTGGGAATGCCCAGGTCACATGGAAATAATGAAGTTTGGCATTAAAATGTGAGGATTCACTTCCAAACCTAAAAACACACACATGGGCCCCAACATAGATGGTCAATACAAACAAGGATCACTAAAAATGCAAAGAAAAAAGGAACCCTGAGAATCAGAATACAAAAATACAGCAGACAGAAACCCACATATAAAAGTACATGTAACTTCTGTGACTTAACTACATACATTTATAATATGTAAATAATCAGATTTTTAGGTTGACTCAGAGCTGAGCAATCCAGGAGGCAGCAGCTCCTGACAGCTCAGCACTGCCCGTGCTTGCTGCTCCTCACTTCCCAAGCAGCCAGTCGTCAGGAGCTGCACGATCAAAGCTTTTAATGCTGAATTTTCAAAGCAATTTGTACCCATTAAGCAAATGTTTCAGCTCCCGAGCAAGGCAAACATTGCTGGGCATCCTCAGTGAAGAGTTAAATTGGGGGAAAGAAAGAAAAATTCCACTTTTCCGTGGCTATGCAAAGAATTCATCTCATCTGAAAGAGAATGTAAAGGCAAAATCCCTCCTGCTCTGCCTTAGAAAGGAAGAGGTAGAAGTTCCACTCTCTTTGCAGTTGTTTTTGCTGTAAGATTTTCATTGTTTTATTTACCAGCAGAGTCACACTTTGAAATATCAGCACCAGTCCAGAAACCCATTTATGAGCAGCAATTACTGGAGGTTATTGATTGGAAGCTTCAAGGGAGATGGATTAAAAGTTTGGGGCTGGATTTTAAGAAAAAGGAAATAATTACCCCAGACATTGCATGTCACATTAATGCCAATGAAGCTGTTGGAGGGGGTGTCTATTGTACAGAGGGGAAATACCCCAACGGTGCTGCCCCCAGGGGTGTGTGCTGGGCCCCCCAAACAGCAGGGAGGGAGTGCCCAAGGTTCCCAACCACCTGAAAACAACCTGAATTTCAGAGGTACTTCAGGAGAAACAGCGACACAGGGCCAGGAGCAGAACCCACCCGTTGTAAAACAATTCCTGGTGATGCCAAGTCAAACTCAAGGTGAGAAATGGCAGAAGGGTTTGCAGGAGAGCTGGGGCTTGTCTCCAGTCAGGGTGTTGAGGAGAGCAAACCAAAGCTGCTCAATGCCCAAATCTGGGGCTCAGAGCCAGGATCTGCAGTTTGCCCACCCAAGTCCAAGCCCAGAGCACACCAGGAGCTGGGATGGGGCTGCAGGGCTGTGCCCAAAGCTCCAGGAGCCATGGGCTTTGCTCCTCACATTGCAGCTCTCACAGTGTTCCTGCCTTGGGGGAGCATAAAATGAGGGTATTTTCCATGTGGGAACCTGTCAGGAATACTGGCAGAGGCTGCTGGTCCCTGGGAAGGTGGGGCAGGTGTCCCTCCTCCCTGTCAGGGGACACTCCCAGGGGTTGTGGAACAGCCTCACTCACTGCTGGTGCTCACCCCATGTCCTTCCTGGGCACAGTGTGTCCCCCTTGCTCCCCCCCATGTCCCTCCTGGGCACAGTGTGTCCCCCCTGCTCCTCCCCAGGTCCCTCCTGGGCACAGCGTGTCCCCCCTGCTCCTCCCCAGGTGCCTCCAGATGAGCTGCCAAGGGAACCCCTCACTCAGCCCTGTCTTACCTGGGAATGGAGCAAGTGGAATATGCAATTCCACAGCCTTTGAAATCCATCCATTAAGAGCTTTTGCCCGTGTTTATTTAACATTTCCCCAGCCACAGCCAATTTGCCTGATCCATCACTCAAGGCAGCTGATAAAAGGTGCAGTAACCAGGTGTGACAGGTAACAACATAATAATAAATGATGGAACAGATTTGGGAATTGTAAAGCCCAAATCCCAACAAAGGCATTGTTGCTTCATCACATGGTTCACAGGCATCATCTACTATTTATATGCTGGGTGGCAAAATAAATATTGCAACAAACACATTTCCTTCTCTGTGCCCTGAAACTTTGTTCTCCTGCCCATTCCTGGAGGTTTTAATTCCTCCTTTTCAAGGAAGCCATAAAAGAGCCCTCTCCAATGAGCAATGAGACTCATCTCTCTGGCCCCATTTCAGGTCATACCATGATTGTTCTCACTGAGAAACACTTTGGCTACATAAAACTTTACAGCCAGGTATGTTTGGTTGGTTCCTCACATAAAATATTTCATGCAAGGAGGAGGCTGATGGCAGCAAGAAGCTGAAATGACTGGGGGGTTTTACACTTTTCCCTGGAATTATTCCCTCTCTGCCATCCACCTCCAAACCCCTCTGCACTTCCAGCTTTGCTGCTCCAAAGTCCCTGCCCTTGCTGCTGCTCTCCAGAAACCTCAAACTGCCCCAGAAATCCCCAGTTGCTCCTGAAATCAGAGGTAACCAAAGGATTAAACAGTGGCAGGAGAGGTCACTGTGGGTGGGACCCTCCCCAGCTGGCTGGGCTGGTGTGTTGGCATTACCCACCTGCTTCCTGAGCACTCCCTGGCACAGGGACACCCACGGGCAGGTGGCACCCCTTACTCAGGAAGAATCTTTCTGCTCTTAGTGCAGAACTGTTCTTTTTTTTTTTCATGGAATCATGAAATGGTTTGGGTTGGAAGGGACCCAAAAGCCCACCCAGTGCCACCCCTGCCATGGGCAGGGACACCTCCCACCAGCCCAGGCTGCTCCAAGCCCTGTCCAGCCTGGCCTGGGACACTCCCAGGGATGGGGCAGCCACAGCTTCTCTGGGCACCTGTGCCAGGGCCTGCCCACCCTCCCAGCCAGCAATTCCTTCCCAAAATCCAATCTAAAACTTCCCTCTTTCACAAGAATTAAAATGGTGCTTCTGAAGTGCCCATCCCTGGTGACACCTGGAAGGAACATGGACTGGGAGGAGGGAAGGAACAGAGAGTGGAGAGGGGACACAATTCCCAAGGAGTTGCTCAGGAAAGTGCCCCAAATGGCCTGGAAAATGAGATTTCACTAATTTTTTATTTTTTTTAGAGGAGGTGTAGCTGCAATAACAAATGGGGAAACTGCCTGGAGTTAATTACTTCCCCTGTTTATTGCTGTAATCAGCCTGGGCTGTTCTCTAGACAAGCTGTTAAATACAACAAAACAAATAGCAAGGATGATTTGGGAAATTAGAATATCCAAAGCTGCACCAGAGTGTCCTGCAAAGAGCACAGAAGGGAATGGCTGCACGACCTCTCCCAAACCCCTCAGGGGCTGGAGGGCTCAAAGGGTCTCCTGTCCAAGGAATGGTGCCTTTATAGGAACATGGAATTCCACCTGGGCATGGAATTTTGGCTGCATCTGGAAAGCAACAAGAAACTGGGGTGGATCGTTTGCCTTTGGTTGCCAAGGTCCCTCTGGCATGAATTTCATTTCCTGCAAATATTGGGCAAAGCCTCCTCCATTTGTCAGGGTTTGGGCATCTCTGGGCACAAAGTGATGTTAAGACCAAACCCATCCTCTGCCTTTTGGCAGGTCTTTCACTCTCTTTTGTCACCTTCTCCACGAAACATTATTCCTTGCAGGGTTACAAGGAAAAAACCCCACACATTATTCTATTATTGGTTTTCCTGTTTCTTTGGTAGCAGGAATCAATCTTTCCTGGGGGTTTTTGTCCTCTCCCTCAACACAGGCTGTTTGAGGGAGAAGGGAGAGCTCACAGAACCTTCTCCAATGGCCTTGGCCTGGCAAAAATTTCTAATTCTTTTTTAAAATATCCCACCTGATCACTGAATTCTGTCAGAACTCTCCAAACAGCCTTTTCTCTGCTCTGCCTCCCAAACTGAGACACACACCAGCTTCATTTACCATGGAATGGTTTGGGTCAGAAGGGACCCCAAAGCCCACCCAGTGCCACCCCCTGCCATGGGCAGGGACACCTCCCACCAGCCCAGGCTGCTCCAAGCCCTGTCCAACCTGGCCTGGGACACTCCCAGGGCTGGGGCAGCCACAGCTTCTCTGGGCACCTGTGCCAGGGCCTGCCCACCCTCCCAGCCAGGAATTCCTTCCCAGTATCCCACCTATCCCTGCCCTCCTTCTGTTTAAGGCCATTCCCCCTCATCCTGTCCCTCCATTCCTTGTGGAAAGTCCTCTCCAAGCTTCTTGCAACCCACAACCATCCCTGATCCCAAAAATGCCTTCATCCCTTTCCCACTCTGGAATTGGCAGCGTTAATTTTACCCCTTCAGTGGTGGAGAGGAGCCACTTTCAGCTGAACTAAGCCCAGTTTGGAGAGTGCAGCAACTTCAGGGCAAGAACATCCTCCAGCCAAGGGCCAGCAGGGAATTCCCAGGTTTGAGGAGTCTGTTTAGAAGTGCCCCCATGGTGCTCGTTTGGCTCTGGGGGCTGCAATTCCTGCTCCACAACCCTAAATACAAACATGTATTAAAATTTAAAAAACCCTAAAACATTCTAAAAACACCCCAAAACCCACCAAACCACCCAAATAACTTTTGAAACATTTTGCTCTTCCATCAGCTCAAACCTCAGTGTTCTCTACCCAAACCCCCCATTCCTGGCATCAATTTACTATTAAAAAATCAAAGAACAATCATTCTGAAAGGCCTCAACTCCCACCCCTGCACCCCAGTGGCACCTTTGCCTCACTCGTATTATTGAATTCCACTCGCAATTATTAACCCTATTTCATATTTTAATGTAATTACGTTTGGCCTTTGCTCCAATAAATGCTTGAGCCAGGAATTCAGACAAGGAATTCAACTGCCCCGAGCCTGCTAAAGAGGAATGTTGAAAGAAAGGTGATGTTGCTTGAATAGTTTTGCTCCAAAATCAATACAAAATACATTCATAAATTAACAACCACTCCAGACTAAAACATTTATTGCTGGAGGAACCCTGCATAATTAAACTATGGGAATGAATAACAAATTAATATTTAATTTCCATTTTTGGGTTCTTTTCTAAGCCTTTGGTTAAAACATTAACTTGGCTTCCTGACTTTATTTCTGCTGCAGATTCTGGGCCTTAGTTGGTCACTCTCCAAACACTGCAGGTCTTTAAAGGTCAGGTCCAGTGAAATGATCTCAACTGGATTTGTGCCCAAACGTGGAGATGCACAGGGTCAGGGGAACTGGCACAGTCCAAAAAAGATAAAAGAAAGAAGGAAACCCAAAGCAAATGTTGCCTTTCTAATCCCAAAAGGGAAAACTCCGATTAATGAACATGTTTAAATCAGAGTTACACTCGACTGTGGAATGCCACGTGGGCACTGCTGGGTGTGCCCAGCCTGGGCTGGGGTTGAGCCTTTTCCTGCCTTTGCTGATGCCAATCATGGAGCAGGAGGAGCTGAGCTGGAGCTGAGAGGGTGGGCAGGCCCTGGCACAGGTGCCCAGAGAAGCTGTGGCTGCCCCATCCCTGGGAGTGTCCCAGGCCAGGTTGGACAGGGCTTGGAGCAGCCTGGGCTGGTGGGAGGTGTCCCTGCCCATGGCAGGGGTGGCACTGGGTGGGCTTTGGGTTCTCTTCCAACCCAAATCACACTGGGATTTCTGATTCCATGATCACTGCTTGCCCCTTGGAAATTGGGAAGTGCTGCAGCCCTGCAGGGACAACACAGCAGATTTCACTATTTTTCATGGCCCGTTTCATTGTCACAGAACCCCAGAATGTGCTGAGCTGGGAGGGACCCACAAGGACCATCCAGTCCAACCCTCAACCCAGCTCAGGCCCATCCCCAAGAGTCACTCCCTGTGCCCCAGAGCGTCATCCAAACCCTCCTGGAGCTCTGGCAGCCTTGGGGCTGTGCCCACTGCCCTGGGGAGCCTGGTCAGTGCCCACCACCCTCTGGGGGAAGAACCTTCTCCTGGGATCCAACCTGACCCTGCCCTGGCACAGCTCCAGCCATTCCCTGGGTGCTGTCCCTGCCCTGGGACATCTCCAGCCATTCCCTGGGTGCTGTCCCTGGTCCCACAGAGCAGAGCTCAGTGCCTGCCCCTCCTCTGCCCCTCCCGAGGAAGTTGTCCCTGCACTGAGGTCTCCCCTCAGTCTCCTCCTCTCCAGTTGGACATACCAAGTGCCCTCAGTGTCCTCACATGCTGCCCCTCCAGACCCTTCCCCATCCCTGTGCCCTCCTTTGGACACTCTCCAATGGCTCAATCTTTCCATTGTGTCCCCCCAAACTGCCCCCCATGGCAGCTGAGGCTGCCCCAGTGCAGAGCAGAGCGGGACAATCCCCTCCCTCTGCCAAAGTGCCCCCTGGATGCCCATCACGAGGTGCCACTGGATAACCCACGGACGTGGGGGATGAGGAAGGACAATAATCCCAGCAGGCAAACATGTTGTTCTGCCACCCACTGCTGTTCCACTGCCACCTTTGCCTCTCTTTGCATCCTGAGCAGTGGCAGGTGTTGCTTTGCCAGGTAAAGCTGCTTTGTTTCAGTTAACAAAGGAGGAGGGGTGAGATCACAGAATAATTAAGGTTGGAAAAGACCCCCAAGATCATCAAGCCCAACCTTTGCCTGAGCACCACTGTGCCCACCAAACCAAATTCTCAAAAATAAGAATTTATTGTAAATATCTTGGCTGTTCTGCTGATTTGCTTGGATAAATTATAACCAAAATACCTTCTCTTTCAACAGCAGACTTTAAGTGTATCTATCAGCAGCCATGCAGGGATGAAAGGAACCATGAACAGCCACACTGAGAGAAATCTGAAGGAATTGGTTCCCTCAGCAGAGCTGGAATGCAGGAATTTATCATTTTAGGACATCCATGGTAGTTACACTAAAAACCAGAGGTTTTGCTTTTCTGGGCAGGATTGATCTGGGTGCAGAAAAATGGAGCCAGCACTTGCTCAGCTTTGGGAAGGTGTCAGGAAAGGACAGAAATGTCTGGATCATGAAGGTCACGTTAAAGAGCATCATTAGTAGCTCACTTGGCCTTTGCTTCACAGGTCAATTCTGTGAATCGAATTTCCTTCAGCATTAAATAGTTTTGTTCACTGGAGTTAAAAAAGCCTTTTCACCAGAGCAGTAAAGAGAAGCAAAGACAGCCAAAGCTTTTCTCAGGGTGCAGGAAGGAGACAAAGATTCACAGCTAAACTGGGGGCTCCTCTTGGTTTCAAGTGAGGGAAATGTCTTGCTCCAGACCAGCAGCTTTGGGAGAGTCTGGCCCGGTGGACAAGGGACAATCCCATTTGTACAGTCCCCTCCTAATTGCCAGTGATGGCAAAGCTGAGGATGGTTTGGGCGTCCCCAAACCCCCCCAACAGGTGGGGTCTCCCTGGCTGTGTTCTCTGCCCAAGCAGAAGGAAATAAGTAGGAATATTTTGAGCACAAGTCAAAAATAGAATTAGGAGTGTCCTCAAAGAGATTTCAACCATAATTCCTTACTCTGCTCCAACCCAACCTGTTCTTCTCCCCTTTACCCCCACGGCAGTGCTGAACCCAAGTGAAACCCTCGTGGCACTTTTGCACTTATTCAATTCAATGAGCTTTTCAAAGGTTCATTTGGGAGCCCTTAGAGACCATCTGGGGCTGTTGGAGCTGATGCATCACAAGGCTCCAAGTCCCACCAGGTGATTCCCACATGCAGAACATAACTTAGAACTGAAGGGATGTAAGAACATATTTTAAAGAAAGAAGTCAAAGTTCTCCATAAAAAGGTCAGTACCTGATGCAGGTGGATGATGGATGGGACCTCACAGAATAAATACACACAGAACTTTGCTGGTGCCCAAACACTCCTCAGGTTGTGTTTTTCATTACACAGTGACTTGGCCATTGCAAGATTGGACAGGATGAGGGGGAATGGCCTTAAGCTGAAGGAGGGCAGGGATAGATGGATATTGGGAAGGAATTGCTGGCTGGGAGGGTGGGCAGGCCCTGGCACAGGTGCCCAGAGAAGCTGTGGCTGCCCCAGCCCTGGGAGTGTCCCAGGCCAGGCTGGACAGGGCTTGGAGCAGCCTGGGCTGGTGGGAGGTGTCCCTGCCCATGGCAGGGGTGGCACTGGATGATATTTAAGGTCCCTTCCAACCCAACCCAGCCTGGGATCCTCTGATGAAAAGTCCAGTGTAAACACAGCCCTGGGGAGGGACTCCTGCCTGTCCTTCCCAACTGCTTCCTTTCCCCTAACCCATGTGAGAAAATTCTGTGGAAAACCAAAAGATAATTATTGAACAGTGGCAAAACAGCTAAAGAGAGAGGCTGTGAAATGCTCCTTTTCTTTAAATCACAGAATCAGTAAGGTCAGGAAAACTTTGCAGACCATCAAACCCAGCTGCTCCCCCAGCTCTGCCACCACTAACCATGTCCCCCATGTGCAGTTTTGCTGGAGATTTTCCCATCTCTTAACCAAAGGATCCACAGACTCTTCATGCACCTGAGAAGGAACATATTTCATCTCCAAACACTCACCCCTTCAAAACCAACCATTCCATGAGCCAACATATCCAGAGTGTGCTGAAAAGGAGGGAATTGTAGCAGGAACGTGACTTGCAAAGGCACAGGAGGTTCATCACTACAATTGTTGGAGGGTCAGGTTGGATCTCAGGACAAGGCTCTTCCCCCAGAGGGTGGTGGGCACTGCCCAGGCTCCCCAGGGCAGTGGGCACAGCCCCAAGGCTGCCAGAGCTCCAGGAGGGTTTGGACAACCCTCTCAGGGACAGGGTGGGATTGTTGGGGTGTCCTGAGCAGGGCCAGGAGATGGACACGATCCTTGTAGGTCCCATCCAGGTCAGGATATTCTGTGATTGATGAAAAACCCAAAGAAAAAATATCATTGCCAGTAAAACCCCTCCTGAAAGGGCCTCTGGAAAGGGAGGGAAGGGCAGATCCTCTCTGGGTGAGATCCAGGAACATCCAGTAAAACCACTCCAGGTGCAATCCAGGGACCATTTCAGAGTTACTTGGGGCATAAGGAGCCTCAATTCTCTAAAAGCCTCTGGTGAAATAGGGAGATGGACTCAAAAATACCTAAATTAGTCACTCCAAAGGAGATTGAAAACCCTTTTTCTTTTCATCTTGGGTGTGAAGAGGCGCATTTGGAGGAACAGTCCTTGAGAAGGTCTCCATTATACAGTGGGGCTGATCCCAAGTCCCATCATTAGGGATTTAGATGGAGCAGAGGCTGAGGGGGCTGCCAGCATTTATCCCTTCCTGGGAAAAACACAGCAATTCCTGGGGAACCTTTCCTGGAACAGGAACAGAAGCACATTAAAGAAAAGAAGAAGGGAGAAGGAGAAGGAAGATATCCCAAAAATAATTATCCAGAGTGGAAATGAGTTGGAAAGCCTAAAAGGAGACATGGATGTTGTTACCCTGCACTCAACAGCTTTGATAGAGGATAAATCACTGAACTCTGCTCTCCCCATGCTGGTGGACACCACGATCCATAAATCCTGGGGGATTAAAAGCCACCTGAAAGCTGAGTGTGCTCTTTGCTGGATTAGGCCATTTATGCCACTGTTCTCACCACAGTGAACCAAAGAGGGGGTCAGGGAAGAAGCAGGTGCAGTGGGTGGTCCCACTGGAACTACACAAACCTCTCCAAAAAATGAGCAACTTTCCAGTGTGTGTGGGGGACAGAAATGGGGAGGGATAACAGAGACTTGCCAGGTCAGTGTAAGGAATGAGCCACCCTAGAAAAGGAGTCTCAGTGCCAGAGGGAGCAGTGCCAGCATTCCCAGAGGGAAGAGAAGGGAAGGGAAGATCCCTCTGCCCAAGGGTCCCACGGCCCCCTCGGGATGTCCCACCCCACAGGAGGAACTCTGAGTTTGAAATGAAACTCTTAACATTATATATATTCTATTCTTCCAATGGAATAATGGGGCTGGAATCAACTGGAAAAAACACAGTCACTTTCCAAGGTCAAGAGAAAAAGTTAAAGCTTTTCTTTACACTGAATTTGCTTCACCAGACACTGGGGGACTGTTTGCACAGGGACACAGAGACTGCTCAGCTGAGCTGACACAGCAGGTAGAGAGATAATAAAGGGAACTCTGGAGAAAAATAGAAGAGAGATTCTTGCTGGAATCAGTCTAATAGTCTTGAAGAGGCCAAAAGAAAAGCCAAGCCCACCAATCCCAAGTTTGAAAGGAGAGAGAAAAGTCCAATTCAATTATGCAATCAAAGATCACTGAACAACCCAAAGCCATAAAAACAGGGGCTGAAATATTGAAACAGATAAATGGGAAATAACACCAAAGACAATGAGCTCAATAAAGACAACACAAGTGAAAAGTAATTACAGGGGTGGAACTGAGCAGTTCATGAATGAATTCTGTGGGTCTCAATAGCTGGATTTTCACTGGAACATTTTCTTCTGAAGAAACCAAAAGTACAAAAAGGAAAAGGCAGTGAAATAACAAGAAGGTTATTTTGTGTTTAAAAAGACTGTTGTCAGCATGTGAATGGGAGATGGACCTGATGGGAAGAGCTTTAAGCATGAAGAGGGAAAGGGAAAGGACAGGTTAAGTTAAGAGTCATAACGGGAATAATGAGATTTAAGAGAAGGAGAAGGTCCCTTCCAATCCAAACCATTCCATGACTCTCTGTGTGTGTCTCTGGGATCCTGAGCAGCCCCACTCAGGTGCTGTGGCCAGCAGAGAAGCTGCAGGGCATGGAGTGACCCCAGAATCCCAGAATTCCTGAGGCTGGCAAAGCCCTCCCAGCCCGTGGAGCCCACCCTGTGCCCAATGCCCACCTTGGCAAAGCCCTCCCAGCCTGTGGAGCCCACCCTGTGCCCGATGCCCACCTTGTCACAGCCCTCCCAGCCCACAGAGCCCACCCTGTGCCCAATGCCCACCTTGGCAAAGCCCTCCCAGCCCATGGAGCCCACCCTGTGCCCGATGCCCACCTTGGCAAAGCCCTGCCAGCCCATGGAGCCCACCCTGTGCCCGATGCCCACCTTGTCCCCCAGCCCAGAGCACTCAGTGCCATGGCCAGTCCTGCCTTGGGCACCTCCAGGGCTGGGCACTCCAACCCTCCCTGGGCAGCCCCTTCCAGCAACTCCCAGAGCCCCTGCTGAAGTCCCAGCCCCACCAAAGGTTGTCCACTCCACAGAGGCTCAGCAACCTCTGCCCTCACACCCAGTGGGGCCCCTCCACATTTCCCAGCTCCTCCTGTGGGCTCAGCATCCTCCCACCCCAGTCCTGCTCCATGGGAAAGGGAGCCAGGGTGTGTTGTCTTCCATAATTATCTGTCAGAGCAAGAACACAACCTCCTCAGAGAATGCAGCCCAGATGGCATCAGACTGGGCTAAAGAACACAAGGCTGCAAAAGGAGAAACCCCATGAATGGAAGTTGGTGACTTCCCAGCAGTGGAGCACCAGCCCCTCTCAGAGCCAAGTGTCACGTACAACCCCCTGCTCTCCAGGGTTCTTTCACCACAGAGAGGCTCTGGAAGGCTGTTCAAGGAGAAAATATGTTTCATTCCTGAAGGGCAAACCAGTCAGCTGGGCTGAACTGCTGGGATCAAAATTGGGCTGAACTGTTGGCATCAAAAATCCCCTTTCTCAGGCAGGAACACCAGGTTGTATCTCAGGAGCTTAAAAGCATCTACTGAAGCAGAAACTTTGCACTTTTAGAGCCAGGAAAATCTTGCTACTCCAACTCGAGGCAATTGTCAGTTGTTAAATTTAATTTCCCATCAATAAATATAATTATCTAATTCAATTTCTGGTTCTTAATAAAAATGGGCTCCAATGTCATTATAGCCCCAATCTCTGATATCTGAGGCTCAGCAGGACTATTATGGGCTGTGCAAACACAATTTCTGCAGGCAGATGGATCTCACTTGCAGATGGAGAAACACAAATGGGTGTTAGCACTTCAAACACCTCCAACCTTAAGAGATAACCAGTAAAATCTCTGGGTTTTCCCTCTGTCACACTGAGGACGAACCAAACTCCTGAGTGTGCTCTCTTTAATCTGACAAGGCTTAGCATGTTCTCTTTCAGGAGTTTAATCATGTAAAACATATCCCCACCAGAAAAACCAGGCCTGTCCTCGAGGTTATTTGACACTCTGCAAACACTGAAGCTTTTCCTTGGAAGGGAAAATTAGTGCCATGAATAATTGTGCAGGTTTTAATGAACCCACTTGACCACAGCTCTGACAGTTGTGAGATGGTTTTTCACAATATATTTGTAAGTCAAAATGTTATTATGCAAAATGGCCTCGAGTTGTGTCAGGGGAGGCTTAGACTGGATAATAGGGAACATTTCCTCATGGAAGGAGCTGCCAGGCAGTGGGCAGTGGAGTCCCCAGCCCTGGAGGTGCTCTGGATGGGGCACTGGAGGACATGGATAGTGCTGAATGTGGGGGTGGTGCTGGTTGATGGTTGGACTTGGTGGCCTTAGAGGTCTTTTCCGACCTGATTGATTCTGTGATTCCATGAAAAGCATCCCTGGTGCCTCCCTGCTGGCACACATGATCATGCCATGGGGCACAGCAAGTCCAGGATGGCTTTTCCTGCCACCACATGATGCTCCACTGCCTTGCACAGCTCAGTATCAGAGAATCCAAAATGATCTGGGTTGGAAGGACCTTAAAGCCCACCCAGTGCCACCCCTGCCATGGCAGGGACACCTCCCACCAGCCCAGGCTGCTCCAAGCCCTGTCCAGCCTGGCCTGGGACACTCCCAGGGATGGGGCAGCCACAACTTCTCTGGGCACCTGTGCCAGGGCCTGCCCACCCTCCCAGCCAGCAATTCCTTCCCAATATCCCATCTAACCCTGCCCTCTGGCAGTGGGAGCCATTCCCTGTGTCCTGTCCCTCCATGCCTTGTCCAAAGTCCCTCTCCATCTTTCCTGTCAGCTCCTTCAGCACTAAAAAGCCACAATCAGATTCCTTGGATCCTTTTCCTCTCCAGACTGGACAATCCCAGCTGTCCCAACCTTTCCTCCCAGCAGAGCTGCTCCATCCTCTGCCCATCCTGGTGCCCCCTCTGGACTCTCCAGCAGCTCCCTGTCCTTGCTGTGCTGCCCCCAGGGCTGGGGCAGCTCTGCAGGGGGGTCTCACCTGGGGGGCAGAGGGGCAGATCCCCCCCTGCCCTGCTGCCCACACTACTTGTGGACACAAGATCCCTCCTTGGCCACATCCCCCCCTGGGTCCCTGTTCCAAGCTGCTGCAGAGTGTCCATGTGGATCCTCCAGGAATGGATTTGGCACCTCAGCTTGGGAATTGTGCAGAAACTCAGGAAAGAAGTGACTGAAAGGCTTTGAACCAGGAGTAGGTTAAAAATCACCCCCTGCCAGTGGCTGCCACTGACAATCCCAAGCATTGCTGGGAACGAGGAGAGCAGGAGAAAAGGGGAAAAATGGGAATGAACAGACCTTAAGAAAACTAAAGCAGGAGATTACCCAGAATACAAATCAGAGCTGCAGCACAGCTGGTGTGCAGCTTTTAATTGTTTTTAAGGGAAGCAAATCCCCAGGGGCTTGGAAGATGGGCCAGCTTGAGGTTTGGAGTCATTTACCAAGTATATCGTTCTGAGGTGCCTTGAGGCAAAATCCCTTCTCTCTTTGCTTGGCTTTTTCTCTGTTTTTAATATTATTTAGCTGTGGGAAGTATCTGTCCAGCCAGCCTTCCACTTCAGACCTGTCTCTGCCTTCCTGGCAATGAGGTGGCTCTGATGGGGCAGGGCAGGGACCTGAGGGCAGCAGGGCAGGGACCTGAGGGCAGTGCCTGGGCTGGAGCAGCCACAGCACAGCAGGGAGCCTCAGCTGAGGGACCTGCTGCCTCCCAGGCTCCAGCCCCTTGTCCTGGGAGTGCATTTTCCAGACAAGCAAAAGTCTTTGCCATCCCAGGGAGACCCTGGAGCTGAATGTGGAGCCCTCCAGGCAGTTCCAGCAGTGAGGGAGGGCAGAGCTGCACATTCTAAAGAGAACTCCCCTTTTTGTCTCACCTCTCTCTGTGCACAAACCTGGATCCCTTCATAACTCCCTGTTTGTTCCCAGGCCCTGGCCCCACAGCCCAGGATTTCACCTGGAAAATCAGATCCTGCAGAGGAGGCTCCAGGCTCAGCCTCCAGCACAACCCTGATAAAAACAGTGGAAATATCCCAAACTCCCAGAAAGTGGGAAACCAGGTACCAGCCCCTCCTGGGGGAGCTTGGGAATGCAGGAAAACTGTCTGAAACTTCAGGCACTCTGAATACCCAGGATTGATTTCTGGAAATCAGGGGCCAGGAGAAAACAGCAAGAACTCGTGATCTTGGGGAGTTCTTTTCTCCCTGGAGCTGCATTATTGGCACCTTCTGCCTTCATTATTTAATGGCTGGGATGACCCCTGGAATAAAGAGGAAGTTTATAGGAGTGCTGAGTCTGAGCTGTGCCAAGATGGACTGCACAACCTTCATGCAAAACCCTTCCTTGACAAGATCCTACTTTACCCACCACTCACTTTTATCTTGTGCTGCATGACAGGACCTTGTTTATGTGGCACAAGAGACTATTTCTCACAGGAAAGCTGATGGACTTCTTTTCCTTTTTTCTGTTTCTTCTTTTCTTTGTCTTTTCCTTTTCCATAATTTACTCTTCAAAGATAACCAAGGAGTGTGTGTGAACTCTGGCAAGGTCCCACCTGCCCCTGCTCAGCCACTGCAGGGCCCACACAAATGAGGTGCCTCACTCAGGGGTCACACTGCACACAAGTTTGGGAAGTGCAGAAATGACTGCAAATGGAGGGATTTCTGGGGCTTCTGATATTGTAGAGATATTACTCTCTGAATGTTCTTACTCTACTCAGGTTGCTTATTCACAGCACTCCTGACTTGGTTGGGATTAGCTCAGGAAATTTAAACCTCTGCCTGATGAGGTTTGGCTCCAGCTCTGCTCTTACCTGTTTTGGGGGGAAATGCTCAATTCTTCTGCTCAGAAGTGAATGAGGCAAAGAACAAGGCTGGGCTTTCATCAGGCTGGGAGCACATTTTTAGCAGCCACGTGTCTGTGAAGTGACAGACACCAAATGACATTAAACATTTCATGCCCAGGGTGGTGGTGGGGAGGTCAGATCTTTGGGGCTGGTGGATTTGGGGACTCTGTTGTAATTCCTGTGTCTTGTGGTGTCTCTGGCAACTCTCCCATTTATAAACTCTGAACAGGACAACCCTGTCCCCCACAGCCCAAAGGAAGGTGTTTCTGTAACCCAACACTGTCTCAGGATGACCATCACCTACTGAGTGAGGAGATGCCTCTGCAGCCACAACAGGTCCCCTCAGAACCTCCTGCTGACCTCCAGCCACCTGCAGATTCAGTCTGATGGGATCAGCATCTCTGTGTGCTTTAACAGCCACTGATGAGCTTCCCCTCCACAACTTCTGTGAATTCCCACTTTCCTCTCCCACTTCAGAAATCCTTCAGCAGTTCTACAGCATTCAAATGCTTTCCTTCTGGGGTTCGTCTTCTATTTTTTCCTCAGGAATTTCACAGCACAAAGCACAGCATCCCTGGAAGGTCCTGCTGTGACAGACAGAAATTGTCATTCCCAATCCACCTTCTTGCATCCAGCCCCGGGAAATAACAAAAGAATGATGTGGGGCTGCTGGAGAGTCCAGAGGAGGTCCTGGAGATGCTCCAGGGCTGGAGCCCCTCTGGGCTGGGACAGGCTGGGAGAGCTGGGGGTGTCACCTGGAGAGGAGAAGGCTCCAGGGACACCTTCAGACCAAGTCCAGCCATGAATTGCTGAGCTTCATTTTCTTTACACAACATTTCACCACGGACCTTTTGTTCCTTCCAAACAGAGCAGACTCCAGCTCAGTTATCTGTGGGAACAGGTTGTTTCAGAGCTGCCCCTGGATATGGTGAGTCTGTAAATGCAAATGCTGAAATGTTCTGAATCTCCAGTGCCACAATTCAAACCCAAAGGAACACCAGGAGAACAGGAAACAAGAGCACCAACCATTCCCTCTGCTGGGCTGGGCAGTTCTCAGAGGGTGTCCAAGAGCCCAGGTTGTCCCATGAGAATTCAGAGAATTGTTGGTATTTACCATGAGATCTCAGGCTGGTGTTTTATCTCACCCAATTTCCTGTCTGTAACTTGGCAGGAAGGTGCAAAAAAAGCCCTCACCAACTCTCCCTGGAGGATCTGGGCACAGAATTGCCCATCAGAAGAGCCTGAGCCTCTTTACAATCATTATTATGAGTCATCTCATGTACAAGGACTGTTCTACGTGACAGACCCACTCGTTGCCAGCTGATGGCCCATAAAAATAATGTCATGACAGAGTCACAGAGTGGTTTGGGTTGGAAAGGACTCCAGTTCCCAGAATTCAAACCTCCTTTTCTGGGGATATTTTATCACAGCAAAAACAACACAATTTGGTCCAAAGCCTGGAGTGCAGCACAGAAAACAGCAGCACCTGATTTACTCCCACAGCTTGGAAATGTTTCTCGCTGCAGCCTTGGCAGCCAGACCGAGATCTGAGCCCGGGATCTCCAGCAGAGCTGCAGAAAGAATTGATTTTTCACTTCAGTAGCCAAATTGGAAAAGTAAATAGTTTGAAATTGCCTCAAATGGTTTTTTGTTGTTTTTCTCCTTGCAGTGAGACACAGGCTGAGGAGAAGCTGCTCCCCCTTCCCCAGCCAGGCCAGAGGGTTCCAGCCAGCACTTGGTGACCTGCCCTGAACACCTCGATTCTTCTGCCCCCCCAAGAGAAGAGCTCTCCTCATCCCCTTGCATTAGGAAGCAGGTTGGTCTCCTCCTCTCACTGCTCTGGTTTCCATGGGTTTATCACCTATGAGAAGACAGAACAAGTGTCCTCCCAAA
>JAJPCS010000083.1:143453-168620 GCA_021164005.1 Willisornis vidua nigrigula | reverse complement strand
GGGAAGGGGAAGGGAAGGGGAAGGGAAGGGGAAGGGAAGGGGAAGGGGAGGGGAGGAGAAGGGGAAGGGAAGAGGAGGAGAAGGGGAAGGGAAGGGAAAGGGAAGGGGAAGGGAAGGGGAAGGGAAGGGGAAGGGAAGAGAAGGGAAGGGGAAGGGAAGGGGAAGGGAAGAGAAGGGGAAGAGAAGATTGTGTGGAGACCTCAGAGCCCCTTCCAGCATCCAAAGGGGCTCCAGGGAAACAGGAGAGGGGCTGTTCGTCAGGAACTGCAGTGATGGGACATGCAGGGATGGGGACAAACTGAAGAGGGGAAATTTAGGTTGGATATTGGGATGGAATCCTTCCCTGGGAGGGTGGGCAGGCCCTGGCCCAGGTGCCCAGAGAAGCTGTGGCTGCCCCATCCCTGGGAGTGTCCCAGGCCAGGCTGGACAGGGCTTGGAGCAGCCTGGGCTGGTGGGAGGTGTCCCTGCCCATGGCAGGGGGTGGCACTGGGTGGGCTTTAATGCCCCTCCCAACTCAACCTCTCCCATGGTTCCATGCCAATGGAAGATGAAGGGGAAGCACAGACACCATGGGAGGGCACTCACAACAACATGGACAAACCAGCCCTGAGGGTCCTGCAGCCAAAGATGCAAGTTCAGACAGGACTCTGCAAAGCCAGGCAGAAAACCCCACAAAAGTCCTCATTTCACATCTCCCATGGTCAAACCACACAACTACCAGGACACAGAAGGCACTTCCTTCCTCTTGTTGCAGATTTCTGGTGATTTGGAGCCATTTGAGTTTAGCTCAATCCAAAAATGACATTAATGACAATAAAACTCTTCCCTCTCAGCACAGGGAGATGGGAGAGAATTCATTTGGTTTTATGTTATTGGAGTTGATCACTCTCTGCCTACTTACCTTAAACAGCCAGCTGTGCTGCCACTTTATTTTTCAGAGCTTCAATAAAGAAAATGCTGCAATTTTGTAAATTATAGTCCTGCAATCGATAGCTCTATTTTCAATGTGCTTATCTCTTGCCTAAATCAAATCAAATACCTGAACAGCAAACCAGGCAAAAACCTGAAGGGACAAAATTCAGAGGGAAACATTAGCTGTGATTTAACTTGATTGCAAAATGCACTTCCCAAAAGATGATCCAAGGGTACAGCAGGGATTTTGCAGCCCTCCCCAAGGAGTTATTATTGAATTCCATCAACTCATCCACTGGGAGGGGAGATTTCCACACCCAGAATTCCTGAGAGCTCCCACCATTTTCCCACTTTCGGGGATATCACAGAATGGTTTGCACTGGAAAGGACATTAAAGCTCATCTTGTTCCAACCCCTGCCATGGGCAGGGACACCTTGGACTGGTCCAGATTGCTCCAAACTCTGTCCAACCTGGCCTTGGACACTTCCAATAATTTTAAGCTTTGAAATTTGACTTCAGAAGCCTAAAAGGACCCCCCCTGAATTTCACCATGAGCAGGGTGTGCAAAGGGTGTGCAAAGGTCCCTCCCCAGCCTGTCACTGCACTTCCAATGCTGCCTGGGCACAGACTCACAGCTTGGAGTGTCTGAAATAACCCCCAGATTTCATGTTCCCCTTCCTATTAAGTGACAGGAGGAACTTAACTCAGATTAATGCATGTTTATACATTTTAATTGTATATTACAGTGTGTTTTGTGGCTGCATCAGAAACATCAGTGGCACATTAACTTACATTAACTTTAACAAAGAAAAAAATCCAAACCAACGTAGGCACACGGGCAATTATTCTGCAATTATATGCAAATTACATTGCCCACTAATTGCACTGACAGGTGCCTAATAGCCTCTCTAAACAGGGGGGAGGTTTTACCCAGGGCTTTCCTCAGTTATTTTGCTTGACCACCTTTCCTTCAAGCACTGAAAATACGAGGCAGAAACCCCCAGTTGATGCCCTGCTGGGGGTCTCCATGTGCTGCCTCCCCCCCTGTCCCTGTGCACCCCCAGCCCAGGGACACCCCCAGGAGCACCTCCTGGCTCTGGCAGAGCTCCTCAGCCCCTAAAGGCTTCTCCACATCTGCTCCTGAAGCAGCTTTGCTCAAACTTCAGCCTGTTCTTAAGCAAATGGGGGCTAAGGAGGGGCCCTCTGTGCCTTGGGGATCTTGGAGATCTTTTCCACCCTCAGTGATTCCAGGATTCCATGCCCAGAATGCTCCACATCAATCCCACTGCAGACACTGAAAGCCCAGGATTTTTGCTTCTTATGCCAAATAATTCTTACAATATTCCTGTTCCAGCAAACCCCCTGTTCGTAAGCACAGTGTGAACCCCCTGAGCCCAGCCCAGTGTGGACACCATGGACACCCTCAGTGCCTGAGGCCACACAGTAAGAGATGCAAACAGGGGCTTCATGGCATGGAAAAGTTGTCTGGAAAGAGTTTTTGATAAACCTGAAGTTTTCCAGAGCAATATCCAGGTGGCCTTTAGGTGACACCTCCTCACTGTAAGAAGAGAAAACCCAAGCAATGTTATTCTGCCTGGGTACCTCCTTAGCTGGGAATTTGAATGGTATCCCTTTTTCCCAGCCCTCTTTCCCAAGCCCTTCTCTGAGCCATTTGCAGTTTGAGCACTGTGCAGTGGTTACAATTCCCCCAATTTAACGATGAACTGCATGAAAAAACCACTGTCTTTTGTTGTTAAGCCTCAATCCTACCAGATTGTTAAATTACCCCATTTTATGCACAAAATATCCAGCGTGTTCCATGTCAAATCAGGCATTACCAGAGCACATTATGCCTCTGTACACAACAGGCACAAGTGTTTATCCTGAGAAGCAACCAATCCATTACCTGATTTTTTTTTTCCTGCACAGTTTGTCAGGTCTCTCAAATGAAATATTCCATAGGATGTGCAATTTTTGCACAGCAGAGCAAACAACTTGGCTGAAACATGGCTTTAATTAAAGCACTGCAGCATCCCCTGTGTGTGTGCAGGGCTGTTTGATGAAACCCAAACAGCAGGAGGGGCTGGACACCCGAGCCAAGGGCTTGGAGCAGCCTGGGACAGTGGGAGTGTCCCTGCCCGTGCCAGGGGTGGCACTAGATGGGCTTTAATGTGCCTTCCAACCCTTTGGAAAGCTCAGACTGGAATAAACCCTTTCAGAAGCCAATCCAACTGCATTTGAAGCAGTTTATGTACACGTAAACCACCCACAAATTCACATCAAAATGTGTAATTAATCTCAGCCAAGACAAAAATATTTCTTCTAAATATTAGACTTTTGTCACAGACACTTTTTAAATATCCAAACTTCAATTAACTGGAAGTCAAATGACAAGTGCCTGAGGTGCAAGAGAATTGTTGTCCCCAGGAGAAGGATGAAAAGGATTTAAATTTTGGTGGAAAGTCCTTCAGCAAACAAGTGGCAGGTGCAGAACAGAAAAACAGAATGACCAATTCTTCACCTTCCATCACTGAAGGCAGTGAAGGGTCTGGACAGTTCTCAAGTCTCAGGAAACAACCACGGGAAGGATTTCCCTGAGCAGAGCTCCCTAATCCCAAAGCAGAGAGTGCTCAGGGAAGAGCTACAAATACACATTAAGGGATTAGACAGCACCAGAGCAGGATCTGCAGAGGTCAGAGCACTCAGTTCAGCAAAGAGGGGGTGAAAGGGGCACTTTGATCACAGCGGGAGAAGCCAGAAAGGATAACAAAATCCTGCTGGAGCAAACACTTCATCTGGGGAAGAACAGGCAGCAATTGCCAGGGCTTACAAGGGGAGAAGGGCCAGATTCACAGAGGGGAAAAGCAGCTCTTGGAGTCAAGGTGTGAATAATTAATGACTGAAGATAATTACCAAAGGTCCTCGTGGCTGCTCCACTGCCAGAGGTCTCTAACTCAAGGCTGTTTCTCTTCAAGGAATGTCCCTGTCCCACTGGGGTTACTGGAGCCCTGAGAAGTCCCCCAGCCTGCAGTGAACTGTTCACCCCACAGGGAAAGCAACCCCCAAATTTAGACGAATTTTTTTCTCACATACTATTAGAAAGCACAAAGAAACTCTCCAGGTAAAGACACTTCCATTAAAATAATGTTATGGCTGACAGAGCAAAGAGGCAGAGAATTTTCCTGCTGCTGCCACTGGAGCCACATTCCTCCTTTTGAACAAATCCAGGGAGAAGCATCTGGTGCCAAATTTCTGCAGCTCACAATCCAACTCTGCTCTCTGCAGGTCAGGGAGCAGCTCGGACCCAACCTGGTAACAAAGACAATTCCCATGTTGGGAAACACAGAGGTTGCCAAATTCTGCTCCTCTTCCAGCACCTGGGTCAGTGTCTTGCCCACCTGGCCAGAGCCCCCTGCAGCACAGACACCGGGTGGGATCTCCTCCCTTGGCTCAGCCTCTGACCCAGAGGTGGCTGCACAATTGGCCGCCCCAACTCCACCCAACCCAAACTGCATGGCCCTAATTGAGTCATTAAGGTAATCACTGCTGTCAGCTCTGTGCTCATTACAAACAGCAACAAATTATTCAAGAGTTTTTCCCTTCTGAGTAAATAAATCAATCAAGAGCTGAGTGGCTGTTTGGGGTTCTCAGTGGCATTTCTAAAATAAACACCTCCAACAAGTGACTTGTCATCAGTCAGTGAGTTCTTTTTGCCCTGCTGAGTTCTAAAATTTGTCAATTAAACAACCAGTGGGGCTCCTGATTTATAGGAGGGAGGGTTTGGTCAAACAGAAGTTTCATCCATGGGCAAATCTGTTTGTTAGCCAACAACTTGTCACTTTTCTAAACCTCTGCCAAAGGCTCTTATTGATGGGAGAAGCCAAAACCAGCACAGAGAAGCCAAAATTTCTGACATTCCACACCAGAAAAATCACGCCAGCCATAAAGAAAAAAAAATGTTATTTAGGAGTGAAAAATGCACAGATAAATTTGACCTTAATGTAAAAGCAGCTTTGCCCAAAGAAGGATTTCATACTCCACGTCTTACCAGGTGGGTACAAATTAACACATAAAGTCATTGCATCATGGAGTGATGTGACTTCAGTGACTCTTCACCCAGCTGGGATCAATATATATAAACACACACAAATGCCCTTATCCCAGCCCCTGAATTTGGGACCCTCTGCCCAGGCTGGCACAGAGCAAAGAGTGAAGTGGTGCCCCAGCCCTGTGAATGGGGATAATCCCCATTCTGGGGGATTGTGAGCTCTGGTACTCTGGCAGCTGATGAAACCCCAGCCAGGGCTCAGCTGAGGGTCACACTCCTCATTTAACCCCCCCAGGAGGTTCAGCCACTCACAGAAAGGGCTGAGGGGACATCCTGAAAAGCAGCCAATTCCAATGGTCGTGTGAGTGACTGTTCCCCTCCAGAGGAAACATCCATTATCTGCAGAACTAAGTCAGTGCATTATTTATTTCCTCCCACGATTCTATTTGTGTTTTCTCCAAGTGGGATCCAGGGCAGGGAATGCTCCTAAAAGCCCACCAGGGCCCTGCCATTTGCTGCAGGTGACCTTTGGTTTACACAGCACCTTTTATACCAGCCTGTGATTAGCCATGACCAGTTACCTTCAGTGCAGAAGGTGCCACCCTTTGGTTCCTCAGGAAGTACTGGAACACAAATTTCCAATTAGTTTTGGCCTTGCACGTGGCAGGACCAGCTGCAGAGGAAGCACAGAGTGTTCTGTCACCTCGGAGAGGTCCTTGGGGCTCTCCTGGATGTGTTGAGGAGCCCAAAGGGGGTGATGCCGCAGCCTCAGGCCATTCCATGGCTGGATGTCCACAAGGGCTGTCCCTGCTGCCCAGCAGAGCTTGGCATGGGGTGGCAGGACAGGGAGGGCTGGTCTGCTCTGGTAAGGTGTTTACAGTGAGGGTGGTGGAACACTGGCACAGAGAAGCTGTGGCTGCCCCAGCCCTGGGAGTGTCCCAGGCCAGGTTGGACAGGGCTTGGAGCACCCTGGGCTGGTGGGAGGTGTCCCTGCCCATGGCAGGGGTGGCACTGGGTGGGCTTTGGGGTCCCACACTACCAGAAGGTCCAGGATATTATTGTGGATCAGCAACACCACACTGACCAAAGGCAGATTTACCCCCAAACCCTGTTTTTAGCACCAAAAAATCAGGGAAGGAAGTGAGAACAGGGGAATTAGCACAGAGACTTCCCCAGGGAATTCTTCAGCATCCTAAATTTTGCAGCACGGGGTTCTTTAATTGTCACATAACTCTGTTTTCTTTGCCCTTTAAAATTGTAATCCTTTGGGTGAGAACTGGATTAAGTTTGTCCTTCTTACATAGGATCAGCAATTAATTAGCAGGTTCCCAGTCAGCAGGGCCTTTCTTGGGATAATTAAATAAAGAAGTCCAATGCCACTTCAGGAATTAGAGCTTAAAGGGTTTCACTTTGGGAAAACAGAGGAAACCTTGATTTAAATAGTGAAAATTATGCAGGTCCTGAAAAGAGAAGATCTGCTGCCAGCCCTTGAAACCAGAAGGGAGAATTCAACAATGTGGTTTCTGTAGACATTCAAACCTCTGTTTCAGAGCACTCAGAGAAAGTCCCACAAAAACAAAGGCTCGGGGGGCAGAGTGAAGCTGTGCTGGGGTTGGCATCAGGTAAGGCAGAAAGATGAGCAGGAGGGAGCAGCTGATACTGAGCAGCAAACAGAGCTGTTTGCCAGGGCAGCACCTGCATTTAATGCACAACTGGTTTGGAAAAGCTCTGGAGAGAGAAGCAGTGTCTGGGCAGAGGTAACACACCTGTTTGCTGCTCAAATCCACCAGGCAGACACGACCTCTCCCTGCTCTGGGGGATGAACACGGGCCTTTCACTTGTATGGCCACTGCAAGGGAGGAGAAAGCTTATTTTTGTGAAGTTTGCCAACCCCACACCCCAACCAGCTGGGCCACGGCACAGCTTTGTGTGTTAACTCCAAGCCCAAGCAAAGGACCACCTCGGAACATTCCAGCTGCTAGGAATGAGATCCCAGGAATTCTTGCCTGGGAGGGTGAGGAGGCCCTGGCCCCAGTCAAGGCAAACCTCACACCACAGGGATGAGGGCAGAAAAAAGGGCTTTTTAGGGAAAACACACAGTGCAGTAAATCAATACCTGAATCCCCAGTGCTGTCAAACCCAGCACACTCTGCACAACTTTTATCTCCTCCTGCCTTTCTGCTCAGCCCTTTCAGGAGGGAAAATGTAGCTCTTAGAAGGGTTTTGGGTATGATTGGATGGCAGCAGCCCTGGAGAGGTGCCATCAGCCAGCCCTGGCAGGTGCCCAGGAGGAGCAGCTCTGCCAGGGCCCTCTCATGAATTGATGACACGTTTGGTGCTGAGAAAGGTCCTTGTCCTGCAGCCAGAACTCAGCAGATAAAACCTCTGTTAGCATCAAACTGGAACTGAGCCCTGCAAGGCACATTTGGAACCTCTCCCTTCAGCAGGGTGAAGATTCCCTGTGCAGAAGGATTATCTGAAGCAGGAAATTGGTGTACTCTGTTCTGCTGAGGGGCAATATTTCAAATAATAGCAAGATCCTGAATGGAGCCTTTTTCCCTGGTGACCACTGGAGCTTTCTCCTGTGACAGACTCACCACCACAGCCCACCAGGCACAGATTTCCTCAGCCTTGTGAAAAATCAAGAGCTGTCACAGGAAGGACTTTTAGGAGTGCTGTGGAAAAATAAATAAAATAAAATACACGTCTCACAGACACCTCAGGCTTCATATTGTAGCAGTTCATTTCTGTCTGGGTTTGCAGCTTCTGCATTGCTGCTTTACTTGTGTCTTTCTGAGGCAGCTTTTCCAGCAGGAGCTGTGCAAAGGAACCTCACCAGGCATCACTGGAGGTGGGTCCTGTCTCAGAGCCCCAGACTTCCTCTAGAACAAGTTTTTCTTTAGATAGATATGTTTTTAAAATCCTGATGTCTAGGACATGGCAGGAATAGTCCTGAAAACTCTTTGAGTCCTTCCAGAGCTTTTCTTTCCATGTGTCTCATCATAGTTTTGGGTTTTGAACATGCTCAAGGTTTGGCACTTCAGGAACAGCTCCATGGAAAAGCTCTTACAGCCATCTGACACTTCCAGGGAGCATTTTGTCATCCTCTTCCCTCCCTTCCTCTCCATCAGAGCCATCAGCTGATCCAAGTGCACCCTGGAGGCCCCTCCAGCCCAGCCCAGCCTTGCAGGGTTTGCACAAAGCAGGACACTCACCCAGCTCTGCATTCTCCACAGTCCCAGGGACAACTTCTGAGCTCAAAGGCCTGAAAGGAAAACAGAACAGCAATGAAGCTGCTCTGGGACAAGGGCAGAGCAGGAATGATGCTGTCCTGGGAACAAGGACAGCTGAAAGGAAAACAGAACAGCAATGAAGCTGCTCTGGGACAAGGACAGAGCAGGAATGATGCTGCTCTGGGATCAGAATAGAGCAGGAATGATGCTGCTCTGGGACAGCTGCACTGAGCTGTGGCTGCCCCATCCCTGGGAGTGTCCCAGGCCAGGTTGGACAGGGCTTGGAGCAACCTGAGACAGTGGAAGGTGTCCCTGCCCATGACAGGGGTGGCACTGGGTGGGCTTTGAGGTCCCTTCCCACCCAAACCAGTCTGGGGTTCTGGGATAACTGGTTTCAGCAAGTTATAGACTAAACTCCAAAGCAGTGGACTCTCACAGAGAAATGTGCTGTGCAGGGAAGGGCTCAGGACAGGCAGTTTTGCAGGGCAGTTTTCCAGATTGATAAATAACTCATAATTGCTCCAGCCACAGGTGCTGGAATCCAGGAGTGCTTCTGGGCCAGGAGAAAGGAAGAGCCTGGAGAGCTTGGCCTGTTGGGCATTCACATCCCTCTGCAGTGTCTGTGCTCTTGCCTGGCAAACCCCTTGGCACTCACAGGGCCAGTCCCTCCAGCCCTGGCACTTCTCTGTTCCTTGGCAGGAGGTGACAGCACCACAGACACACACAAAAAAGCCAAAAGGGCCACAATTTGTCCCAGAATCTTCCATGGTGACATCAGGGAGTCAACACCCACAGCAGCTCAGAGCCAGGCCAAAGCCAGCTCTGCAGTGCCAAGAACTGCCAGGATTCCCTGGCATTTGCATCCCAGACCCTCTGGATCGATGCCCTCCAGTCCCCAAATGCTGCCCCTCGACCTCCAATCCCCCATAACACAACCAGCTCCTTTCACAGCAAAAATCAGCCAAGCAAGGACAGAATGATCCCATTTTCCATCAACAGGGCAAGTCCAGTTTGCAGCATCTGAAATGGTAAAAATAACAATAATAATACAGGAAGCAACAGAACTGACATTTCAAAGGGTTGATTGATGCTAAAGCCCATGGGGAAGGAAACCTGGAGCTTCCAAAGGGGTGGGAATGCTGCTCACTGAAATGAAGACCTGGAGACTGAAAGGTCTTAATCCTGGGAAATAAAAGGGAGAGAAACAAAAAAAAAAGAGAAAGAAAATGAAAAGATGAAAATAATTCCTAGGACTTTTGTTCCTACAGAACAAAAATAACCCAATCCAATAACAAGAAAACAAATGCAGCACTATTGAGGCTGCAGTTTCAAGTCCTAAAAGCCATAATGCATTCTGGCTAGAAAACAAATTTTCTCCCCAGCATTACAGGATTTAAGAGCAGCAGATTTTGTCAGTGGATTTAACATGATGAATCAGGTAAATTGGAGGCTGAATCATCATTATATCCCCAGGCATCTGCAAGGAAATAGGAATGAAGGGAAAATGAGGCATTAGAGAGGCACCTAAAGAATGTTCAGGAAACCACATGAACACACAACATCGAGTGAAAACCACACCAGTTTTCCATGGACAGGGAGTTTCCATGGGTTTGGGAGCTGAAAAGAGATACCAGAGAGGGGTTCTGAGCCTCCCCCAGAGCTGAGGCTGAAACTGCACCACCACAAAGCCAACCCAAGAAAAACTGGAAGAACAGGAAGAAACCCTGTGTAAGTGAAGAGATGGAGTTAAAACACTGAACTCTCCTGAAATTATGAAGAATGAACCTGAAATAACCACCAGCAGCTGGACCAATAACCATGGCCCCAGGTGCTACATCTACAGGTCTTCTAAACCCCTCCAGGGGTGTGGAATCCAAACCTTCCTGCAATGCCTGACCACCCTTTCCTGCTGCTGTGCCCCCTGTTCCTGCCCTGGCCCAGCCTGAGGCCGTGCCCTCTGCTCCTGTCCCTGTGCCCTGGGGCAGAGCCCAACCCCAACTGGCTCCCCCCTCCTGGCAGGGATTGCAGAGCCAGAAGGTGCCCCCTGAGACTCCTTTTCTCCAGCTCTGACCTCTGCTCCCTGTGAGCAGGGACAGCACCCAGGGAATGGCTGGAGCTGTGCCAGGGCAGGGACATCACCCAGGGAATGGCTGGAGCTGTGCCAGGGCAGGGACAGCACCCAGGGAATGGCTGGAGCTGTGCCAGGGCAGGGACAGCACCCAGGGAATGGCTGGAGCTGTGCCAGGGCAGGGGCAGGTTGGATCTCAGGGGAAGGTCCTTCCCCCAGAGGGTGGTGGGCACTGACCAGGCTCCCCAGGGCAGTGGGCACAGCCCCAAGGCTGCCAGAGCTCCAGGAGGGTTTGGATGATGCTCTGGGGCACAGGGTGGGACTCCTGGGGATGGTCCTGTGCAGGGCTGAGGGTTGGACTGAATGGTCCTTGTGGGTCCCTTCCAACTTGGCACATCCTGGGCTTCTGTGACAGGGGCAGAGGGGATGTGTCCTCACCACAGGTGACACTCCACATGTCCATGGCCAAGCAGCAAAGCCACCTAATCACTTTGGTTTAAAGCTTCTCCTGCTCAGCCTTTCAACCTTCAGCCAAACATCAGCTCATTAGCAATAGGTCAAAGCCACATGGTATTTAACTCTGGATTAAATATCACTCTCATTCTCAGCAGGGAGCCAGGGCATTAACATATGTCTTGTCATGTATTTTCCCCTCCTGTTACATCCAATTAATTATGCCTCTTCCCAAAGTCTTCTCTGAGCCTTTCTGGCAAAGGGAAATCCGTGTCAGCAGGGAGGGGATGAGCCTCAGGAGAGAGGCAGCAGCAGGGGAAGAACAATTCTTCCCTCTCCCCAGAGCTCTGCCCACCGTGAGGCTGCTGAGAAACCAAGGCAAGGATTTGCTCCTGGTTCAACATTCCTTTACTTTTGCTAAAGATTTCATGGAGTGCAAGATTTCATTAACATTAATTAACACAGGCTGAAAATCGCAGGTTGTTTCATCCAGACTGGTGTCAATCACAGACAACAAAACATAGAATAGAACCACAAATCCCAGACTGGTTTGGGTTGGAGGGACCCCAAAGCCCACCCAGTGCCACCCCTGCCATGGGCAGGGACACCTCCCACCAGCCCAGGCTGCTCCAAGCCCTGTCCAACCTGGCCTGGGACACTCCCAGGGATGGGGCAGCCACAGCTTCTCTGGGCACCTGTGCCAGGGCCTGCCCACCCTCCCAGCCAGCAATTCCTTCCCAATATCCAACCTGAACCTACATTCCCTGTGTCCTGTCCCTCTATCCTTGTCCCAAGTCCCTCTCCATCTTTCCTGTCAGCCCCTTCAGGCACTAAAAGGTCACAATCAGGTCACCCCAAAGCTTCTCCTCTCCAGGCTGGACAATCCCAGCTGTCCCAGCCTTTCCTCCCAGCAGAGCTGCTCCATCCTCTGCCCATCCTGGTGCCCCCTCTGGACTCTCCAGCAGCTCCATGTCCTTCCTGTGCTGCCCCCAGGGCTGGGGCAGCTCTGCAGGAGGGTCTCACCTGGGGGGCAGAGGGGCAGATCCCCCCCTGCCTTGCTGCCCACGCTGGGGGACCAGCCCAGGACACACACCACGATCACGATATATGGATATCATGACAGTGAACACAAAATGCCTGTAGGCACTTCCACTTCTACCTGGCAAAACTAAAGCCCTGAATTTCCCACTTTCTCATCTTTGCCACTTCTTTTTCCATTTTGCAATAGATACCATTCACTTGGTGACAGGATCTTCCAAAGCCTTTAAAGCAAAACAAACTGCTGGACCATTCCTCCTGCACAGAAACATTCCATCTCCCTCACATTACACTGAAAGCTTTTGGGCAAATATTTCAGTGTTAAAAACATTGATTTTTCTTCTACAAAGTCAGGAATGTTGTGGCTGCAGCAGCTGCTGTTCACTCATGACACATTAATAGTCAACCTGAGCAGAAGTTACAACCTCGGGTTTTAAGGTGCAAGAGCCTCTTAAGCAGAACTTGTTTAATGACACAAAATTCTTATTTATTTTCCTGGTGCTTACAGAAAGAGATTTGCATGTTCAGCAGCAGCTGAGTGGGGCTTGGTGGAGCAGACACAAACACTCCATGGATTATCCAACAAGCATTTGGAGCTGCACATGTTTGTTTTCATGTTGAAATGATAAATACAGAGAGAAGTCAAATTGCATCTGTGAGACAGGAAAAAGCATTTCCATCAGATCTTCAGGGTCCTCTCCAACCCAAAGCCCTCCATGGTTCTGTGGTTCAGTGTCAGGAGGGTGAGGGCAGGGACCTCATTCCAGCTTCACACACATCCAGGCACAAACTGCATTCCTGTCTCATGGGGCTTTAAGGGACCTTAAAGCTCATCCCCTCCCACCCAGTGCCACCCCCTGCCATGGCAGGGACACCTCCCACCAGCCCAGGCTGCTCCAAGCCCTGTCCAGCCTGGCCTGGGACACTCCCAGGGATGGGGCAGCCACAGCTTCTCTGGGCACCTGTGCCAAGGCCTGCCCACCCTCCCAGCCACGAATTCCTTCCCAATATCCCATCTATCCTGCCCTCTGGCAGTGGGAAGCCATTCCCTGTGTCCTGTCCCTCCACCCTTGTCCCCAGTCCCTCTCCAGCTCTCCCTGTAGGGCCCCACACACCCATTCCAGGATTTCCCCCAGGACAGGGGTTCATGGCATGGAAGGATGTGCAGTTTGGAGTGGGGCTTTGCAGCCCATCAAATGTCAGAGTCCCAGAGGAATAAAAGTCAGGGTTAGGTCATCAGGAAGCTATTTTGGGGTTTTCCACCAGGCCTTTGAAGGACCCAAGAGATGCTGAGAGGTGAGTAGAGGAGGTAAGAGGCATTTTCTAACCCATAATACACCAGACAAGAAAACAGAGACACTCAGACATGTAAGACTGTATTTTATACCAAGCCTCCCCCAACACCCAACCTCTCTCTGGGCTTCCAAACCAACCAAGACTCTTAAAGTTCCCTTTTAATTTTGCCTGCAAACCTCCCTGGAAGGGCTCTGGTTCCATTAATGGCTCTCATCTATCATTTAAGCCCAGAGCCCTTTCTATCAGGCTGTGATCAGGGAGTAAATGATCCTGACAGAACAACTTTGGGTTTTATGGCTTTCTAATCATTTTGTTATTATGGAGTTCTGGTTGCAGAGATAACTCTGTGATTTACAAGCTGTTCTACATTTATGTAATATTTATGTCTATATTTATGCAGTATGTGTGTTTATATATTATATATTTTGGTAATATTTGTGGTGTGCTCATGGGCACACACAGGATTTCAGGTGGGTGCAGGTGTTTTAGCATGAATGGCACCTGCCAAGAATGAACCTTTCCTAAGGAGCCACAGGATGGTGGAGGTTGGAGAAGACTTTCAAGGTTGAGTCCAACCTTTCAGTGACCACCTTGGCAGCTCCACTAAGGGAACCCCTCCAGGGTGGGGCCTCCAGCACCTCCCTGGGCAGCTTCTCCCAGTGCCTGAATTATCAATAAGAAATGATTCCCTGGGACAACCAGCCCTCCTTCCCTGCAGCCCCAGGATCCTGTGGATCGAGGATTCCCACAGGGGTCCTTGACAGACAAATGTGCCTCCTGCCCATTTCAGGCCCTCAATGTACTAAAGCAGAATTATTACTAATAATGCAAAAGCCTAATCAAACCCAATGGATCTGTTTGCTGGGGAAGGAGCTTCTGTTTGCTCCTGGTGAGCAGACCTGGAGGATTTGGGGTGAAGGTGCTGATGTGATCCCACAATCCCTCAGCCAGGCTTAGCTTGGGGTACAGTGGCCACTGTGGAGCATCTCCATGATGGTCACAGACACTGCAGTGCTGTGGAAAAATCCCAGAATGGTTTGGGAAACAAAAGAAAGACTTTGCTAAAGCCATCAGAGAGTCAAACCAAGCCCAGCCTGTTTCCCCCAGAGGCTTCTGGATCATCTATCCAAGAGGCACTGGTGGTGTCTGTATTATCTGTGACAGCTTTGACTGTTACAAAGATATATAATCTCATCTCAAGATGGTTTACTTATAGAGAAAGATATCCCATAGGAGGGGAAAATGTGTTTTGGTTTGTGGCAGAATTATTTTAGGGGTCACTGATAGAATTTTCTGAGGACTGAAGTTTTCATTGAATAAATAGTTCTGAGTCTGTGCCACTGAAAACACCTTTTAAATACTGTTTGTTATCCTGCATTTTATTAATTAGACAAACACTGGAACCAACACAGAGCCCTTCTGCACCTTTTTTGATGGCAGTAAAGGTTTTAGGACTATCACTGACTCTGGGAAGTGCTGCCTGCCCCACCACAGAGGGATCCAGGGCTCCCACCTCCCTTCTCCTGGGGGATCCTCCTCTTCCCAGTGCCAGGAAGAAACAGGAATAACCAGCTTTGCAGGCAGCCTGGCCCCTCCGTGGCTTCCCTGCATCTGCTCAGGTCCCTGCTGGAAAGGAGATGAAGGTTCACTGATGTGCTCAGATCCATCAGATTTCTTGGCAGCCCCGAGATTCTGGGCCATGGGGCAGCTCTGGAGCACAAACCTTCTCTAATTTAAACCTTGGCTTGCAGTGAGTTCTCCCCCTCCTCACTCTTGCCCACATTGACTTCCAAGAGCTCTTTTTACTTCTGCATTTCCACTCCTGCCCAAACAGCCCCTCCTGACCCAGGGAATCTTTTCCCTAAGCTCATGCTCCCTCTTTTCCAAGAACAATTCTATTTTTCACTGGCATGTCCTGATCTCCTCTGCATCCCCTTGAAGTCTGGTTGTGTTTCATTCCATGATCTCTGATTTTAAATAATTCCTTATCTAACTCCATCTAGAGAGCAAACCCACAGGAGAAGCTGTTTCCATAGCAGCTCCAAAGCACAGAGGCTTAAGACAGAGAGAAGATCACTGCTGGGACTCCTTTGGTGTCACCACTCAAGTTTCCAGTGGGTTTTTTCAGCTGTTGTGATCCCACCATTGATTCCTTGGGTGATGCTTTTGTGAGGGAGATTAATGGAGATGCTCACAGAGAAAAGATTAATTACTGTTCAAGGCTCCATATGAGAGGAGCCTGTTGGCATTGATGCTCCAGCAGCACCTGGATGGGAAGACATGGACAGATTTCCCTGGAAATTCTCTGTTATTGGCCTAAAGAGCAGCAAACACTGAGAATTATGTACCTTTAGGATGTATTTTGCCACAGAAAACACCAGGGTGGGCAAAGCAGCCCCGAAAAGCAGGAAGGGCTGCTCCTGGGAATGTGCTGTGGGGCAGATTATTAAAAATAAAAGTTTATTTAGTCATTCAAAACAACCCTCACACCTGGAGGAGGAATATAAGTGGAATTAACTCATCATGCAAATGATTCTGAAAACTTTCTGCCAACAGTGTGAGCTGCAATGATGTCTTGGAAGCAGATGGGGGGCAGGAAAAGGTTGGGCTTGTCCTCGGTTACAAAAAAGGAAAAATCAGATCTCTGTGGGGCCCTGGAACCACCCCCTGTGCCACATCTGCAGCTCCAGGGCTGATCTTAGCAGGGCACAGCCATGGGCAACCTCCTCCTGAGGGAAGCAGGGAGAGGTCCTGGGGGCATCCACACTGGGCAGGGGCCAGGCTGGAGCTGCTGGGACTCCAAAGTCAGCCTGGGGGACACGTCTTTGGGCCTGGCCCAAGTTAGGGATGAACAGAGACATTGTCACCTTCCTGCTGTGGTGCCACCACCCTCCAGAGCACACCCAGCATGGGCAGAGGGTACCAGCAAAATAAATTAACACACTGGGCTACAAAATCAATCCATAGTTCCAGGGGAGCGATAAAAACAGACTTAAAGCCAATCAATGCTCTGTGTTTGTGCTGATATTGGAGAACTCCCAGTCCATGGTGGCACCAGACTGCTCTCCAACTCATCCAAGAGGGCTCCTCCAGGGAGGAATTCCCCTGCTGGGAACACTTCAGCTCTCTGGGATCTTCCACCCAACCAGGAGCTCCAAAACTGACACTTTCTCTGGGGCTTTGGGAATCTCTGATCCCATCCCAGCATTCCCTGGTGGTCTCCAAGCAGGGTCAGGGCTGTGGGTTCCATGGGGGGCTGCAGGAGGTTGTGCAACAAAAGGGGGTGGAGAGGGTCTGCTGTTGTTGGAAAGAAAATAATTTTTCCATAAACTTACCTGAAATCTGGAAATTTAGGAAATTAGGGGAAAAATTGACTCTGTCCTGTTAAACAAATCTCTTACAGAAAAAGTAAAAAAAAACCCTCAAACTCCAAACCCCAAACCCCAACTTTCTTTTCCTGACGAGTCTTTCCTGGCAGTCCTGTTACTGCAGTTCGAGGTTTCCATCACAAACTCCTCTAAGGCAGATAAATATCCCATTAAACAAGTCCTACAGCCCAGAACTCCTGCATTTTAAAACCACCCTGGAGCCCAGACCTCACACAATTCTCTGCAACTTCTACTTCTTTATGAACTTCTGTACCAAAAAAAAAAAGGCTTTCTACTCAGGGCTGTTGTGGCTTCAACACAGACCCCAAATTCGGGCAGAAAGGATCTTGCAAAGGGAATTTTGAGAGGCAGAGGAGTGTGGTTGTTGCAGACAGGGTGGCATTTGGTGTTTTAAGGGAATCCTGCTGCAGTTTCATGTTAATCATGAAGTCACTGAATGGTTTGGTTTGGGAGGGACCTCAAAGCTCATTCAGTACCACCCTCTGCCACCTCCCACCAGCCCAGGGTGCTCCAAGCCCTGTCCAGCCTGGCCTGGGACACTCCCAGGGATGGGGCAGCCACAGCTTCTCTGCTCAACCTGTGCCACTTTCCTTAAGTTCTTTTGGGTTTGCAGTGAGGGGCATTGACACTCCACACCAGCAGCAGAAAAAGTGAGTATAGAACATCTCAACCATGATTAACTTGATAATTAAAATCCAACTAATTTGCTAAAATCCTGAAGGCATCTCCACCCTGATGTGTCCATCTTTCCCCACCAGCCTCTGGGTGGGAGCAGCCACCCAAATGCCCCTTCCATCCAACCCCTGCCCTGCCCCAGCTCTGCCCCTGATGTGCGGAGGCAGGAGGGACACGAGGATATGTGGCTGGTCAACCCCCCCAGCACTTGGGCAGGGACAGGGTGCCCATCACAGACACTTGACAAGCTTGCAAGCAGCTGGCAGTGCCCACACGTGTTACAATTCCAGCATTTCTCCATTATTAATTGGTACTTTCCTGCCAGGACCACCCCATGCCATCCCAACAGAGATTATTTTGGAGAACAGAAAGCTCAGCTCTCACTCAGCAGATTTGCAGCTATTAAATCTCTCACCACAGGCATTTATTTTACATTTCTTACCTTGGGAAATGACTTTTTTTGGCCAAAGGAGCACCTGGAATGGGAGGGAGAACATCCTGGTTAACTCAGGAAGTAACAAACCATAACCTGTGTTGATTCCCTGCTGAGAGTTGGTACTTCCCAACACCCAGGACCATCACTCAGGGGTGTCTGAGCACCTCCAAGGATGGAGCACCTCCTGCAGCCTCTCAGTGTCCATCTCTGGGATTGTGAGCTGAAGATCCTTACAGAAATCACAGAGGGTTCCAGGGACTGAGTGGGTTGATCCTCAACAGCAGCTAAGTGTGGGCTGTGCCATCACCCCAACATCCCACCCCACAGCAGCTCCACTCCTAAAGGGCTACACATCTCCAGGGTTTTCAATAGTGGTAAAATCCTGACATTCCTGAGCCCACATCCCAGCTTTGTGCTGTCCCTGGAACCAGGCTCTGCCTTTCCAACCCAAATTAAGCCAAGATGTGACAAGTATTCATTTCCCAGAGCACAGCTCCCAAATTCCCTGCCCTCCATGATCACCACTGAACATTTCATCACTGCACAGGCTCTGATGTTCCTCTTTATTTTTTCTTTTTTTCTTTTTCAAATCTCAATCATTCCCTCTGTACTTCCACAACTCAGAAATAACAGGAACCATGTGCTGGTTTCTGGTTTTCCCTTCAATTTTCAAATTACTTCTAAATTGTGACCTTGACTACAAGATTTTGCCTAAAGCAAAGTTTTATTGCCATGTTATCAACTGCAGAAAATAAACCCCTCGCATTATAAAAGGCAACAGACCTTTAATTAACTGTAATGATAGTTCTGGGGACCATTATCACACATTTTAGCTACAATAAAAGGCTTTTAAGGGAGTTGACAGCAAGTTCAGCCCTTATTTCTCCCTCCTTCCCAGCACTCAGGCTGAAGGAAGGGGGAAAGCTCTGAGCTCCTCTGTAAAGGGAAAATGTGGGACACCTCAAACACTTGAGCAGTTGCAGGAGTGTTGGAGCCACACAGGTCCAGGAGTGGTGGGATGGGGTGGACACCCCCCTGCAAGAACCTCCAAGAGACATGGAGGAGTTTATCCAAAGGATCCAAAAGAAAACCTCCTTGACAAGCACTTCCCTCCCAATCCTGAAGATAAAACAGCTCCGGGAGGGGCAGCCCCAGACAAGCCCCTCCCCAGTTCACCACTGAACTTCTGCTTTCTCTTCAGGCTTTGGCAAAAATCCCATTTTTTACCTCCTGTCCCTTTGGAACAAAAGGCTGGGGAAGGAACTCTTCTAACAGCAGCCCAGCTGCAATCCCAGGTGGGACAGGCAAAGCAGGAAACCTTGGCATTGGAGATTTGGGGATTTTCACACAATCCCAGACCAGTTTGGGCTGGAAGGGACCTCAAAGCCCACCCAGTGCCACCCCTGCCATGGGCAGGGACACCTCCCACCAGCCCAGGGTGCTCCAAGCCATGTCCAGCCTGGCCTGGGACACTCCCAGTCACTCTGAGTAACAATGACAGCCCCAGATATGAATTTCTCAGGTGAGAGCCCCCAACTCTCCCTGCTCTCCTGCAGCATCATCAGCAGAGCTGTTTGTTGCACACTCTGCCACTCCCCTCAGCCCCATGAATCAAACATAATGAGCTTTATTCTGAAATGAAACAGGTGCTTTTCCCTTTATTGCTTCCTGGCCTCCCCTGCTATGGAATGTGACACAGGAGAAGTTTGATTTATTCTGTGCTCAGGAATTCCTCCCCTCCAATAACACCAGCACAGAGGGGTCTGGGGGGGCTCTGGTACCATCCAGGCTCCTCAGCATCTGCCTCTGCAACATCTCCAGGCCCTTGGAGAGCTAAATAATTGATAGGAAATGACTCATTTTTCATCTTCCCAGCTTCTTAAAATCCTTTTTTAATGTACATCAGAGCATTCCTGGGACACACAGTGCTAAAGGAGGCAAGTTTTGTTCAGGCAACTCAATAATCAGCACTCTGGTAAAGAAATGGAGCACGGAGGATGTTTGATGGGTGCTTGGCAACATGGCCAGAGCTGCTGCTGATCATCATCATCATAATTATTATCACTGCATTTCCCAGAATTACTGTGAACATTAACAAAGCAGGAAATTGAGTATTAGGTCCTTTGGCCAAAGAAGGAAATGACTTGCAAAGCCCTTTACTGAGGGCAACCACTGTCAAGCAGAGCACAGCTTGAGTACCAGGATATACAAGGGATGCAGCAAAAGCAGCTGCTCTGAGTTGGGGGCAAAACTGAGCTCCTGGAAGACACTTAAAAACATGGAAAGTGGGGGGGGAAAATCAGACAATGGTAAGGTTTTCTTTTCTTGGTTTGCTATTCCCTTTCTCCTTTGATGTTCTAACCTCTGGTTAGGAAGTATAAGGAAAAATATAAAATAAAATAAAATAAAATATAAAATAAAATAAAATAAAATCACAGAGGAACAACAAAGCACCAACACCCCCCTCTCCACAACAGGAAAAGTAAACAAAAAATAACAATACAAAAAGCATCAAAAAATAAGTCAGAAAGGTAAAAGAAGAGGTGAGAGAAGAGTGAAGGCCACGTGGGAGAGAACCAGCAAGAAGGGGCTGATCAGGGGTAGTTTTAAGAAGAAAAAGAGCAGCAGTGCTGTGTGAAGGATCAACCAGACTATCGGCACTTCTGATCAGCCTCCCCTTCAGAGAGACTTCAGAAGAATCCCCCATTAGCAATTCAGTGTGTGCTCTGCAGGAAAGCTCATTCCAGCCCCTGCTCCAGAGCTCCTCCCTGGGCTCCAGCCAGCCCTGAGCCTCCTCCTGCTCCCCCAGCCCCTTCCAGAGCTCCTCCCGTGGTCCCCAGAGAGCCCTGAGCCTCCTCCTGCTCCCCCAGCCCCTTCCAGAGCTCCTTCACGGGGCTTTCCACCCCACCCACAGCAGATCCTGCACCCCTGGAGAGCACAGCAACCAGCTCAGCTCTCCTCACCCTTCTCTGTGTCAAATGGAAGAGTTTTATTCCTGTGGAGGTGACAAAATCTAATTGTGGGGAGAGAAAAAGGGCACCTGCATCACCAAACCCACAGAGTCACTCCCTGGTGCAGGGTGGAAGGGACCTCTGAGTGACCCCAACATCTCCAGCTGGGACATCCAGCAGTGTCCCTGAGGGCTGTGTCCAGAGGACTTTGGGACCCCTCCAGGGAAGGGGAGTCCCCAAGCTCCTGGGACAATCTGATAATTTAATTAGCAGCCTGATTTGATCCCACCTTCCCATCCCCACACCCTCCTTAGCAATCAGCCTGATCTGACACACCTTTGGCATCGCAGACCCTCCTGTTTCTCATCTCATTTCTCTCCCACTGCAGTGTTTTCCCAAGTTTTCCTGCTGCTGAGGCACCTGACAGGCTGCTGAGGAGCCCCAGCCCTGGAGCTGGCAGGAGAAATATTGTCTCTGGATTGCTCTGACACAACCCCACTCCTGGCCAGGAGCTGCTCAGCTCTCCCCAAGGATTTCCAGCCCAGCAGGAATTTCCTGCACACAATTCCCCTCTGCTCTGTGCTGGGGGTTCCTGGGCAGAAGAGCCAACCCCCTCCTGCCTGGCCCTGGCTGCAGCCACACTCTCCTCCCACAGTCCCTCTGGAGAGGAGGAGGATGAGGATGCACGGACAGGTGAGGACGTTGTTTCTTATTACTCTGCCCTTCTCCACAAAGATCATTAAGATTCCTTGTCCCTAAAGCCCCTGGAGATCTTCAGCAGCCTCCAAGGAAGACTCTGAGAGCAAAAATAACTGAGTGGGGGCTCAACACCCAAAGTCTCCTCACTTCTCACTGCAGGATTCTCCCACCATTCCCCTGGCACTCACCTTTCCCAAAACCTTCAGGAAGTCTGTCAGGATGAACTTCTGCCTGGAAAGGGTGGGCAGGCACTGGCAGAGGCTGCCCAGGGAGGTTTGGAGTGCCCAGCCCTGGAGGTGCCCAAGGCAGGACTGGCCGTGGCACTGAGTGCTCTGGGCTGGGGGACAAGGTGGGCATCGGGCACAGGGTGGGCTCCATGGGCTGGGAGGGCTTTGCCAAAGTGGGCATCGGGCACAGGGTGGGCTCCATGGGCTGGGAGGGCTTTGCCAAGGTGGGCATCGGGCACAGGGTGGGCTCCATGGGCTGGGAGGGCTTTGCCAAGATGGACATTGGGCACAGGGTGGGCTCCATGGGCTGGCAGGGCTTTTCCAAGATGGACATTGGGCACAGGGTGGGCTCCATGGGCTGGGAGGGCTTTGCCAAGATGGACATTGGGCACAGGGTGGGCTCCATGGGCTGGCAGGGCTTTGCCAACGTGGGCATCGGGTACAGGGTGAGCTCCATGGGCTTGTGGTTTTTACAACAGGAATTAAGCACAAATGCCCCCAGATCTGAGGAATTCTTGTACCTCCCTGGGCCACTTTCCCTCAACACAGAAACAATGTCATTCTCCACTAGAAATTAAAATCAATTAAGGGCCAGCAGAGCGTGAGGCACTTTTGTGTGCTCTTGAATTTAGAGGGCTTAGGCCTTCTGAGCAGAAATGGAAAATAAATATAAGCAGAATTAAATCTCTCAGCCTATTAGACAAATGAGATTTCTCTTTCTGCTGCAGCTCCTCTGGCCTCCCCCCCAGCAGCACACCCTGCATGTGGATGGGAAGTGCCCCTGCCCAGAGCAAACCTGGACCATGCCAAGGGCAGTGCTCAGGTCCAGCCTGCAATATTTTAACATCTCTGCCCTGCCATTGTGAATAACAACTCACTGGAACTATGGACAGGACCCCGACCTTGCTGAGGAGCATCCCCTGCCAGGACAGTCCCAGTGAGTGCCCTCACCCCCTTTCTGCCCCCTCTGAATGTCTGCCCTTTGGTGCAGTGCCACCCCCTCCCTCCTGCATCGTGTCTCACCAGCTGCTTTGTGCTCTCCTGCACATTTGCCACTGCTCTAATCAGCTCAGTCTATTCTCCTTTAGGCTCCAACGAGATGTACGACATTAATCAGTTGATTGTTATTAACCCAGTTACATTGTAGCTCTGCATAATGCTGCTCCCTCTCTAAATCCAGAGTCTAATCAGGCATTACCACATAGGTTTAATTATGCCACTTGTGTACTTGGGAATAATCCTCTTATTGAGAGAGCAGGGCTGTGCTTGGAGCCTGAGGAATTCCAGCAAGCCAAGGATGGGCAGAGGTTTGTGGGTCAGGACTAAAGGCTGCCTGGTATTGAACAGCTCCCAGGAAAACCCAGCAAACCTCATGGTGCATATTCCCAGAGGACAGGGAACCACCACCCCTTCTGCATCCAGGCAGTTCCCAGACTGGCACATTGGAAGGGACCACATCTGGTCCAACCTCCTGCTCCAGCAGGGCCACCCCAGAGCACATGGATTGTGTCCAGATGGCTCAGGAAGATCCCCAGGCAGGGAGACCCCACCCCCTCAGATGTCCCTGCCCATGGCAGGGGGTGGGACGAGATGGCCTTGAAGGTCCATTTTGGTTCTGTGGGGACCTGCAGGACAAGGTAGAGTTCCAAGGATGGGACACCCACATGTCCCACTGCTCTGTCCTGGTCATTCAGAGCAGGGTTCATGTATCTATTTATACAAATCAATACATAGATATATAGCTCTGTAAATAGATTTATATCTCTCACCCATACATCTATTTATTTATTCACTTCCCAGGGTTTCTTCCTCCTGCAGCAGTCCAGGTCTGGCAGAAATTCCACAATGAGCCACCACAGGGAGACATTTCCCTTTCCTCCCCTTTCCAGGTGTTTGGGTGGACTCTGCTGGAGCCACTCAGTTCCCAGGGGCTGGAATCCTGCAAGATGAGACACGATGTCCAGCAAGACTTTAACAGGATGAACCCCTCGACTCTCAGTTAAAATTAAACCTACAGAACTCTGGCATGAAATCAATAGTGCACGAAACTAAACAGCATCCTGGGAAGCAGAGGCTTTGCCACTGGATTTTCCAGGCTTGCCTGGGAGCACAGAGCTGCTCCCGAGTGGGCCTGCCTGGAAAACACATAATTGGAGTAATTAGCCCATTATTTGCAGAATTGTTGTAAACATGTTAATAATTAATCAGTCTCTACAGTGTATAATGTGCCCGTGGTCAATGTGGCACATATTAAAATCCATTAATGATTCCAAGACAGTTCATGTGGATATTGCAAATCCTTTCTCCAAGTATAGCAGATTTTTGTTGTCTTTTTGTGGGCTCACAGTAACTGTTTTTTTAACAACAAAGGCAAAAAAAGAAGCATATAAAGATAATTTCTCTGTAAACTACATTTTAATGCATCACTGTGCATTTTTCTAAAGTCATTTTTTGGGACTAAACATGTCTGGTGGCAAAATTATTTGTTATCAGACTCCACACCGTGGAAAGTCTGATTAGACCTGCAGGTAATAAAATGACAAATAAAATATTTAAAGCAGATGCTAACAGAACAGGCTGCTCCCATAAATGATCTTTGTGGGATGCCTACAGTAAAGAAAAAAAAAAAGAAATATAAAACTGGGCTGACAGTTTAAATGTATTTTCCCTTCACCCTGTGGGATGAGGAATAAAACCCACAAATCTATCGCTGCTGGTGCCAGAATCCTGCAGCCAGCTGGGCAGGTTTGGAGCCAGGCTTGTCTAAGCAACTACAAATTTCATTTGGCTTTTCACAAGTGCATGAAAAAGGTTTCTTTAGTTCAAGCCATTTATTCCCAAGGGGCTGGACCAGGCTGTGCTCGGTGGTGCCACCACAGGATGAGGGGCAATGGGCAGGAACTGGGCACTGGGAGAGCCCTGAACGTGAGCTGTGCCAGGCTCTGCCCACCCTCCCAGCCAGCAATTCCTTCCCAACATCCCATTCAAACCTGCCCTCTGGCAGTGGGAAGCCATTCCCTGTGTCCTCTCCAGAATTCCCCAGCCTGAGGGGCTGCAGACACAAATCTCTCCAGTTCCAGAGAGAAGGAGGGAAAATCCATCACAGGAGGACACAGGAGGTTCCTGCACCAATTTATTCCCACGGTCCTGGAAAATCTTGTAGCAAAGACAAGTGTCTTTATCTTGGACACAAAGAAACCCTCAGGTCTAAAAATGCTGTTTCTCTCTCAGCACTGAGCTCAGCCCAGCTGGGTCTGGGCAGATCCCACTCTGGCTGACTGAAAGGGAAATCTTATTACAGGGGTAATGATGGGATTCTGCAAAGCTCTCGGGAAAGGAGAGGTTGGGAGGTGCTGGAACTGAAAACTCTGCTCATAAGAGCAAGGAAAATAACCTTTGGAGCTGTGGGGAGACACCCAGTAACAGGTTGGCCTTTTGAGGGAAGGAGGTAAATAAAAAGTTGGATGTAATAAAGCATTTCTGTTCTTGGAACACGGAATTGTTTTGAGGAAAAGGGAGCAAGCACCAGGGTGGGGGTTAGTCGTGTTTTCCTCCCAAACATCTGCAGCAGCTGCTGCTGGAGGGGGGATGAAGGGTCCAGGGTGGGGTTGGGGGTGGCACAGCCTGGGCTGTCCAGGGGGTACTGCCCAGGGGGCACTGCCTTGGGAATAACAGCGGGGGGGAACAAGGGGGGGAAACAAGGGGGGGAACGGGGGGAAAGGGGGGAAAAAGGGGGGGAAC
>JAJPCS010000083.1:124918-138453 GCA_021164005.1 Willisornis vidua nigrigula | reverse complement strand
GGTCATTGTGCCTCCCAAAGAACTGGAATTATGGGTCAGGGAAACCAAATTTCCATTTTGATGCAAGGAAGGAATAGAAAAGCAGATCTTAAAAATTGTAGGAGAAAAAAAATACATATCAGTGGTGTCTCATCACATTTAGAGATTAAGTGAAAAGGGGACAAGTGCTCTGGTCTGTGTCACATCAGCTCTGTCAGCAGGGCTGTGGCAGTGGGGAATATTTAGTGGGGAAGCAGTTTCAGTCTCCCTGGTACAATCCAGGCCTCAGAGGAACAATTTGTGAAGTGGCTTCAGCTCAGGAGGAGCCACCAGGACCAGGAGGTGAGGCAGGAGAACCCTGGGCTTTGCACATGAAAAATATCCTTACTGGCAAATTGAGGGTAATAATGACCCCAAATTCAAGCACTGGGAAGTGGCTTTTTTCTCCAAGGAATTCTCTTATTATTTGGATTGTTATTATTAAGATATAGCAGGGAAAATACAGTTCAGTCTGAAATAGGATTTTCATTTCATTCACCAGTTCAACTCCCTTGTAATGTTTAGGGCTAAACCCAGCAAGGAGCCAGGAAGTGAAGGGGTTTGCAGCCATTAAATACCTTTTCCTAAATTCCAGGGAAATCTCTAGATTCTGCTTTAGGATGGAAAGATGAAAGTGTTGCCACACAATTATGATCTGCCTGGGCATGAAAATCAGCAAAAGAGAATCGTAAAGGCTGCAGGGAAAGGGCCAGCTGGTGGATGCCATTCTCACATGAGGTGCTGACCCATTTCCCAGGAGCAAAACTCCCCAGAGGGGGATCTTTTCCATGCTTTAATACCTGTAAATTTGGGCTCTCACAGCACCAGGCTCCAAAAATGCAAACAAAACATCCTTTGCATTCCCTGTTTTGATACAAAACCAAGAGGGTGAAGCCAACTCAGGGTTCTCAAGGAGAGGAGCAAACTGGCTCTGCCCTTCTCTCCTCATCAGAATCCCAGAACTGCTGAGGCTGGAAAAGCCCTCAAAGGTTGAGTCCAACCATCCCCAGCCCTGCCAAGGCCACCACTGCCCATGTCCTCAAGTGCCACATCCACAGAGTGTTAAACCCCTCCAGGGATGGGGATGCCCCCCTGTCCTGGGCAGCTGTGCCAGGGCTGGGCAGCCCTTTCCATGGGGAACTGACAGCCCTTTCCATGGGGAATCTGACAGCCCTGTCCGTGGAGAATCTGACAGCCCTTTCCATGGAGAATCTGACAGCCCTGTCCGTGGGGAATCTGACAGCCCTTTCCATGGGGAATCAGACAGCCCTTTCCATGGAGAACTTGACAGACTTTTCCATGGAGAACTGACAGCCCTTTCCATGGGGAATCTGACAGCCCTTTCCATGGGGAATCTGACAGCCCTGTCCATGGGGAATCTGACAGCCCTTTCCATGGGGAACTGACAGCCCTTTCCATGGGGAATCTGACAGCCCTTTCCATGGGGAACTGACAGCCCTTTCCATGGGGAATCTGACAGCCCTGTCCGTGGAGAATCTGACAGCCCTTTCCATGGAGAATCTGACAGCCCTTTCCATGGGGAATCTGACAGCCCTTTCCATGGGGAATCTGACAGCCCTTTCCGTGGGGAATCTGACAGCCCTTTCCATGGGGAATCAGACAGCCCTTTCCGTGGGGAATCTGACAGCCCTGTCCATGGGGAATCTGACAGCCCTTTCCATGGGGAATCTGACAGCCCTGTCCGTGGGGAATCAGACAGTCCTTTCCATGGGGAATCTGACAGCCCTTTCCATGGGGAATCAGACCGCCCTGTCCATGGGGAATCTGACAGCCCTTTCCATGGGGAATCTGACAGCCCTTTCCATGGGGAATCAGACAGCCCTGTCCATGGGGAATCTGACAGCCCTGTCCGTGGAGAATCTGACAGCCCTTTCCATGGGGAATTTGACAGCCCTTTCCATGGGGAAGTTTTCCTGGCTCATCCAGCACAGGCACCTGGAAGGGCTGCACAGGTTGTGACAGAGCAGTGACAAAATGAATGTCACTGAGCCTTCTGCAAGCACCAAGTTCGTGACAGGCCCTGTAATTTCCTGGGATATTGCATTTTCCTCTGGCTACAGAAAGTCCCTGTACATGAACCAATTTGTCCCTGGGAGCATTAATTGTTTCACATCAGATCTTAACGAGCTTTCAGCAGCCAAACCAGCAGCATTCTGCCCCCAGCAGAAATACTCCATTTTCAGGAAACACACTCAGCCAGGAGACAGCTCTGGAGCCCAGACTGTATTTCCTTCAGCCAGTAATTTCCTGAGCCTTCTGAACACGGTGCATGGGGGATTTTTGTCATTTCTGCTGGGTTTGGCCACAGCTCTGACATCTCCCACCCAAGTGCAGACTCTGTGCCAACACATCATCCCTTCTGCTGCACAACCTGCCAGGCACCCCCAGCACTGGAGTTAAGTCACAGCTGGTCTGGGGCACGTGCACCACATTCTTTCAGGTGTTCTAAATAACCTGAAATCTGAATTAATTCCTGTGCTTCACCTGCAAGTCCTCCATGTGCCAGTGCAGGTCACACCATCAAACCTCAGCCACGTGGTGGATTGGGGAAATCCAGAACTCTCTTATGTAGCAGAAAAACAAACAATACAGAGCAACATTTTATGGTTGTACTTGATGATTTTAAAGGTGTTTTCCAACCCTAAAGACTCTGTGATTATAACATCTATTGAGATATCAAGCTACTGAAATACTGCCATTCATAGAAACATGGAGTGGTTTGGGTTGGGAGGGACCCCAAAGCCCACCCAGTGCCACCCCTGCCATGGGCAGGGACACCTCCCACCAGCCCAGGCTGCTCCAAGCCCTGTCCAACCTGGCCTGGGACACTCCCAGGGATGGGGCAGCCACAGCTTCTCTGGGCACCTGTGCCAGGGCCTGCCCACCCTCCCAGCCAGGAATTTCTTCCCAATATCCCACCTATCCCTGCCCTCTGGCAGTGGGAAGCCATTCCCCTTTCCATCTAAAAGCCCTGGAGAACCTCAGGTGGCCCAGGATGGGTTTGCCTTGAGGCTGCAGCCCCTGACACCAACCCCTGACTTCATCTGCCTCGAGCAGAGCAGGGGGGATGAGGATGGTGGTGATACATGACAGGGATTCTCTGCTTCAGCCTCCCCATCCTGTTTCACACTTCGCTGCTCCCAAAGGCCTGTTGTGTTTTGTTTATGTTTTAAAAATTAAGTGGAGGTTTCACTGATATGAAACTACATCTTTCCCTCCCACTGCTGGTTTTCTCTTCCCCTGGTCTCTCTCACACCCCCCCTCAGCTGCTTCCACATGCAGATCCAGTTCTTCCCTGGAGCTGGGAGAAACTTTTCAGGTGCAGCTCTTTCATTTGGCAAAAGCCATTTGGGGCAGGCAAAGCTGTTTAAAAATTCAAATTAGGTTTTCAGATAGTTTTTTAGCGAAGGAATTCGGAAACATTTCCTGAAAGACACGAGTCTGTTCTCAGCAAGACTGGAAATGAATTCTGGATGAAAGTTAAACGAGGGACAAAAAAAACACCTTTTAAGACAAACTGTGGTTTGAAAATTACCATTTCAGAGGATGAATCTGTGTTGTGTTTGATCTGAAGTTAATGAGGTCTGCTCAGGTATCCAACTGTCACAGAATCCCAGGATCACTGGGGCTGGCAAAGCCCTGCCAGCCCATGGAGCCCACCCTGTACCCGATGCCCACCTTGGCAAAGCCCTCCCAGCCCCTGGAGCCCACCCTGTGCCCGATGCCCACCTTGTCCCCCAGCCCAGAGCACTCAGTGCCACGGCCAGTCCTGCCTTGGGCACCTCCAGGGCTGGGCACTCCAAACCTCCCTGGGCAGCCCCTGCCAGTGCCTGCCCACCCTTTCCAGGCAGAAATTCCTCCTGATATCCAACCTGAACCTCCCTCTCCTTTTGTCCCTGTGCCCTGGGGGACAGCCCGACCCCCTGTCCCAGCTCCCCCCTCCTGGCAGGGATTGCAGAGCCAGAAGGTGCCCCCTGAGCCTCCTTTTCTCCAGGCTGAGCCCCCCCAGCTTCCTCAGCCCCTCCTGCTGCTCCAGCCCCTTCCCAGCTCCACTCCCTGCCCTGCACATGCTCCAGCCCCTCCATGTCTCTGTTCCCCATGAGAGGCCAGAACTGGGCACAGCCCCTGGGGACCCTCACCCGTGCCCAGCACAAGGTGCTGCCCATGGGGGGGCTGAACTAGATGGGCTTTGAGGTCCCTTCCAACCCAAACCATTCTGGGATCTGGGCCTCCTTTCCTGTTGGGAGCCTCTCAGAGGGCAGGAGGGAGGGAAGGCGAAGGAGGACAGGGAGCTGTGACCTCCTTTTGTACTCCAGAGGCATTTGATGAAGTTCCCAGTGCAGAACAAACAGAGTTACCACGGGGTGAATGGTAAAGCCTTGTCAGGGATTAAAACAAGTTAAGGGACAGGAAAGGGAATGGAAATAAATGGCCAATTCTCAGCGTGGAGAAAGGTTAATGGTGTGGTGCCCTGGGGATCACTCTGCAGGCTGCTGCCTGGCAATATATTCATTAGAGCCTGCAGGAGGGGGAACAGCAAGGCAGCAACACTGGCACGATTGTTTGAGGTCAGGGCAGGCAGGGAAGGAGCTCCAGCAGCACAGGGATCCATCCTGAGGGACTCCAGCCCTGCCCCAACACAGGGTGGGCACAGAGCCAACTGGCCTGCAAAAACTGCCCAGTGCTCAGGCTGATCCCGTGCCACAGATCTGATCCCGTGCCACAGACCCGATCCCGTGCCACAGACCTGATCCAGTGCCACAGACCTGATCCCGTGCCACAGACCCGATCCCGTGCCACAAACCCGATCCAGTGCCACAGACCCGATCCCGTGCCACAAACCCGATCCAGTGCCACAAACCCGATCCAGTGCCACAGACCCGATCCCGTGCCACAAACCCGATCCAGTGCCACAGACCCGATCCCGTGCCACAAACCCGATCCAGTGCCACAAACCCGATCCCGTGCCACAGACCTGATCCCGTGCCACAGACCTGATCCCGTGCCACAAACTCGATCCAGTGCCACAAACCTGATCCCGTGCCACAGACCTGATCCCGTGCCACAGACCTGATCCAGTGCCACAGACCTGATCCAGTGCCACAGATCTGATCCAGTGCCACAGACCTGATCCCATGCCACAGATCTGATCCAGTGCCACAGATCTGATCCCGTGCCACAGACCTGATCCCGTGCCACAGACCTGATCCCGTGCCACAAACCTGCCTTGCATTTACTGTGGTCCAGGAATAATCAAAATGGTCATTGAAAATAAAACCACAAAAAAATGCCCCATAGAATCATAGAATTGTTAAGAAAAGACCTCCAAGATCATCAAGTCCAACCATCAACCCAGCACCAAATATTATGCAAAACATCTACATTCTACAAGAACTTCCCTCTCAGTTCTCACTCTCTGTACAAACAGAGGTTATTTGCCACAAGTTTGGTTTATATTTGCATTTTCTCACTCTCTCATCATCATTCTGGATGTCAGGAAGGTGCCCAAGTTGTTTATATTCAGTCTAAAATTGGCCGAGAATAATTAAGATGACACGGTTCATTCCATAATGATGTTGCAATTTCATCTTCTCTGACACTAATATTCCATAATCTGCTTTTTTGGTGCTTTCAGAGGCGGAGTGTGTGCCCAGAATGATGACACTGCTCTGCTGCTGCAGGGATAACACTGGGAAGAGCTTCCCAGAGCAACACCCCCAGCACTGCCACTAAAGGCAGAATGGCAAATGCTAATAATATTTGCACTAATTTGCCTAAAAAAGACAGCTGTGGACAGCCAGATTCTACATTTAGCTACACGTTCTCCAAGCCACAAACACAGCCCTTCCTCCACACACCCTTCAAAATCATGGAATCCCAGACTGGTTGGGCTGGAAGGGACCATCTCATTGCACCCCCTGCCATGGGCAGGGACAATAAATACACAGTGGGATAAAACTGCTCTACTTCTCAGTCCTGACCTGTTTTCCATGCAAAACCAGGTGTTCCCTCTGCAGGTGTAAGAAGTCCTTTCCCACCATGTTTTTCCCACTAAACATCATCCCAGTTTCAGCGGTAACAGCACGTTTGACAAGTCACTGCTGGGAGTGAAGCTGCTGCTCTGAACTCCCCAAACCTCCTGCTCCTCCCGTGCACAGGAGGCTCCATCTAGTGTTCCACAAGAGTATTCCCAGGTAAATGAGGAAAGGGGGGGAAAAGCCAGTTGGTAATAATTGTTGTAGGTTTTTAAGCTGTCCTGGCAAAATAACTGGATTTTCCTGCTCTGGTTTTCCTGCCGTGATTTGCTGTCCACACGATCTCCATCCTGAACCAGATGAAGACCAGACCTTCCCTCCTGACTTTGGACATGGACCTGGAGGGAAGGACAAGGGGAAATAGCTTTGAACTGGTGGAGGGCAGGGTTAGATGGGATGTTGGGAAGGAATTCCTGGCTGGAAGGGTGGGCAGGCCCTGGCACAGGTGCCCAGAGAAGCTGTGGCTGCCCCATCCCTGGGAGTGTCCAAGGCCAGGTTGGACAGGGCTTGGAGCAACTTGGGGTGGTGGGAGGTGTCTCTGCCCATGGCAGGGGTGGCACTGGGTGGGCTTAGAGGTCCTTCCCCCCAAGCCAGTCTGGGATTCTATAATGGCCCACATGTGTTGCCATCACTTAATTATACCAAAAGCTTCCTGTGACCAGCAGTGGATTCAAATCCAACAGGAATCTGTACAATCCCAGGATCTTGGGCTGCTGTGCTGGGCAGCCAGGCTGGCATCCCAGAGGTGCCAGGTTAGGGTGGCTCAGCTGGGGGATCATCCCAGACCCTGAGCAGGCAGAATTGCCAGACTGACCCTGCCATGAGCCTGGACATAGAATCATAGAATCGATTGGGTTGGAAAAGACCTCCAAGATCATCGAGTCCAACCCTTGGCTTGGCTCAGCTGAGAGTTTCAGTTTTCGTGACAGCTCCAGTTATCCCACGGCTCTCCCACCCCACAGCATCTCCAGCCCAACGCCCTCATTTTCCCCTCATTATTCCATCCCCACACCCCCGTTATCCCACCTGCAGCATTCCCAGCCCATTATCCTGTTATCCCACCTGCAGCATTCCCAGCCTGTGATCCTATTATCTCACCCCACAGCATTCCCAGCCTGTGATCCTGTTATCCCGTTATCCCACCGGCAGCATTCCCAGCCCATTACCCCGCTATATTCCCAGCCCTGACCCCGTTATCCCACCCGCAGCATTCCCAGCCCTGATCCCGTTATCCCACCCGCAGCATTCCCAGCCCGTTACCCTGCTATATTCCCAGCCCTGATCCCGTTATCCCACCCGCAGCATTCCCAGCCCTGACCCCGTTATCCCACCCGCAGCATTCCCAGCCCCGATCCCGTTATCCCACCCGCAGCATTCCCAGCCCCGATCCCGTTATCCCCGCTCCTCGGTGCGCAGCGCCGCCCCGTGGCCATCCACGGTACTGCCGCCGGCAGGAAAACTCTCCAAAACTGGGATTTCCCCCCAAATCCCGGATTTTCCTGCCCGGCATGAAGTTGTTCTGTAAAAAGCATAAGGACTGTGCAAACAACTCCTCTCTCCTTGGTTTTGTTGGGCCACTTCCAAGGGCTCCCCAGCTTGGATGGGGCTCTGCTGCCCTGCCCACCCCCAGGACAGAGCCATGGGCACAGGAGGGCACCAGTGACTGCCCTGGGGGAGCCCAGGCAGGGCTGGGACTGTGCCAGGGCACAGCAGGACTGCCCTGCCCAGGGAGGATGGAGAGCCACAGACACGAGTCAGACCAGGCTCTTCAAAGCCACAGGCACTGCCAGTCCTTCAAAACCTCCAGAGTCTCACCTGAACCAGCTCCCTGGAACTACACCTTGAGGAGAAGAGTCACTGTTCCCTCCACTTGTGCCTCAGCCCCAGGAAATGAGATCCTGATTGCTTCCCACGAAATCCTCCCCTAATTAAAACCATTAACTGAGCCACAATCCTCCCTGGCCTGTCAGAAGCCTTTAACCAACATTCACCACTGCCAGGTTCAGTTTTAAGCTGAGATTGCACCACCTGCCCCAGCCAGAAGACACTTGCCTTTAAAAACTGGAATACTGCATCGTGTTCTGAAGGTGTTTCCTATTCCAGCAGAGAGGAGGTGACAGAGAAGTTATTAAATATATTCAGTACCATGCAGTGGTTAATCACTGAGGACAGAGAGCTCCAATCCCCTAGGCAGCCTGTTCCCTCCCAGGATTAGTTTAGGGCTTTTTCCTTATATCCTAATATTTGGGTTATATCCTAATATATTTCTTATATCCTAATATAGGGGTTTTTTCTTTATATCCTATTATTAAAGTGCAGAGAAAAAACATAATCTGACTGAAATCTTGGGACAAGCAAGAAGTTTGCAAAATAAGGAGAGAAACACAAATGAGGATATAAATTATGGTACCTGCAGCCAAACACTGATGTCAAGTACTCCACCAGTGAAAAGGAACACTTAAGCAGCTGTAAAAGCTCAGGACCTCACTCACCTCTTCACCTGAAGGACTTCAGCTCCAACATTCCATTGCCCTTTTTCCCCTTCTGTGCAAAACACTCCTTTTTCCTTGGACAAATCCCAGCACAGCTCCCCAGCCCTGCCCACCCTCACCCTCTGGGAACACCCTGTAATGCCCAACCGGGTCTGATTTGCAGAAAAAGAGCCCAGAATTCACCTGTCCTTTCCCACAGGGCAGAGGAGGGACTTTGGAGGGCACCAGGAAGGTGTAAGGAGCAGCAGCACCCACCTGGTTCAACCACACAACTCCCACTGCCCTTCCCTCATTAATTAACCCACCTCATCAGCTCATTATTACATGCCAAGAAACCACTGTCTCTTCCACATAAAGCTGAATTTCCCCCCAGTGTCAGCCTGTTCAGAGGCAGTGGGACAACATTCCTACGGAGTTATCCCTGTGCAGTCCCAGGGTGCTCCAAGCCCTGTCCAGCCTGGCCTGGGACACTCCCAGGGATGGGGCAGCCACAGCTTCTCTGGGCACCTGTGCCAGGGCCTGCCCACCCTCCCAGCCAGCAATTCCTTCCCAATATCCAATACTGGAAGAATATATAAAAATATCAATTGCCAGAGAATAAATTGTTATTCCCTTTTGCTCTCCTGCATGTCTATAAATCCATTAACAGGACTCCATAAACACCAAATCAATTCCACTGCAGTGAATTCTGAAGGAAAACTGTTGCAGAGAAAACAGCATTTGGTATTTAGTACTTAATTAAAGCTCCTAGCTCCTAATTTCACCACAGGGATGTCATGTTTTGGTATAATTTTTTTTTCCTGCTGACAACTGCCTGGATGCTCTTGCAGATCACTTGGAGAAGTCAACTAGGGCTTGTCTTCCTGACAAGATTTTTTTATAGCAATTAAAATTGGGTTTACAGTTATAACATACACTACTTTATATAGTCATTACTAAGGTTAGTCCTAGGGAATTGATACCTGAATCAAGAATCAATCACTAGGAATCTGTAACACAAGGAAGTACCTTTCCTGCAGCCAACCTTTCCCACTTTGGGATTAGGGCCAAGACCAGTCTTGCTTCAGGGTCTAAGACTCAGATTATATTTGGAATTGAAGAAACAAAGCCCCAAACTTGGTTCTAAAACCTCCCCAGCTGCTCCCTGAACTCTGCCCCACCTCACTCAGGGCTCTTTCTCCAGGCACACCTGGAAAGGTCTGTCCTGACCCCTCCTGCCAAGGGGCAACTCCCCAGAGGGGTTTGTGGCCACGATCCTAATGCAGGCTCAGCTATTCCAAGGAGGATTCAACCCAAACCCTCTGAATCCAGCAGGGAAGGACTCCAGTATTCCCAAAGGCACATCCCAGGAAGCAAAACTTCCCACGTCACCAAAGGATACAGAGGATACACCAACAATGGCCCAATCAATGCTGGTTGGCTCATTTAAAGATGCCCAAACCCCCATGTGAACCCCTTGGAATCAGCAATTACTGCGGTGCTTAACGAAGAGGCCAAGCACAGAGCAGGAACTCGTTAATAACTTCCTAAGGCTGCACTGCATGAAGGTTCCAGGAGGATTTTTCTTGCTCACTAGACATGAAAACAATTAAGAGGGACAGGAAATTATGATGCTCCATAACACTGCCCATTAATATTCTCCTAATGAGAGCTGAGCCCAAAAAACCAGTGGCAAATTAGTGCTAAAGAGTTCTGGATGGAGAGTGGGGCCAACACTCAGTCCTTGAACATCCAGATGCAAATAACACACAGGAAGTTCCAACACCAACATTCTGGAGCATCAGATTTTAATTGACATTTTGGTCTCTCCAGTGAAAACAGAGTTTTAAATGGGGTGAAATAGAGAGGATTTATTTACTGTCTGTCTTTACTCCTGATGTTCCACAGGGCTAAGTTGTGTATTGCTCCAACAGGATCTCTAAATGAATAATTGTTGCAAGGATTTCCCTTCCCACTGATGTTGTTCCCCATCAATTTTCTCCCTTCAGCACAGGCAGCAATTCACCGTTTTCCTTCAGCTCCTGGAAAGAAATAAATACAACAATTATGGACATTTTGTGATTATGCCAACAGGGTTTCACCAGGGAAGGCTGATGGATAAGGAAATAACTCCCTGTTTAGGAAGGGAATGCATTGATGACTCACTAGAGGTCCCTCTCGGCCAAGACACTGAGGTTTAGAATGTATTTAAATTCTGGTTTGTGTCTGTTTAGTAAGAGAGGCAAAACATTTAGCAGAAAGACACACCTTCAACAGAACAGGCTGTTCTCAGCCTGCTATTGCCCCCTGGATGGAAGTCCAGATTCTCCTCCTGGATGTAATTCCAGGTATGTTTTAGGCATCCACAAAATTTCAGAACATCCAAAAGGCCTCCCAGAAAAGACAAAATATCACCCATTGATAAAGTCTGTTCCTCCCACCCATTAAAACCAACAGGATAATAAACTATTCTAAGGACTTGGGGTAAGAGGTGCTTGCCCATATTATCTTGATGATTGAAATTCAACTGACAAGGCTGTTAACTTGTTAAAGAGCCACAGATCATCAGGAAACAGTTTTAAAATAACAGGGAATTTATATTCTTTCCCCACAGCTCAAGAGAAACAGCTGTCTCTGTTTTATTCCATATTGTGCTGCATTAAAAAAATGCAATTTAAACCCCTGACAACACTCATCCACCCATGGTGTGAATTAAGGCAGCCCAATGATGCAAACAGACAAATTCTATTTAAAGCCCAGGGAGAGGATTTTGCAGCATCTCCCAATGCCCAAGACTCCACTCACTGATCACTGAAAAAAACCCCACACTTGTCAAATAAACAGAATTATCTACATAATTTAAGTAATACCCACACTTGTTACATAAATAAAATTAATCCATACAATTTAAGTAATACCAGGTTGGGGTTTTTTTGGACTAAATGAGATTTATTGATTGTGCCTTCCCAGGAGTTACAATGTCCCTGGAATTGGCTATAAACCATCCAGACAGGAATGGGCTCAGGAGTCTTTTGGGTTGAGAGCTCTGGGCCTGCTGTTCCAGAAATCAGCAGCCAGAGCAGGAGATGCAGATCTATTTTTGTTGCTTCAGGGGCTGTTCAAACAACTGCAATAAACTTTGATTTTTGTCCAGGAATGAGACTGTTTGCAAGGAAAAAGAACTCTCCCCCACCTGGTTTGAGGAAAAAAGCAATGTCAGAAGTAAAACTAAGGGTGAGAGACTTGTAAAAATGGGCAGAAATGGGTTTTGCAGTAACTGAGTGTTGCCAAGGAAATACATCCCAGAGCTGAGTGGGAATGGGGGAGGTTTAAAGCTCCTTTCCCTGGGTGTGAGCTCAGAGGGACCACAGGAAAAGCCTCCAGGTCGTTTGGGGTCAAGATGTGGAGCCACCACAGCAATTCCTGCAGGTTATGGGCAGAAAAAACCACATTTTTTTTCAATAAAAAGCCCATTTAAGCCCCAGCCTGTGCCATTCCCACCTTGACAATGTCCAAGCCCCCCACCAGCTCCCCCTTGACGTAGAGCTGGGGGTACGTGGGCCAGTTGGAGAAGGTCTTCAGGCCTTGGCGCACCTGCAAGAGAAGGGGCTGAAATGTGGATTTCAGCTTCAAAAATCACAGAATCATAGAATGGATTGGGCTGGAAAAGGCCTCTGAGATCATCAAGTCCAACCCTTGGGCCAACTCCAGTCCCTTTACCAGATCATGGCACTCAGTGCCACGGCCAAGCTCAGTTGAAAAACCTCCAGGGATGGGGAATCCACCCCCTCTCTGGGCAGCCCATTCCAATCCCTGAGCACTCTCTCTGCAAAGAATATTTTTCTGCTCTCCAACTTCAATTTCCCCTGGCAGAGCTTGAGCCCATCGTGCCCCCTTGTCCTATTGCTGAGTGCCTGGGAGAAGAGACCAACCCCCACCTGGCCAGAACTTCCCTTCAGGCAGTTCCAGACAGTGCTGAGGTCACCTCTGAGCCTCCTCTTCTCCAGGCTGAACACCCCCAGCTCCCTCAGCCTCTCCCCACAGCACTTGTGCTCCAGTCCCTTCTCCAGCCTCGTTGCTCTTCTCAGTTGGGTTGGAAGAGACCTCTGAGATCAGCAAGTCCAACCTTTGATCCAACCCCACTGTGATCACCAGCCCAGGGCACAGAGTGCCCTGGGCTGGTGATCACAGTGGGGTTGGATCAAGACATGTTGAATTCTCTGTCCCTGGAGGTGTTTAAGAGGACACTCAGTGCCACATCCAGTCCCTTCTCCAGCCTCGTTGCTCTTCTCTGGCCCCTCTCCAGCCCCTCAATCTCTTGCCTCAACTGAGGGGCCCAGAACTGAACACAACACTCAAGGTGTGGCCTCCCCAAGGCAGAGTCCAGGGGAAGGGTCACTGCCCTGGCCCTGCTGGCCACGCTAGTTTGGATCCAGGCCAGGATCCCCTTGGCCTTCTTGGCCACCTGGGCACACTGTTGGCTCCTGTTGAGCTTCCTGTCCCTCAGTCCCCCCAGGTCCCTTCCTGCCTGGCTGCTCTCCAGCCACTCTGTGCCCAGCCTGGAGCGCTGCAGGGGTTGGGGTGGCCAAAGGGCAGGACCTGCACTTGGCCTTGTTGAACTCCATCCCATTGGAATCAGCCCATCTCTCAAGTCCATCCAGATCCCTCTGCAGAGCCCTCCTGCCTTCCAGCAGGTCCCAACTTGGTGTCATCAGCAAGTTTGCTGATGGACTCAATCCCCTCATCTAAATCATCAATAAAGATGTTAAACCCAACACTGATCCCTGGGGGACAGCACAGGTGACCGGCTGGACATTCCCCTTCTGCTCAGGAGCTCCAGGGAAGTCCTCAGGGATGGGGCAGCTTCAGTACCTCTTCGTCCTCCAGGATGTCAAAGGTCTCGTAATCGATGCTGGAAAAAAGGAAAGAAGTTCATTATTCACTGGGGGAAATCTCAAACCAACAAAACCCTCAAAAATTCTCAAAACCC
>JAJPCS010000083.1:74974-103846 GCA_021164005.1 Willisornis vidua nigrigula | reverse complement strand
GGATGGGCTTTATGTTCCCATCCAACCCAAACCAGTCTGTGATTCCATAATTCCATTATTTAACTGGCAGCACAGACAAGGTGCTTTGGAACATTTCTTCCCCAGCCACAGCTTTTCCTGCTCTCCCCCAGGTCCTGCTGGATGTTAGAGATACGTACCCTTGATTTCCTTTGGCACCTTGATGCCTTTATTTCCGTGGATCTCAGAAACTTGCTGTAGGATGGAGCTCCTTGGCCTTGTTTTAAGCATTTGGACTTGAAAGGCCTGTAAGGAATATCAGATTTTCAAGGCCAGGGTCCCAAAAAGATCTGCTTGACCTCACATTCCCTCTGCTTTCCCAAACAGAGTTATCTTTCCACAGGGAGCTGGGTCCTAGAAACAGCATCTCCACATGGCCATCAGAGTCCCTTCCATGAGGGAATCCAGTGGAGCTGAACTAAGGAAAGCTGGACTGCCTGGAGACCTGAGTTACACCTGTAGGACGGGTGTTGATGAAACCCCAAACAGGAGTTTGGCTGGCTCTTAAAAATGGGGTAAAAAAGCAGAAATTGCAAGTGCAAAACATCAGATTTTGCAGAAATTTTTCAAATCTTATCTAAATTAAAAAAAAAAAACAAGAATAATCTTTCGTCAAACTATTTTCTGTTTCATTTAGGCTGGAGATAGTTCTTGCACTAGTTTAGTTTCACTGTTGATGAAAAGCAGCATCTGTGAGGCCTCTGTGGTGTCAGCATCAGCAGAAATACAGGGGATTTTCTAGGACTTTCCAGCTGGAAAAGAAAGAGTGACTTCTCTAGAGAGAGACCTGCTTGCTACCTGGATTTGATTTGTTGTTGCTTGTCTCCAGCTGCATTTCCAAGCTGGATGTGGCCTGGTCATTCCCTGAGAAGGGCAGTTGTTTGGATGCAATCCCTGCTTGCTCTTTTAATAGGGAGCTCATTGATCCTTATTAATCACAGGCACTCTGAATCCTGCCCTCTGTCCCCTGCACAGCCTGGATTGATGGGATTCATGGCTCCTTCCCTATCAGAATTCCAGAGAGTCAGGTCTTCCCTGAAGCAAGAACCTTCCACAGCTTGTCTTGGCATTGGCCTGAGAAGTTTGTCCTCTCTGTGTCCTGAATCCCTGTCACTGATGTCCAAGTACCTAAACCCCCAAAAGCAATACCTTGAATTTAGTTTTTTTGAGCCACATTCCCTCTGATCTGTGGCAATGAGGCATTTTTCCCTTTTCCCCCTCATCTCACCCATTTCCCAGTTACCTGCTGCACCAAGGGCTGTTCCTTTAATAAGGGATGAGTTCTCCAGCAATAAGGGGAAGAGGATTTTACCAAGGGGAATTCCATCTCTCTACAGAGAACCTTCTCAGGCTTCTTGTTGTTCTATTACTCACTTTGTTACCACAACAGATACTTCACTTTTTGATTCCCTTTCCACAAATATCCTTGATGGTGTTCCCACCTCAGCTGTTTCCCACAGAGGTTGCTGTTGTATTGATCCATTTTAGTTTTGGCATAACATATTCCAATTTTAAATTTAGTTTCTGTGCTTCTACACTGTTAGTTCAGTGCCAACACATCTTGGAGAAAGAGATGGAATATGGGTATTCCTTAAAGTTTGGAAAACCATTCCAGAAGTGTGTATGTATCTCTTTGGAATTCAGAGCCTAAGTCTGTGTCAGTTCTGTAGTTTCCCATTGTTCTGTTAATTTGCTGCTACAGTTCCAGGGAGCCCCTGGGATTTGGGTGGTCACCCCATTCCATGGACTCTCACGGGCCAAGGATTTGCTTCCTAAGGCTCCCAGTTGGTGTTTCCCACAGACTTGCAGCTTCACCTTCCCAGTCCCTCAGTGGTGCTCAGAGCAGCGTTTGGGAATCTCTGCTCTTGTGGTGGGTTCCCAGCACTGTGAGGGCTTAGCCCAGCCCTTTGTCCCACCCCTGATTCCCAGGACATCCCAGTGTCACTCTGTCCTAGCTCAGGCACAGCTTCAGGAGGGGGAAGTTAATGGATTGTCCTGCCATAAAGCTGGAAAGAGGTGACAGCACTCAGGGAAAGATCACACAGTGTGTCCTCCTCAGTGTCTGACTTGGCTTCAGGGCATTCCCTCTCTCCTGGCTTTAATTAGTCATTTCACAGCATTTCCCTGATCTGCTGCTTTGATAAACACCAGCCTAAATCCTGCCCTGGTGGTGGCTGAAGGAGGCTCTTTCCCAGTGGAATTCTCTGAAACTGAGCCCCAGAGCCTTGGTGGGATGTGCAGAATTCCCTCTCACCCACCAGGAGGGGCAGTGGGAAATACAACATTTTGGTGTCTCACAGGCCATTCCTATCTTAGTGTTCTTCCCAGTCAGTGTGGGATCCTCAGGAGCCACAAACAGGAAAATCCTGGGAATGAGGGCCCTGTGCTTTGCCGACACATGGAACTATTGCTTGTGGTTCTTCCAGAAACGAGTGTGCCAGCTGCTGGAGAGCATCCCCAGGGAGGCTGGTGCCCACCTCGTGGACTGTGCCATGGAGCTGGATGCCAGGCAGAAACCCTCCCCTGCCTGTGGTCCTTGGGCTGAAAAAACAAAGCAGAATTCCGTGGTATGTTCACTTTGTCAGTGTGTTAGTTACAAAATCATATTTAAAACACTTTTTGTGATAAAGCTGCAAATAATTTTCCTCTGTTTTTCTTTTCTGCTGGTGTTGTGTATGGTTTTTTAATCAGACTTTGGAAAACCATGGAAGCAGAGGAGCTGCCCAGCCTTGCCCCAGATGTGTTGCTGGAGAGTCTGTAAGTCTGAACCTGCTTTTTGGGACAGAAGTATTAGATCCATGAAACTTAAAATTAATAAACCCCACAATGACACTGCTCAGGAGTAAAGCATAGAAATTAAAAACCCCACATTGATTTAGCATTTCAGCAGAGCACAAATTAATATCTTTCCAGCAGCAGCTGGAAAATACAGAAGCTGCCAACACATTTTTCAAATTCCCTCTAAAAAGCAGATTTTAGGAAGTAACTGAAGCAAACAGGAACATGCAGCTTCCTCCATCCCATGTTTAATTGTCCTTGATTTACTGGATCATATCAAGATATTCAGGCATCTCCTTCTGTCAGACTTTGTAAAACTCTCTATCAGTGAACACCTCTTGGAATCTCATGTCTGAGTACAAATATCATCATCCCAAATAAAAATATAATAAAACAACACCATTTCTGTACCAAGTCAGAACAGCCTGGCATGTTTTTGTCCTATGGCCTAATAATGACCTTGGGGGAAAAAGCCAGATAACTGGAAAAGGTAAAACTCACCTCTTCCAAAACATTTATCTATGGAAGTTTGAGACTATTTTATTCACTTTTAAATGCTCTTCAGCTACTGCTGTGAGGAACAAGGGAAACACCTTGGCAGCTTTGCTCAGGGAGAGCTGGAGTCTCAAAACTAAGGATTTTTAATCTGTGCTTTCAATGTGGAAACTCAAACTTGGATTACAAAGACCTGGAGCCCTTACAGAGCTTGTCACTAACTTAGTTTATATTGTTGAGTTGAGATGCAAAATGCTTTGCTCAAAGCAAATTTTATTTTTTTTTATTTTAAATGTGTTTCTGTATAGATTTAATTGTGGTCTTTTCACTGACTGAGAAGGGAGTTATTCATGGCCAGTAACAGATAAGACAGTTCAATAAATTTGGTAGCAGTTCTAAGAGTAAATTATCTTCCTCCTCAAATAATAGGAAGCTTTCTTTGGACCAATGTGTTATGGACCATTTAGGCAGGATTTTAGGAGAAGGAGAAGCTTCTAGAAGGGAACTGGGTAGGATTTGGGAGCAGGAAGAACATCACCATCATCCTTGGGATTTTTTGGGCTCTAAAAGTATTACTGTGAGCTCTTTGAACAATGTGACAGAAAGAAATGCAGACTTGAATTTAAAATAAAAGTTGCCAACCAAAAGGTAAATTTCTGTTCTATCCTCAATATCTTTAAACATTCAGTGGTAGAACAGAATGAGGTATAAAATATGATGCTGAAATTGTCTGTTTTCTGTGGGTGTATTTGAACTTCATGTGCAGAACTAATTTCATGGCTCAGTCGTGGTCCTTGTCCAGCTCACACTGAACATTCCCTTTGGTATCCAAATGTTTTAGGTGCCCACTGGCCCTGGGGGGAAAACCAAGAGAACATTTGGGATGTTATTTAGTGGAACTGTGATTGAAAATAACAAACACTGAGGAAAAGCCTTTGGGTTTTGATGGCATTATTTTTAATGACATGAAATTTTGGCATTTCAGGGGCACTTCAGTCACATCCTGGGCTTCTAGAGATGGAGAGCTGGCAGAGGAGCAGCACTGCCTCACCCTCTGGATGCTGGAGGTGCCCCTGTGCCCACCTGGGCACCTGCACCCCCCCACCCTGGCTGGCTGGTGCCCAGCACACCCCACACTGCTCTGGGGCACTCAGTGCACAACTAGCATTGGTTTTACACTTGCTAAAAATGCTTCTGCTCTTAAGGTAGCTCAGAATGTGTTTGAAAAGGAAAAGAAAAGGTTGATCTAATGGTTTAGACTAATTAAGTTGATCTGGCCTTTGGTCTTGTCTTCTCCTGGGCCAGAGGTCATGTTGGTGCCAGAGGATTTTCTGGGCACATTCCCCGCCACTCTTGGGAAATGCTCCTCTGCCAGGGCCACAGGCAGGAACAGGAGGACACAAATATCTTGGTGTTCAGTGGCTGCTCAGCTTTGCAGCTGGGAATGCCAATAAAACTCCCCTTGAAGCTTGTATTTAAAACCAAAAAACATCTGTTTAAAAAAAGCTTGAACTCATCATCCGACTTCCTTTTATTGGCTTGTCACAAATAATTTAATTGTCACAAATAATTTAATCCCTATTTCTGCCAGTTTGTAGGATTGTATAATTTTAAGGCTCTAAGGCAACAGAGTTTTGCTATTTGGGTGCAACACCTCAGCTTTTGGGCAGAGTTCAGCCCAAAACAGGCACAGCAGGATTTGGCTTCTGCTCTGAGAGCATCCAGGAGCCACTGGAAGTTCAAATGGGAGCCCCAAAGTGGCACAAAACTCAGGACAGGCTCTTAAAGGTTAATTTGGGGGTTCATCAGGCTGCAAAATCCTCATGCAAAGGGGTTTGGATGCTGGAATCCTTCCCATGTTTGTGGGGAGTTGGAGTTTAGCACTGGGTTGACTTATTAAGGTGATATTTTACTAAATAAGTGACTATCATATAAATATCATATAAATACTGAATTTAGTTAAGAAATAGATGAGGAAATAAGTCTCTGAGCAGACCCACAAAAAATTGGCCAGACTGGTTGGGCAAGAGGTTCCTCCAAACCAATAAGAAATTCAGTTAAATTGAAAATAAATATTTTCAAACAACATACTTGTTACCAAGATCTGGGAGGTCATATTTTGTAAGCAATTAATTTTTATATCCACCAACTCCTTTTTTAAAAAAAAAATCCTGGAAATCATGACAATATCAAAAAAAAAGATGGATAAACATCAGGTCCTGTGCTGGAAAAGCTGAAATAGCTGATTAAATGTAAAGGACTAAAAGGTATCTGAGAGTTTAATCACTGCAAAACCACTCAAAACCTGTTAAGCTCCTTCAAGTGGGACAAGTAATAATTTAGTAATAATTTAGAACAGTGGATGGTCAAACTTGTGGGTGTTCAAGGAGGAGAATATCAATAGTGTGTGTGTGGGAGAATTTGCTGCTGTAATTAATTAGACAAAAGTATGGAATAATTTTACAACACAAGGAATATGTGGATTATCCAACCAAAAAGTGCTTTGCATTTAAATAACTCCCACTTTATCGTGTTAAGAGTGCACAGGTGCCTGTGAGTGTATTTCTTCTGTTTGCTTTACACTTAAACCTGGTCTGGATGTGATGAAAACAAGAACCAGCTGGGTCTGTTCTGGTGCCTGTAGGGTTTGGGCCATGTTCTCTAAATCCTCCTCCTTCAGAGCACCCATTCCTTGGGTTTTCAAACCCCCTGGTACAATAGCTGTGCTGCACAAGGTGAACCTGAGGAAAAGGGTCAGAAATGGGGCTATTTCTGTTTGAAGTGTAGCCTTGGCATTCTCCAGGAACATGATATAGGAATGGTCAGATTGAGTCTATGATGATATTTAAATAAAAAACTTCTGGTTTCCTGCAAATTTCATCATTTCCTCCTAATTTCAATGAGGAGTTTAATAGTTTGTTAAAGTGAAGGCTTTTAATAGTGGTATTTTTTTAAATAGATGTAATTTATTTGGGGATCCTCCAGAATCCTGAGGGGTTTGTGAGAGGTGCAGGTTGGGATATTCCTTTAAAGCAGATTTGTGTCAAATCTGCAGCAGAACCACAGAGTTATTTTTGTATGACTTGTATAATTTTTGTTCTATTGATACAAAATGTGTAATCTTTATCTTTCCTACTGCTGTGGTTTGTACACAGAGTCAGCAGAGTAATCCTTTATTTACATGTACATAGGGAAAAAAGGCACCTGCTCTGTTTTTAATTCAGGTTGAAAGGATATAATTATTATTTTTAACTTTGTATTTTGTGAATTGTTCCTTATAAAAGCAGAAGCATTAAAACCACTTTGGCTGCAGCATGGAATTGTCTGGTGTTGTTATTCCATTAATGATCCCTGAAGGCTCTGAGGTACAATGGTTAATAAAATCATTGATGAGGATAATAAATATAATACCTTATTGTATTATTATATATTAGACACATATTTATGTAATGGATTTATTTTAGTATGGGTTATATAATTATATAATATATAAATATGTGTGATTAATAATATAATTTATTTATTATATACTGTAGATATATTTTTTGTATTTATGAGACATATATAAATACCTGTTATACAAATTGTTGTTCTAAGTTTAGTGGCTTAGATTATGGTACTGGCATTTGCTTAACTATGTTATTTCTGTGTCCATTTGACATCTTGACTGCCAAAAGGAGATGGAAAATCAAAATTTTGGGGTCAGTATGTTCTTCCAGACTTCCCAGTGGTAACTGGGATCCTCTTCCACACTTCCCAGTGGTAACTGGGATCCTCTTCTGCCACTTGCCAGAGGTAACTGGGATTCTCTTTTCCCACACTTCCCAGTGGTAACTGGGATCCTCTTCTGCCACTTCCCAGTGGTAACTGGGATCCTCTTCTCCCAGACTTCCCAGTGGTGCCCAGTGGCTTGGCCAGAGAGCCATGGGCTTCCCCACTCCCAGGGCCATCAGGACCCAGCCAGCCCTCTCTTCCTGAGGTGTTCCCAACTCTTCTCAAGGAAGCAAGAGAAACATTGGCCACTGTGTTTTCTTTTTAAGAATACACAAAGAGAAGGAAAAGAAATCCCAGGAAGATCAAACAGAATTGCTCAAGTTGGAAAAGCCCTCTGAGCCCAGGGAGTCCAACCATCCCCAGCACTGCCAAGGCCACCACTGACCATGTCCCCGGGTGCCACATCCACAGGGCTTTTAAATCCCTCCAGGGATGGAGACTCCCCCCCTGCCCTGGGCAGCTGTGCCAGGGCTGGGCAGCCCTTTCCAGGAAGGGATTTTCCCACTATCCAGCTTGTCTCTCCTCTGGTGAGACTGTTCCTTCTTGTCACAGAATCCCAGACTGGTTTGGGTTGGAAGGGACCCCAAAGCCCACCCAGTGCCACCCCTGCCATGGCAGGGACACCTCCCACCAGCCCAGGCTGCTCCAAGCCCTGTCCAGCCTGGCCTGGGACACTCCCAGGGATGGGGCAGCCACAGCTTCTCTGGGCACCTGTGCCAGGGCCTGCCCACCCTCCCGGTCAGGAATTCCTTCCCATTATCCCATCTCTCCCTGCCCTCTGGCAGTGGGAAGCCATTCCCTGTGTCCTGTCCCTCCTTCCCTTGTCCAAAGTCTGTCCCCAGCTCCCTGGTACACCCAGAGCAGGTTGTTCTTTGTTCTTGGCTCTGAGATCCCGAACTGTTCCTGACCCTGAGTTTCCAGGCACAGCCACACCTGCCCAGTGCTCACCTGTCCTGCACTGCTGTGGCATCCCTGCAGTGCCTGTGCATGCTCCCCCCATGGTGGCTCTGCCTCAGCACTCCAGATAGATGGGATTAGCTCCCAAAGTCCTCTCTTTATTGCCATTTTCTTTGTGGAACCAGGTGGGGTGATATTTGTGTGTGATTACAGTGTTGTTACTGCAACAATCGAGAAATCACTGCGTGATATTTGCTTGCAACACAGGGTGTCATTCATGAGTTATACATAAATGGCAGCTTTACATATTTAAAAGGAACATGGACTGCTTCATATCTGAAGTATGTTTCCCAGGGGAGAACACCACCATTTGATCTATTTTTGATTAAAATGTAAAAATTAAAAATTAAATCAAATGGTAGTCGAATTCCTTGGGGAAAACATACTTCAGTTATGAAGTATTCCCCGTAGTAACCTAGAGAATCTTACAGCTGTATTGTCTCATCTGTAGGTGGTCTTTTTATGTCTCACATAATTAAAATGAATTGCTGTTAGAGAATCCCTACTACTGCATACAGATTTATGAACCTTGAGGCACCTCCACTCACACACAAACAGGGAGAGCAGGAGCTCCCTGTGCAGATGCTCCGTGGCCAGGCAGGAGTTTGCTGGGCAGTGATCCCTATTCCTGCCCCCAAGGGGGAACAGGGAGTGTGCTGGGAAACCAGGCTGCATTCCCAGGGAAGAGTGGGGTCTAGGGAAAGGGAATGTATGGAATCCCAGGAAAGCCCTCCCAGCCCATGGAGCCCACCCTGTGCCCAATGCCCACCTTGGCAAAGCCCTCCCAGCCCCTGGAGCCCACCCTGTGCCTGATGCCCACCTTGTTCCCCAGCCCAGAGCACTCAGTGCCACGGCCAGTCCTGCCTTGGCCACCTCCAGGGCTGGGCACTCCAAACCTCCCTGGACAGCCCCTGCCAGTGCCTGCCCACCCTTTCCAGGCAGAAATTCCTGCTGCTGTGCCCCCTGCCCTTGCCCTGGCCCAGCCTGAGGCCGTGCCCTCTCCTCCTGTCCCTGTGCCCTGGGGCAGAGCCCAATCCCCTGTCCCAGCTCCCCCCTCCTGGCGGGGATTGCAGAGCCAGAAGGTGCCCCCTGAGCCTCCTTTTCTCCAGGCTGAGCCCCTCCAGCTCCCTCAGACCCTTCTGCTGCTCCAGCCCCTTCCCAGCTCCGTTCCCTGTCCTGGACACGCTTCAGCTCCTCGAAGTCCTTCTTGCCATGAGGGGCCAGAACTGGGCACAGCCCTTGAGGGGCCTGTGGTGGCACAGGGGGACAGTCACTGCCCTGATCCTGCTGCCACCCCAGTGCTGGCACAGCCCAGCTGCTGCATGGTGTGCAACTTGGTGGTTCAAATGTTCAAGGAACACTTGCTGTGGTAAGGAATGGCTAATGTGTCACCAGAACCAGATTGTGAAATTGGATTTACTAGGAAAATGTGCTCTACAAAATCTAATGCAACTTATTTCTAGCAAGCTGCTTTATCAGGCTGCCTTGGAATATGGGAATGTATATTTGATAAGATTAGAGAATAGTGGGGATCAGAAAAAATAAGACCCTAGACTTTGCATTCCCATTTTCACACAGCTGAAGGACAAACATGTCATTTATTTTGTGTTTGGTTTTGATTCTCAGAGTCCTGTTAATGTACCCACAGCAGTGGCTTGTGACTGTGCTTCCTGCTCAGGTTGGGATGTAAAACTTTCTGACATACATTTTGATAAAAAATAAGTGGATAGAAGTGAAATGCTCGGATTTGTAGAGAAAACAATTCTAACAATGAAAATATCAAGTCTAAGAGTTCCATGGTGCCTTGTTGAAACATTTTGTAATGAGCAGCAGGAGCGTTCAAATAATGTAATACTTAAAAGAAAATGTCTCTGATCTTTGAGTTTCTTTAGAGAGGGGAGTTTTTAAAGTATAATCAGACTGAAATCCTCCTGTAATTGCACAGTGAGAGGCCTGTGAAGTTTGGAAAGGCTGCAGATGGGATACAGACTTACAGAAGCAAGAAGATGTTTCCTAATCCATGGAGCCAGCCCTGTGAAATCAGCCTGAGGTTTCCCCACGTGCCTGTTCCACATGGGATTCTTTCCTACCACTGTTGCCACCTTGTGCTGCCACTGAGGATTCCAAGGAGGCCCCAGAGTCACTTCCTAAGAGCAATTGCAATGGATTTGTCTGGATCAGAACTTTAACATCCAGTTCATGTTGTACTTTCTTCCCCTTTCCACTTGTTCCAGGTCTGCAGGTCTGGCTGTGCCCAAGGGTCTGTCCAGCCCTTTGGGAAGCTCTTCCCTCTCAAACCACACTGTTAATATGTACCTTTTCGTTACAGAGAATCCCTGACTGGGTTGGGTTGGAAGGACCTTAAAGCCCATCCATTCCCATCCCTTGCCATGGGCAGGGACACCTCCCACTATCCCAGGGTACTTCAAGCCCTGTCCAACCTGGCCTGGGACACTCCCAGGGATGGGGCAGCCACAGCTTGAATCCAGAATCATGAATTAGTCCTTAGTAATGAAGACATGTTGAACACACTTCTCCCTATGTCCCCTAAGCCAGGCTTGTCCATGCCCCAGGAATAACAAGACACAAGTTCAGCGAAATGTGGCTGTTCCATTACAACACCTCAGCAGGGCAGAGCACAGCTAAAATCCCCCCTGTGCCTCCCAGATCCCACCCAAAGGCTCCTTCTGCTTCCAAACACCTTCCCAAGCACCAGCCCTCACCCCCACCACCCTCATCTGCCACGGGAAGAGGACTCAGGAATTCCTCTCCAACCCTCAGCACTCACTGCACCCACAGTTGTGGCTCCACCACCTCACTGGCTGCTGGTTTTGTTCAGTCTTGAACAAAAGCAGCCTTTAAAGAAAAGAAATTTCTCTGAACTCAACACCTCTAGCTGGAAAATCCCAGTAAGTGGCATATTTCAGTCCCTGACTCGGTAGCTCACCAAGGCAAGAGTCTGTGAAGCTTTTAAAATGTCAATTCCTGAGCAAAGCCAAGAAGGGAAAGAGTTCAGAGTAATTTTAAAAAGAGTTTGTAAGCAAAGGGAAATAGCTGGTTTTAGTTATTTAGTAAAGAGAGGCTATTTCATTGAAGATTATGTCATTTAGTAAATAACATTCAGAGTTTTCTGTCTGTTTTTGTGGCCAGTTGTGCTGAGCATCACACAGAAATTGTTCAGATTCTGTTAAAAGCTGAGCCACAAAATCCTGCCCTTTACAAACTGACACTTTCCCAGTCTCTGGGCAGCAAATCCCTTTCCCAGACCAGAGGCTGTGACAGCTATTTTACAAACAGGACCAAAATGTTTTCTCTCCCAAAATCTTGCTGTCTGTGCTGAAAAGCTGAGAGGAGGTTTGGGTTTAGTGCCAGCCCTTCTGGCAAGGATTTGGGGATTCTTATTGTTCCCTACTGGGACAAGGGAGTGCCTCTGGAGTAGCCTTTGGGATAAGGACCTGATATTTTTAGCTGGATCCTCCTGAGCCCTTGGTGCCCACCAAGGGCCATGTCTGCACTTAGAATAGAATCATGGAATGGTTTGGGTTGGAAGGGACCTTAAAGCCCACCCAGTGCCACCCCTGCCATGGGCAGGGACACCTCCCACCAGCCCAGGGTGCTCCAAGCCCTGTCCAGCCTGGCCTGGGACACTCCCAGGGCTGGGGCAGCCACACTTCTGTGATGAAAATTCCTCCTTGGTGTAAGGGTGGGGAAACTGCTGCTCCTGGCAACAGGCAATTGGCTTTAAACAAAGCTCTGCTGGGTGAGAGATGCTTGTTTAGAAAGGAGCAGAACAATGAGTTCATATGATGGCAATCGTTCAGGGCACTGCCACAAAAGCAGCACTAGAGTGGAGAGGGATCAATATTTCCATGGTTTTATGCTGAAAATAGAAAATGTCTGGTTTTACCATCACTACACCTTCAGGTGCAGCAATGTCTAAACCCACAGGGAAAGTCAGACAGCAGAAGTCCTGTAGAATTTATGGCCTTAAGCTGAAGGAGTGCAAGGTTAGATGGGATGTTGGGAAGAAATTCTCCCCTGGGAGGGTGGGCAGGCCCTGGCACAGGTGCCCAGAGAAGCTGTGGCTGCCCCATTCCTGGGAGTGTCCCAGGCCAGGTTGGACAGGGCTTGGAGCAGGCTGGGCTGGTGGGAGGTGTCCCTGCCCATGGCAGGGGTGGCACTGGATGGGCTTTGAGGTTTCTTCCAACCCAAACCATTCTGTTACTCAATGAATTTCAGACTAACCAGGTCCAAGCAAAAGGATCAGCGTGGAGTTCCCCTCTGATGGGATTTGGACTGACTGAAACACAGAGCTTGCTCTAAGTTTCTTTAAAAATAACACTTACAGGTAAAGTGAGCTCCGTGGGTTTACAGGTTTTGAAGAGCAGATGATTCAACAGCAGGATGAATAAATAATGAAGGAAACTGAGATTATAAATTGTACTTCCTCCTTTGAAAGGCCTCGTCTCCTGATTCATCATTATAAATGCCTTACAAACTTCAGGTCATTTACAAAATAATAGAACGCTTTAAGATTACCCTTAGCTTTATGTAAATGTAATTTTAATATTCTATCTTCATTAATTATCTAATCTTGGGAGCAAATAAACTCCTGACACAATTCTGTAGCTATTTTGCCAGCAGGATTTCCTTTGAAGTTGACGGCAGTTGTAAGAGGAAGTGGATGACAGGACTGAGCCTCACCGGCACTTCTGGAAGAGAAACTTAAACAGTAGCTGAAAATCCAGACTTCCTGTGGGCACAGAGCTATTCCTGCACTGCCACATATTCATTAGTGCCAGAAAAGAGGTGGCATTTTATTCCCACTGCTCCCATTCCAGGGGTGTGGGAGGGCTTTGTTCTCACCCCCACACAGTCCCGCATTCTCCACTTTGCTCTCAGTGCAGTGCCTGGCCCTGGATGAAGACCCAGAGGGGTTCTGGGGTCTGGAGCTGAACCTGGTGTATCTCTGTGGCTCTATTTTCTCTCTATAGCAGGTTTAGACATCAAATAGTTTTGGCAGGTGGGTGTAGGTAAGATGTTGCTCTGTGGAGCAGCATGAGTGGGTGAGCATCACCCACAGCCTGGACCACAGATGTCACAGGATCAGGGAGTGGTTTGGGCTGGAAGGGACTTTAAAGCTCACCCAGTTCCAACCCCTGCCGTGGGCAGGGACACCTTCCACTGGACCATGTTGCTCCAAGCCCCATCCAGCCAGGAGCTGATAGCACAGTGGCAGCCTCCCACTTGTGTCCCCACTCAGTGTCCCATTCCTATGTCAATGCAGGCAAATTAGCCTGGACGTGTTCTCCCTTATTTGGAATTTCACCAGCCATACACATATAAATGCTCATATTAAAAGGAATTCATTAATAAGTCTTACTTTGTTTCTTTAGTGCCAACCCAGTCCATCAGATAGGAAAGCACCAGGTTCAAAATCACCATCCTGAGCCCAGGCAGCAGCAGGGCTGCTACTGGTCCCCTCAGAGCTCATCAGCTGAGGCAACAGCTTTCCAAGTGTGAGCTCTGGGTTGCACAACCCCAGGGCTGTTCATTACAGCCCCAGTTCCCCGTCTGCTCCCTGCAAGGTGGAGCTGTGGATCCCAGCCCAGCTCTGGCATTAATAATCTGATCCATGTCTGTCGATTATTTTAGTAATTACTCCACATAAAAAGACTACTGAGTATGATTACAAATATGGCTTTGTTTTGACTGTCTGCTTTGGTGGGGAGTAGCAGCTGCCTGAATTCCTTGACTTTGTTTAACAATATAAATAATGTTCGCTGTGGTTTCCCACTGCCTCGCACTGACCCCAGGAGTATAAACTTAATAACACAACCCTCTAATAAACTCAGCTGCAAAATGTTCAAAGTTCAGAAATTAAACCTTATTTGCATACAAAAAACACATCAAAAGAACGTTAAGGGCCGAATTCTGTTCTTTTGAAGATCTGCAGGCACTACTTGCATATTGGTGCTGCTGTGCCCATGGCCAGGGGAGCAGGATGGACCCACAGCCTGACCCATTGCCTGCCATGCCCAGTGACTCCCTGCAGGCTGGCAGGGCTGGGCAGGGGCTCCCCAGAGCTGCCTGTACCCAGGCCAGGGCTGCCCGTGGTGCACACACTGCGTTATCACCTCCTCACTCCGTTTTTCCATCCCCAACACCAGCTGGGACCATTCCTGGCTGGGAAGACACGTGAAACTGCAGTGAGAAAACAGCATTATATAGAAATACCCCTTGAGTGACCCTGTGGCTGGCCCAGAGCTGTTGGAATGACCAGTCCCCTCTGGATGCTCCCAGAGCAAAGAGTACCCAGTGGGTCCCCTGCCCTGTGCCCACCTGCCCGAGGCACCCCAGAGCTCCTGTTTCCCTGGGAATGTCGGGGATGGAGGGGATGGAGGGCGGATGGGGGGCCGGGGGGACACTCGGGCTGCTGTCCCGACCAGGCTGGTGGCACACGAGTAACTCAGCCTTGCCACCACAGGAAGGAGCTCCAGCACTGCTCGTGGAGCCGCTCCCTGCTCCCTCCGAGCCGCACAGACAGCTCTATTTGCTCGCATTTCCTCCTCCTGAGCATCTTCACCTCTCCCCAGCTCAAACACTCCCATGGCTGAGGGGCTTGGAGGAAGCTCAGCTCCATCCTCTCCTCACGCCAGTAAAGAGAAGCCACGGGATGGGGCTCAGGATACATGGGCAGGACCCTCGGCTGGTACGAGCCTTGTCCGGGCTGGAAACCACGGGATGGGGCTCAGGACAGGTGGGCAGGACCTTCGGCTGGTACCCAGCCCTGCCCGGGGCTGGCAGAGCTGCCCGCAGGGATCGCAGCGATCTCCCTGCCCGGAGCGGGCGATTTGCAATCCTGAGGGAGCTCAAAGATGACATAATGTCCTGGTTTACGTGGAAGGGAAGCACACGGAGCATCCTTTGCGGCAGGGAAAGACGGCCTCAAACCTCGAGCAGCCCTTCAGGGACGCGGTGAGGGCTCCTGACAGCGGGATGTCTCCACTCCCTGTGGGATGTCTGTGGATGAGTCCTCAGCAGGACCCCCATCAGCCCCGGGAGAGGCTGCAGAGCAGCCACTGAAAGAGGCACAGCAGCACCAGCTCAATCAGAAGGAATTCTGAATTCTAACCCCCAGGAGTTCACAAGAACCGTGTGGCCACACCAGTAACTCGGCTCCCCCCTCACCAGTGTGGATCTCCAAAGGCAAATCTGGCCATGGACACCCACTCCAGACAAAGCTGGGTACCCAAAAAGGGGTGCCCACCCAAACCCAGCCCAGCCCCAGCTCTGCCAGCAGAACCTGCCCAGAAGTGCAGGTGCCTCGGTGCAAATCCACAGCATTAACCACGTGGGGGAATAAATTAATGATTTGTGGGTGCTCAGAGGGTTCCCCCGGGCTTCCCTCCCCACATTGCTCATGGTTTCAGAGAGTCACAGAAGGGTTTGAGGTGGAATGGACCTTAAAGGCCACCCAAGTGTCCCTTGGCTGCCTCCCAGTCACCTCCTGCCGAAGCCTGATGCCATGAAGTGTAAAATACAGGCAACAGAAAAGGAATCAAAATATAACAGAGAAGTGTTTTTTGTATAAAAATTAAAGTTCAGTAAAAGAATGTTCATAAAATACCTAAGTGGAAACCACAGTGTTTGTCCCCACTGTGTTACAAAGGGAGTTTTGGTTCCAGGACACCCCCAAAGGGGACAGACCTTTATTTAGGAAACTAAAAAAGCACAAATGCAAAGCCAATTTCAAAATCTATTAGTTAAACCAAGGTTTCTCACTTTTTGATTTAAATCCTGATTAAAAGCATTTACTTGGCTGATTTCAATCAATCCACACCGTCTGTCTCAGCTGATCATGAGCAGTTAAATAAGAGCAGAGCAAATCATCGATAACCCATCCTGTGGCACAGATGAGGAGCAGCCCCACGGGGACTGTGCTCCTGTTTCTCATGTGGTGGCCCCTGGATTTTTGAGGAGTGGCACAAGCCTGGAGGAAGCCACAAAAAAGGGTTTGTACCTGAAGATCCGACAGGAGACAGACGAGGGGAGGGCTCAGTCAGCCAGGGTGTGTAACATAGATATTTGCTCTCCCTAAAACATCCCTAAGTGACACAGACCCCTCAATTAAGTATCACAAAAATTAGTTTTCCTGAGGGTACCATCCCTGCTTTGGGAAACTTTGCACAGGAATAAGGGCCAAGGATGGGGATGATGCACCTGCAGATGGCAAAAAAAGATGGTCAGACATTATGGAATGATTTGGGAAAAGCCCTCTAAGACCACAGAGTCCAACCCTCCACCCAGCACCACCAGAGTGATAAACAGAGCAGGGAAAGCTGCACCGGGGAGAGGAGGGAGAGAGAAGAGCCCAGGGAAGGCAGTGGGTGCCGGGGCTCAGTCGGAGCCGTCGCGCCTGTCGCGGAGCCGTTTCCCATGTTTGGGCAAATTCCCTTTAGGCTGCAGTTCCCCAGTTGTCTAATTGTCCTTGATGTATGTTCTCTCCCCCAGGACTGCCATCCAGACCTAGCAGCTCCAGATGTCTGAATATTATGCAGGAAGCTGGTAAACAAATTCCTCCTATTTTTCCTGCGAGCAATTAGTAACGTAGGAAGAACACATTGCTGAGCAGGCGAGGAACCCAGCACACATATTTCAGATGCAGTTAGAGCCACTTAACGCCTCTGGAAGGGTGATGAGCACTGAATATTGTAAATCTGTTCCATCACCCCTTGTTGCTACAAAATCCTGAAAAAGTAAAAAGGAGGGAAAAAAGCAAATGTTGAAATAAGAGTTAAAATTGGGACAAATTAGTGATTTCAACACCTACCAGAGTAAGTATCTAACACTCAAGCTGACAGAGGGGCTCTGCCAGCTCCCCTCAAACAGTTTTTTAAGCAATTTCAACTTTTTAGCCCAACTTTAGCTTTGGAGGAGGAACCTGCCTGCTTCCTGTGCTTCCCCTCTCCATTAATTTCTTTGCCTGCTCCAGCAATCCTGCCCTAGGAGGGATGGCTTAGGTGGCTTCAGGAGTCTTTGCCAGCATTAATTGTTATGATTTTAGAGCCCCACGGGGTGAAGACTTTGAAGAAGAGAATTTGTTCCAAAAACTGGGAGGAAAATGAAAAAATTCAGCACTGTGGTAGTGCACAACTCCAGCACAGAGACAGTGCTGGGAAAACTGGAAAGAGAATTAAAGGGTTCCAGCTCCTGGGCTGAAGGGACAGCACTTGTGCAAAGCACAAGCCACACATCCACATGCTGGAAGTTTACAAGTTGTGGAAGTTTGGGAGCAACTTAATAAATTTTGCTGTGGAAAAGAGCTTCATGTGGCCTGACTGCCCTGGAGTTATCTGAGCCGTGGCACTTTCTGGGAGGATTATGTTTGTCTCTGTTAGGTCCAGACTGAGATCTCTTCATTGCTAAAGCACACAACTGTGGCACAGTCCTAAATAAACAGCTGTACCAGAGTGAGTTATCGTCTTTTTAGGCTTTTCTTTGGTCTTATGGCAGATGTATTGCCCCAAGAACTGGGAAAACCTGGAAGGAGACAGAGGCAGCTCCTCCTTTGCACCTTCAGGGTGCTTGGCACGTGGCACCTCAGTGGTCACCTGGCACCAGGACACCTGTATGAGGGTCCCCCACCGCAGCCACCAGCTCCAGCCCTTGGCTCTTTCCCTGCTGTACCTCAGCCCAGCATGGAGTCCAGGGAGCACTGGGCACCCCTCTTTGCTCAGCTGCTTGTCCCCAACCCTGAGAGCTGCAGAGGAACTGTGGACACTGTGGGACCCTTGCTGACCAGCCCTGCCAAGCCACTTGGGGTGGTGGCCATCACCCTCATCATCCCAGCCCAGCTCAAGGACGAGTGTGATACCTGGAAACATCAAGCCCAAAGTGAGTCTGACCTTCAGATCATGCTGTGCCCCACTTGGTACACTTTTGTTCTGGTAACTGTGAAGAAATTCTCCTTTCTGACACTTTTTGGCATTGCCGTGCCCAAGCAACAAGCCCCAAGCACTGCTCCAGACCACATGCTAAATCCAGGGCAAGCAGGAGCTGGTGCTACAATAAATGGCTTTCCTGGTCTCTTTGGGACAGTTTATCCATCCTCTACAAGCACCCCAAGCCCCAGACAGGGTTAGGGAGAGTCGGGGCTCTCAGCCACAGTCGTCCAACTGCAGCACTAAGGGGAACATCACATTTTTCTGAGTGTCTTTTATCCCATTTTCTATTTTTCACCTATATAATGGGTTGGTGAGTTGGCCTTAGATGGTCTGTCCATGTTTCCCTTGGAGCCAGGCACAGGGGGTTTGGTGCCACCTCTGCTTAGGGAAAGGGTGCAGGAAACCCGACCCAGGGCTTTTCAAGCCTTCTCAAATGAAGGTTTAAAATAGTCCCAGTGACCTGGTGAGTGACCACAGCAGCTTAATGAGTTCTCTCAAACCACCAGCTAAGAGAGGAGCACGAGAATGGAGTTGTGAGCAGAAGGATGTCAGCACCGAGCAGTTCACAGGTGATGTTCACAACCCCCCCAGTGCCCCGAAACACCAGCTCTGCAAAGGGTGTTTAAAGATCTCTTTCAAGCTCATTATCCTTAAGCAAAAATAAACTGCAAACATACAAAATAAGTGTCCATTTGCTATTTTCCTCATCTCCCTTTCCTCTGGCTCAGGTGTGTGTGGAGCCTGTACCTGTTGGAGGACTAAGATCATTCCTGCTCCTTACTGAGATGAAGGAATTAAATACAAAATCTTCTGTAGGAAGCAATTGTGAAGTGTGGAAGTTTCTAGTCAGGCAAATAAATTGGATTTAAGTATATTACAGTCATAATCTTTTTCTGCCTCTCTCCAGACAGCCTTTGTACATGGAGAAATGAGAATGTATTCTCAGACAAATCTTGACCTGAGGGAGAAGGCTGCGGGAATCTGGATTTTCAATAACATAAGACAATAAAGCTCAGACTTCTAACCTGCCGCAATATGGTAAAAGTATAAAGAGCTTAGCAACTAATAAAAGAAAAGGGTCTTCCAACTCATATTTGAAGATCTAGACCCCCAAAAGGACACTTCATAAAGATCATAATGGGTTAGTCAGTATCTAACAGATACCATGTACCTTGTTGACCAATTGTCTGACAGTTGTCTTCTGCAGGCCTGGATATTAATAAGCCTTGTGTTGATTTTCCTTGGGGTATTTTGTCTTCGTAATTGTACATCTACTTGTTGTGACACTGCAGCTCGCTATATATTTATTTAATGTGATTCCTATAGCAGAAACCTCGGTGGCTGTGTGGCATTGCTTCCCTCAGATGATATGCACACACTGCAAATTTCCTCTCCCTCCGAGCTGCGGCGAATCAAAGCCGTGCCAGGGAAAGGCAGAGCTGGTCTTGGGGCAAGGAGGAAATCCAGATGTGCTTCCCCCTTAGGTGTGAATATGTCTTACTCCTTGCACTACACTGGGAATACAAAGGGATTCAATTATCGCCACGTTTTGATTTCTAATAATAACAAAAACTCCTTCTAGAAGGGATTCCATTAAATAATGTTTTGACAGATAATGCTGGTGTAAAGTAGCTGTCAGTCACACAGCGAGATCAAGGGGGAACAGATGCACGAGGCAGATCACAGAGAGGCTTATGGAGGGAAAATGAAGCCTCCAAACTCCTCTCACTAACAAAACAAAGGCTGCCTGTGGCCTGATCCTGCTCTCACCTCTTTCTGTGCAGCTACCAAGTAAAATGCAAATATTTAGAGATTGCCTGTGAGAGATGAATTGCAGTTTTCCATAGATTCTCAAAACCAGGAGTATTTAAAGAGCTCTGTGTTTGCAGCTCTCTCAGTCATATGAGGCAGAGGGAGGGGTGGTGGCTTTCAGTCCCCCTGGTGGGTCCTTGGCCAAGCCCTCCCTCTCTCCCTGCACCAGCCTCACTCCAGGACACCCTCCCTGGCTTTCAGAGGGGCTGTTCATGCTTGATGCAAGACTAGAAACACCAGATTGACTCAAATACCACCTTTATTTTCCCTGGGAACAAAACTCAACCCCATTTGCTACTTGGCCCATCCAAGGTGAGAGAATCTATGCCCTGGTCTGCAGCTAAAGGGAAACTTCCTTCCCTGGTCCCACCCTCATCATCGTGGAATCCCAGACTGGGTTTGGTGGGAGGGACCTCAAAGCCCACCCAGTGCCACCCCTGCCATGGGCAGGGACACCTCCCACCAGCCCAGGGTGCTCCAAGCCCTGTCCAGCCTGGCCTGGGACATCTTCATTGTATTCAACTTCAAGTCTAACCTGTGATTAAATGTTTTCCTTTTGCTCCAAGTTCTGCACAGAATTCCACACAAATGCTTTATCACAACCCTCTTTTCTCCACTAACTCACCCCAATTTTGGTGATCCCACTCCCCAGCCACCACAAACCCCTCAGGGTCACTCATGCTGCTCTTACCCCCTCCTGAGGCTTTCCATGTCCTGCCTCCAGCATAGGATTCAGCAGAGATTTATCCCACTGGAACAACACAGTGGAGGGAACCTGTGCTGGAGAAGACAGAGGACAGTATTAAAATTGAGTATATTTATTTATAGCAGCATCTGAAGTCACAGTAAGTGTGGTGTGAGCAGCTGCCTGATGCAGAGGGGTCTACAGGCAACATTCCCATACCTGATCCTGGCACATCCCAGGATAACAAAAGTCATTGGAAATGAGAGGAATACCAGAAATGTGTTTCAAGGCATTTGCTTAAGGTCCAGATTAAATTACAACCAATTACAATATTTAAAAATATATCTCCGAACTTTCCAGATGAGTTCTGAAAGAGCTCATTGAAAGCTATTAACTATAAACTACATTTACAAGTTTTTCAGCTCTTAAAAATAGATTTGATTATTTCCATCACTAAACTCCTGGAAACTGGGTACAAAGTTTTGAATATGGGAAAAAAAATACATACACAGAAGAGTCACTGCTTTATTTCCTGGTAAGTCAAGGGTCAGACATGGCAAATTCCAAGTCCTTCTCCCAAATCAGCTCCCCTACCCACTGATGCTGTTCCAGGGTACCAGAGGAGGGATGAGGCCAACCCCAGCCACAGGGAACTGTGTGACACCCAGGAGATGCCTTAACCTGCTCTAGAGGAATGTTGTTACCTTCAGCTAAAGTGTTTTAACTTGGAATTTTCCATTTCCAGGTGAAATTTCAGTTAGGGAGGAAAAAACCCTGAAAATAATAAAAGTTATTAGAAGGAAGAAATGAAGCATCAAGGGATTTGCTCCATCACCTCCACATTCCTCCAATCCCTTCCCCACCAGAGATAGGGGTAAACCCACAAATATTTCCAGGAGACCATTAACCCAGAAGACAAGGAGGGTTTATCATGGGGTGCTGTGCTCGTGGGAAAGTGCTGCAAATTAAGGAATAATCTGCCTGGATAATCCCAACAGAAACTGCTTTAGGACTGTGCAAGAGCCAAGGGAAATGGGGAGTGCTTCTTTTTAACTGGATTATTAATCTAGAGTGGTCTGAAGCTCAAGGCACAGTGAGTGCTTGAGGTAGAGTCAATAAACCTGTGTTTTTAAGATGGATTGCATGAAATATTTCCCTTTAAGCACCCAGGATTAGTGGCTGGAGGATGCTCTGCCCCAGCAACCCCAGCGTGGCCAGCACGTGGCCTTGGGCACCAGGGACCTGCTTATTCATTTGTCTTTTTTTAAACCCTCAGACAGAGTTACAAGATAAGACACAAGTGTAACTAAACTTAACAAGCATCTAATTTTATCCTTTGTTTTGCCTGGTAAACATCAGCTTACAAAGTCAGAGCTGAGAGCTGCAGCTACACATGGGAACAAAACATCATTATTTGCTGCAAAATAGACTATTTTAGTAATTTTGTGGTGGCTTTATGAAACTGTGGATGAAGTTTCATTTCCTTCCTCTTTACCTGAAGTTCTTTAACTAAATAAATTTCCACAAGTGCATTTCTCTGAACAAAACAACAAATGGGTTTTACTTGCCCCCAGACTCATCTGGAGAGAAGCCCCTGCACAGTTCTCACTCCATGGGAGGTAGGACTGGGCACACACAGGTCTTTGAGAAGAACTGTGCTGAAATATGATTTTTAATGCCACCAAAGGGCTGAAAATTAACTAAATTCTGCACAAAAACATGACTTGTGAAGCTCAGGATACATCCAAACCTCCCGTGACTGAACTAGAAAGAATTTGTGGAAAATGTCCCATCCCTGGGAGTGTCCAAGGCCAGGTTGGACAGGGCTTGGAGCAACCTGAGATGGTGGGAGGTGTCCCCGCCCATGGCAGGGGGTGGAATGAGATGAGCTTTAAGTTCCTTCCCAACCCAAACTAGTCTGAAATTCAATAAAAATGCCAAACCTTGATCACCTCAAACCCATCAGCAACTCCACCAAGAGCAGAGCTGCTGGAATTTGGTGTGCCACAAATTCTGGTCTCTGGGGGTGCTCCTGGCTGGTGCACAGGCAAAGAAAAGCACATGCCAATGCCCCCACAAATGATAAATAAAGTATTATGATCTTATCACTTGGTTTATCACTGATTTCAGGCAATGTGCTGCAGCACTGGCTCCTGCAGCTGCCCATCATCTGACAGCGTGTCAGTCACCTACAACTTTTACATCTCCATTTTCGAGCTGCTGTTTAACTGGGATGGTCCAGCCCATGTTTCTGGCTCTCTGCTGCTGGTGACCCAGCCCAAGGTGCTGCTCTGGGAAATGGGCTGTCACAGCTCCCTTTCCTGCTGCATTCCAGCACTGAGGCTGTACCAGAACCACGGGCAGGGGTTTGTGGTCCAGCAGCTGGAAACATTCTCCTTGCTGGGGGAGGCAGAGGGAACCAGCCTAATGTGCTCTTGCCATGTGGTAATTTTCCAGATAAATGGACAGTTGCTTCAGCAGCTCCACTGTTGAAGGTCAATGATCCATATAATACGGGCAATTACGGAAGTATTTCCATTGCACACTCGGTGACAAATTTTTAGTGCAAGACAACAGATAAACTGGAGCAGCAGCACCAGGATGAAGGGGCAAGAGTGGGAATCCCACACCCCAATTCCTGCCTGGTGTTTGCTGGAGGAATCAGCTCTTCCTTCCTGTCTCACCTCATCATTTTGTCCATTTGCTCCTATTTTGGCATTTCTTAACCCACTTAATACTGAGCCTAAATTACCACCTCATGGCTTTCACCCAGCCCACTTTTTCCTGCCTTCTAGTTCAAAGTTAAGCACTTGGATGTTTTATAAAGATTCTCCAGGGCTAAAAAAAAAATCAAATAAGGGAAAACTCCTCAGCAATTTGAAAACTTGGGCTCCCAGCAGAGGCACAAACAGAACCATTTCTAATTGCATTTCAATGCAAGGCAGAAAGCATTTTCAGGAGTGTGTTCTGCTCATGCTCTGCCAAACACCACACACAGGCCTGGCTGGAATCACAGCTCACGTGCTCCTGGGTCAGCTGTTGGAATGAAGATTCCAAGCAAAACAGGGATTGCAATAAATAATTGTTCTGTGTAATGAGGTGTGTGTGAGGTCTCTGGCGACAGGACCTGAGGGAATGGCTGGAGTTATGTCAGGGCAGGGTCAGGTTGGATCTCAGGACAAGGTTCTTCCCCCAGAGGGTGGTGGGCACTGACCAGGCTCCCCAGGGCAGTGAGCACAGCCCCAAGGCTGCCAGAGCTCCAGGAGTGTTTGGACAATGGGACAGGGTGGGATTGTTGGGGTGTCTGGGTGGGGCCAGGGGTTGGACTGGATCCTTGTTTGTCCCTTTCATCTCTGGATATTCTGTGGAACAGCCCCTTGTACCATGGCATGGGCTGTCTCAGCACCACCTGCACACCCCCAGAGCCCAGGCATTCCTGCGGAGCATTACAATGTGCCACAAGAAATCCACAGCCAACCCTCTGGAAATATTTCCCAGCACCCCAGAGTCCCTCCCCAGCAGCAGCAACAGCTCCAGCTCAGAGCTTGTAAAAGCAGAGAGGTTCTTGCACCTTCAGCACCTGCTTATAAACCCCAACACACCCCAGAGTAAAACATCAGGTGCCCTCAGCCAGGCAGGGGCTGGGGAGGTTTAACACTAAACACGTAAGGCCCTGAAAGACTTTTGTGATTTCTGATGGGAATACATTAAACCTGTGGTAGTGCCTCCCCTGTGGATTGTACTTCTGTTTCACTTCCAGTTTACTGCTGCTTTTACCCATCATGTCAGGGACAGGCTGCCACTTCATTGCACCAAAATGAGCAGCAAACACCCGTAAAGAGCAGCCCTAATGGTGGAGCAACTCACCAGGGACAGCCTTGGAGTTGTTCAAGAACCTATTGCAAAATTTAAGCAGATTTTGCTAAAAAGGAAAGAGAGGAGAAAGACAGACTTGAAATGCTGGAATTTAACCTTCATGTAGAAAATGGAAGGATGTTTTCAGGGATACCCATGGCAGGAGCCATCCCTCCCTCTCTCTCCACCAGAAGGAGCACTTGGCAGAAGACAGGACTGAGACAGGATTTATTTGCTTGTGCAAATAAGTGATTTTGAATGAGATTAATTAATAAGAGGGGAGTGTTTTTGATATCTTGTGAGGTCAGTGGCTGATTTATAGAATAGGCATCAGTAATCCACAGCCATGGAAGAGCTGGATGATCAGCAGATCACTGACTGGTTTGGGTTAAAAGGGACCTTTATCTAGTCCATGCCAGGGACACCTCTCACTAGACCAGGTTGATCAGATCTTGAAGAATTAACACAAACTTGTGTTTCTGCAGGAGATCAATAGAGACAGGACAGTCCTTCCATCACTGCCATCCTCAGGTCACTCCTGCCCACCAACACCGGGCTGAAACAACCAGGAAAGAGCTCTGTCTACAACACACCAATTAAAAAAAATTAATGAGTTATGTATTTTTGGACATGAGGAGGAACTTCTCCGTGGAAAGGGTGGGCAGGCACTGGCAGGGGCTGCCCAGGGAGGGTTGGAGTGCCCAGCCCTGGAGGTGCCCAAGGCAGGACTGGCCATGGCACTGAGTGCTCTGGGCTGGGGGACAAGGTGGGCATTGGGCACAGGGTGGGCTCCATGGGCTGGCAGGGCTTTGCCAAGGTGGGCACTGGGCACAGGGTGGGCTCCATGGGCTGGCAGGGCTTTTCCATGTTTAACAACTCTATGATTCCCCATCCCTGCCTTCTTGCAAGTATCCCTGTGCCAGGCTCCCAGGGCACTTCTGTAACATACAGCTAAATGTGCCAGGTCTAATCCTGCCAATCAGGAAGCTGCATTTGGCCAAGCTGCCATCAGGAGACTCTTCTGAACTGCATTAATGCCAACAGTTTTAAAATAATTGATTTATCATTGATCTACCATTGCTGTGCAGAGCAGCCACAGCAAGAAAGCCCTGCATGTTTGTACCAAACTCTTCAGGAAGAACAACCCAGAAAATGACATGGAAGGAATAAATTTATTCTCTCTAATGTGAGCTGAGGCCACTAATGGGAACTAAATACACTGGTTTTCCCTGTCCTGGACAAACACTGCTCCTGCTGTGTACACAAAAACTCCTCCCCCAAAGCATCCCCCAATCCTGTTTTCCTATGGAAAAATTATGTAATTGCATCTTGGTTCAGAAAATTGCATAGAAGTTGCCTCTATTATGATTAATTGTCCCCATGGCTTCTTGTAAAATTTTTCAAAGTTCCAGCTGGTCACACAGGGTTTGGTTTACAGAAGTGTTGCACATTATTAGATTTTCTGATAAAATGGGCTCTTTTGTGATTCAAAAGCTGCTGCTCCTCCAGACAACTGGCAACCTCTTTGTTATTCACCCCAGAGATGCAGCAGCCAAAATGGAGTGCACTGGGATGAAAAAGAGGTATTCCCACTCAGACATGCAGATTGAGCACCACTTAGGCAGTGCCAACAAAGCAGCACCAAAGTTTGGGCACAGCTGAAAGGACAGGTCACCATTCGGGTGGGCTTTGCTGCCCTTGCCCTCACCCCAAGTGGGAGAGCTCAGAGTTGCTCCCAGGGAAGGGCCTGGCTCTGAATCCTGCTCCAGGTTGGCATTTCTCACATCTACCTTCTGACAAATGCCAATTAAAGAAGTAGAATCCCAGGATCACTGAGGCTGGAAAAGCCCATGGAGCCCACCCGGTGCCCGATGCCCACCTTGGAAAAGCCCTCCCAGCCCCTGGAGCCCACCCTGTGCCTGATGCCCACCTTGGAAAAGCCCTGCCAGCCCACTGAGCCCACTCTGTGCCCGATGCCCACCTTGGCAAAGCCCTCCCAGCCCATGGAGCCCACTCTGTGCCCGATGCCCACCTTGTCCCCCAGCCCAGAGCACTCAGTGCCATGGCCAGTCCTGCCTTGGGCACCTCCAGGGCTGGGCACTCCAACCCTCCCTGGGCAGCCCCTTTCAGTGCCTGACCACCCTTTCCAGGAGGAAAATCCTCTTGATGCCCCACCTGCCCCTTCCCTGGCACACCTGAGGCTACGAAGAAGATGCAGCACTGCCCACACCGCTGCCATCACTGCACACAATCAGAGTGGTTAAGTTGGAAGGGACCTCTGGAGACCATCTAGTCCAATCCCCTGTCAAAGCAGATTCACCAAGAGCAGGTTGCACAGGATCACATCCAGGTGGATTTTGAACATCTCCAGGGAAGGAGACTCCCCCACCTCTCTGGGCAGCCTGGTCCATTTTCATTGTCCTCCACCAAACCCTCTCCAATAGTTCCTTTTCTGTCTTGACCTGGGACATGAAAACCAAAATGCAAGCCCCAAAATGAAGCCATAACACAAGTACCTCAAGTTTTGTGAAGGAACAACTGCTTGTGCAGCCAGAGATGATCCAACTGCAGAGTCCTCTCCTGTCAAACACACTCAGGAAGGTCCCACGGCAGCAGCTGGACAGGAGCTGAACTCAGCTGGTAGGAAGGGCAATTCATGGACTAGAAAGGGGTCTTAAAGCTCATCTCATTCCCACACCAGAGGTCAGAAGAGCCCTGGGTGGATGGAGTGGCAGATGCCAGTGGAGTCCCAACCAAACCAAGCTGCAAATTTAAATATTTCACAGCATCAGAGGCTGATGAAAATGGCAGTAACTTTTAGGGTACCTGTGAACTGGGGGAGACTGTCCTAACTTTATAAACTAACTATGGTTTCTGACCTATCACCAGCCACCAAAAGTCAGTGTTTGTATGAAGGATTCAGCTCAGTAACAAATGGGCCATCAAGGATTACAGGAAAGAAACCAAAATGAAAGTAGAAAACACTGAAGTTGTGTAGATCCAAGGTGCACCTGCCCATTGAACAGCAGCTACAACTTTATCTCCTCCCAGTCACAAAGTCAAAAAAAAAAGACAAAAACAAAAAACCCCAAATAAATAAAATACCAAACCCCCCATAAAAATGTAAAAAAAAGGATAAAAACAAAAGCACTTTCATGATTAGAAGAATTATTAAGTTTAGGGGATGTTTCTTCAGAATGGAAAATACAACAAAGAGCAAGTTCAGAGGAAAATAATCCATGTGGGGTTTGCATCCTCAGGAAGCCCCAACCTGTCATTGCAGCATCTCAGGTCTCATCCAACTCTCAGCTTATTTATCCACAGAACAGAAGATTTTAAGGTTAAAAACTACATGAGCCACTATTTGCACTGCCAAGAGATCCCTGTCAAAGGCACAAGCATTTACTGGTGTCTAAACTTCCCCAAGCACAGTTGTTCCTGAGGATACTAATAAATAATCCAAGTCTCCTCATCTCCTGCTGCCCAATCCCCCCCTCACTTTGCATTATGCAAAGCAGCCCAATTTTATCATCCTTCCAGCATCCTCCTTGAAAGGCACACGCTTCAAATATCAGAAAGGAGTATTGTCATAATGAGGTTAATGACAATAGGGTTTCCAATATCAAAGAGCCAACACGCAGCTGCTTTATAGTATGGAGTGATACAGCACAGAGCTCTGTAATGAGAGAGAGAGTTTTTGGGTTACGCATTTTAATGAGTTTGTAATAAGCAACTACTACGGAAGCCACAATTTGCATTTCACAGCCCTATTGCCATAGAATACTTTGTTAGCACTGCACTGAAGGAGGAAAATGAGCCCAACTTCAGGAGGATTTAGAGTGGGAGCATACACAGGCCACTGTGCAGGAGATTATATTCTTTTAGAGCCAAAAGTATTTGAGAATACACACGAGGAGGGAAAACTGAGGGAGGAATGAAATACCTGTGCCTTTGACCTGTGGAATGAGTGGAAATAGCCAAGCACGTGTTTGATGGAGCTGAAACCTCATTTGCTTCTCTAGTTTGTGCCTTGTAGGAGTGAAACACATCAATGAGTGTGGGCAGGCCCTGGCACAGGTGCCCAGAGAAGCTGTGGCTGCCCCATCCCTGGGAGTGTCCCAGGCCAGGTTGGACAGGGCTTGGGGCAACCTGGGATAGATGATATTGTGGTGTTACCTGGTGTGACTCTTGGGGACAGGCCCATGCAGGGCTGAGGGTTGGATTGGACTCCATCAGCCTGTATGTCCCTTCCAACTCAGTCTTTTCTGTGATTGTGTCCCTGCCCATGACAGGGAGTGGGACCAGGTGGGCTTTGAGGTCCCTTCCAACCCAAACCATTGATTCTGTGACCTCTTGCAGCGCAAACCCAGCCCGGAAGTTGGGATAGCAAGAGCTGAGGTCCATGGTGTGCACAGATCACCCCATGCTCTGTGGAGCACCACAAATCCAGCCCAGAAGCTGGGACACCAAGGGCTGAGGTCCATGGTGTGCACAGATCACCCTGTGCTCGGTGGAGCACCACAAATCCAGCCCAGAGGTTGGGACACCAAG
>JAJPCS010000083.1:52223-74964 GCA_021164005.1 Willisornis vidua nigrigula | reverse complement strand
ATCTATTAATGCTCCTTAAGGGAGACATAATCAGCTTCATTAGAAGTCATTATTATGAGAAAACCCTGGAAAAAACCCTTCAAGTACAGGGAGGCAGTATGATCAATTAAAAACCTGGAGGATGTGACTGATATTGGCAGATGTTTGCAGGAATTGCTGTGGGAGGTCAGGGGCTCCAGAGGGGTGGCAGCTCCCATGGGCACAGCCTACAGCCTTTTGGGGGCAGCCAGACCCACCACACAGCCAGATATGGCAGGGAGGGCACTCGTGTGCCCTGGGAGTGAGCAGCACAAATAGGGGTGCAATCACCAGATGGCCAAAGCCACTGAGCGTGCCCTCACCAGGGAGATGCTGTGCTGTGCCCCCCACCCTGCACCCTCAGCTCCCACCACTCCCATCACAGAGTTCCCACAGCAAACTGTGCAGGAAAATTGGTCTGAAGTAAAAAAAAAAACCAAAAAAAAAAAACACCAAAAAAACAAACACCAAAAATCCTTTGAAGTCAAAAGCTACTAAACTATTTGAATAATGATTTGTGGTGGGTTGTTTTGACTGGCTCTGACAGCATCTCACACTAAACACCAACAGGGCCCTTTGCTGTCCTCACAGCCAAAATTTGGTAGGAAAGAACACAGAATGGGCAGATTTCTGAAGTCACACAAGTTCTGCCAGCAAAGACTACACCCAGCAGAGACACCCAAGAGAGCCAGGGCAGCAGCTGGGCAGCCCTTGAACAGCCCCTCCCCAGCCCCAGGACTGGCCCCTCTCACACTGGGGCCAGGAGCCCCTCGCAGGGGGCAGGATGCCCTGGGGTTAGTGCTGTTGGGACACAGCAGTTTGCAGATGATGCTCCACATCAAACACAAGGCCAAGCTCCAGTGGCACCATCCCTGTCCCAGGGCTGAGCATCCTCATCCATAAGGCCCAGGAAATTACAGCCTGTGCTTGGTGAGATGATATTTTTAAGCCTTCACAAACAAGGGCTTGATCTTTTAAGCAGTTTGGATCTGCTCTGCCTCTCACATCCACAGCAGCAGCTGACTCGGTTTTGGGATGTGTCTGGCACAGCAGAGCAGGAATGGGGCTCAGGCAGGAGTTGAGGCTGTGGGAGCCACTAAAAGCTTCTCCTGTGGCATCTCTCAGGGTGAGGAGAGCTGAGAGCTGTTACTCAGCAGGGTAATACATCAGTTGCTGTGGAGTCGATAGCATTGATTTTGGTGGGACCAGCATTGCACTCAGTTGCAAAGAGTTGTTCCAGTCAGAGCTGGGGAATGGGGAGAGCTCCAGGACTGCTGGAGCCAACAGCTCCCAGGGAGGGCTTTCCCACAGGGAACCCAGTGGAGCCAAGATTACAGGGACCAGGGAGAAGTGTTGGCCATCTTTAAGCATTCTCTATCATTAATCCCACAGGAATATTCCCACAAACCAATCTCTGGGAAAAAAAAAAGGCAGAGGGACCACAGAAAACACCTCAGTGCCCAGTTTAACAAACACCTGCAGCTGGAAGAAAGGCCTTTCACTTGCAGCAGCTAATTTGTGACTTAAAGGAAGAAAAATAAAGTACACAGCAATAAGCAGCTTCAGAAAGAAGGGAGTGAGAAGGAAGCAGAGTCCAAGGAGGGGCTATTTTTGTATCAAAATCATATGGCAGCAGGGCCAGGGCAGTGATTGTCCCCCTGTGCTGGGCACTGGTGAGCCCACACCTCGAGGGCTGTGCCCAGTTCTGGCCTCTCATGACAAGAGAGACATTGAGGGGCTGGAGTGTGCCCAGGGAAAGGAATGGAGCTGGGAAGGGGCTGAAATGCCAGGAGAGGCTGAGGGAGCTGGGGGGGCTCAGCCTGGAGAAAAGGAGGCTCAGGGGGCACCTTCTGGCTCTGCAATCCCTGCCAGGAGGGGGGAGCTGGGACAGGGGGTCGGGCTCTGCTCCAGGGCACAGGGACAGGAGCAGAGAGAGGTTCAGGTTGGACATCAGGAGGAATTTCTGCCTGGAAAGGGTGGTCAGGCCTTGGAAGGGGCTGCCCAGGGAGGTTTGGAGTGCCCAGCCCTGGAGGTGCCCAAGGCAGGACTGGCCGTGGCACTCAGTGCTCTGGGCTGGGGAACAAGGTGGGCATTGGGCACAGGGGCTCCATGGGCTGGCAGAGGTTTTCCAGCCTCAGTGACCCTGGGATTCTGAGGCCAAGGGATAGCTACAAGTTGAGACCCTCCCTTGATGCCACAGAGCCCAACCTCCCACCTGCAAAGCTTAACTGGAGCACCCACACCAAGGTCCTGCTGCCCCCAGGCAGCCCCCACAGTGCAGGAGGCTCCAGCTGATCTTAAGCCCTCACAGAGCCCTTCCCTACATGATCAAATCAAGAGATACAGTAATTTACTGCAACGAGCTGTAATCTCTTTTAAATAAAGAATTATTGCTTCCTCCTTCAGCAAGGACTCCACTGTGCTGGGCTCGATCTCCTCTGCAGCTCCAAGATATCCCACCAGGGACCAGGCAGGAATCTGCTGAAAGCAGAGGGTACATTCAAGGAAAGGCTTGAGGAGGGGATGGTGCCCCTGGGCACGTTGTGCAGGTGCTCAGTGCAGAGCCCAGAGTGGGTTCCTCTGCCTTAAACCTCTTTTCCTATAAATCACATCCCAGTCTGGTGGGATCTTTGCTCTTGCAAAACACCCACCAAGTTCAGCAGGCTCTGAACCTGTAAAACAGCAGAGGGACAGCTGACCTGCCCAGCCACAGCAAAAAACAGTAACCAAAGACAGAAAAGGGGCACAGCAGCCCCGGGGCACACTGAGCAGCTCTGCTGACAGGCTGCACACATAACCTTTAGAGCTGGTGTGGGTGTTGCTGGCACTGTTGCACTTTGTCCAGGGCAGGGATGGGCACCCGGGAGATCTGAGGGAGCGCTGGCTAAGCCCACTGTCCACCCAGGATCAAAAATAATCCAGGAGAACAACTGTTCCTGCACCAGTGGGGAGGGGGAGGAGGGGGAGCCAGGAGGGAGCTGGGCATGTCCCGGTCAGCTGGGCTGGGCACAGCACCCTCGGCTCAGTTACTGAGTCACAGCCCGGGCTGGGGTGGGAGGGACCTTAAAGCTCACCCAGTGCCACCCCAGCCATGGGCAGGGACACCTCCCACCAGCCCAGGCTGCTCCAAGCCCTGTCCAACCTGGCCTGGGACACTCCCAGGGATGGGGCAGCCACAGCTTCTCTGGGCACCTGTGCCAGGGCCTGCCCACCCTCACAGCCAGGAATTTCCTTCTAAAATCTAATCCAAACCTCCCTTTTAGTAGTTTAAGAAGTTTAAAACCTTTCTCGGAGGACTCCCAGAGTTGAGAGCCCAGAAAGCTCCTTACAAGGAATCAGCCAGTAGATGGCAGGGCTGCAAAGCCTGATAACATCACCCGAGTCCCATTCGCTTCAGCAGGAAGAGACAGAATGATGTTTTACAGAGTGGTATTTTCATACTTTAACTACCCTAACAGGATCTATTAGTACAACTGCAGAGATATTTTAAGGACTTATGGCTGGAGGATTGCAATTAGCACACCAAGCAACCCAGATCAGGCAGATCCGTTCAAGTCTAAGCTGATTTTCAAAACTAAATAAAGCAGAGCTTCTGAAAGTGCACATTGTTTCTCTACAGCAATATCCAGCTCATTTCAGGCACCAGCTGAGTTAGGGCTATTGCCACCAACACGTTTGTTAGATAGCAAAGACACGTCAGAAGCACAAGCCTGTGCCAGTGACTGGCTTCAATCCCACAGAAAATAAATATCCTTTTCCCTACTTTCATTATTTTTTTTCAGTAATGCAAATCCTGCCTTTTCCCCCCATCAGTCACAGCCCTTCAGGGTATGGATCCCACCTTAATGTTCTCAACACCATTTTTAAACATCCCAAGAGTTTTAAACACCTCCTTACATGAGGAACCATCAGAGCTCCTCAGTCTCAGCTGAGCAAAGCCAGTGCTGAGCCAAAAGTGATGCCCCTACATGCAAAGGCTCAGGCAGGGAGGGACCATCCCACACCAACAGCCTGAGAACTCCTGGATTTCTCTCCAGAACTTCTCCTGAATGTTTCAGGACACAACTTCTTTCCACAGGCAGCTTTGCTCAGCCTATTTTTATACTTAACCAATTTTAAGAGCTTTATGAAAATCTTATTTTAAATTTAATGGCATTTAGAGCACTACTTTCAAATCAATGTGGTTGATTTCTCTATTAACTCATTTCATCTCACTGTGATGATTTATTTTACTTCACTATTGCTAATTTCTGAGTCAAAGCAGCTCCTTCCCTCTCTTTCCCAGAGGATCTGCAGGAGGGTTTGCTGGGAGGGCTCAGGCAGGGCTGCCAGAGGGCTGTGGTGTCCCAGGCTGTGTCACAGTGGCTTGGGGTATCTGCCCTCCTGAGCTCTGCCAAAAGAGACCCACAATGGGCAGTTTGGTTTTCTTATAATGCCAAGAAAAGATATTTCTTGACTTTGGCTTCATCACCATGGAATTACAGCCCTAAGTTTGCATCCCTGAGGGATTCCAGCTGTAACGAGCAGATACCAACCCATATTTGTGGACACAAGATGTTCTCCCCATAGCACTGCTCCAGGCCTGGGATCCTACAAACCAGCCTTAGGAAGAAACTTTCCCCCCCCTTTTTTGGCACTGAAAAGTAAAAGAAGTGGCAATAATTTGCTCTCTGATTTCCCTGCTCCTCTTGCCTTTTCCATGTGTATTAATCGACATTTAACCTCTCAATCTGGGCAATGTTTAAGTGTTTGCAGTGAGTGAGAGCAATGGCACACAGGGGTTTTTTTACCCTTCTCTGTGACAGACAGAGGCAGCCACCCCAAAATCCCTTTAGGTTTCCCAATAACCCCCTCCAGACTTCCCAGTAATTCCCTCCCAGCTTCACCTCAGCCTCAAACCAGTAACTTAGAGCAGATTCACCAAAATATAGTACATTATTATACACACAAGGGCTGTTTTCCTCTGAGTAATCCATGTAATCTTACCATGGTCTCACTATCCAGAATTAATGCTGGACAAGAGTTTTTTCATGCTCTGCTACTCTCAGACACTCACACTGAGCTGCTCACTTCACCTGCTGCATAAACCTGGGGGTAGTCTGCCTACTGCTCCCAAAGAAGGGTCTCTCCCAGCTCTAAACACAGAGGTTCAGGTTTTCTCTCTAACAGACTGGTTGAGTTCTCACCAGCTTCAGGGAGGGGATGTCACCACAAGACTGGTGTGTTAAATCCATCCTGCCAAACTACCACCACCCCAATAAATCCAAACCTCAGAGCCCCTGCACACACAGCATCACAAAACTTAGAAGTTGTTGTGCTTTTAAAACACCCAAAGCTGATGCTCAAATGCTTCTCCAGTTTACTTACCTGGAAGAACCCAGCAAGTCCCAGTCATTCCACCAGGACAGGTAAACTCCTCTTGCTGCCAGGTCTGGATCACTCATGCACAGAAGGCTCTCTCAAGTTTCCTTGTGGACAGGGGAACAACCACCACCAGAAGCAATCCCAAGAAGCCCTGGGCACTCAGGAGCCACCAAATAAATCCTGGTTGTCATTATCACACCCACCTGAGCCTCCCTTATCTCCCTGCTGCAGTGATGAGCAGACCCTGGCTCAGACCTGCAGCCCCAGCCTGGCCTCCCCAGCAGCTGAAAGAAACCGAAGTCAGTCATTTCTTACCCAACCTACCCCTCCCCAGCCCCCTGTGTGAGTTCTGGGGTGGTCTGTGGGTGCTGCACAGATGGAGGTGCATGGAACCACAGAATGCAAGAATTGCTCAAGTTGGAAAAGCCCTCTAAGATAATTGAGTCCAACCATTCCCAGCACTGCCAAGGCCACCACTGACCATGTCCCCAAGTGTCTCATCCACAAGGCTTTTAAATCCCTCCAGGGATGGGGACTCCCCCCCTGCCCTGGGCAGCTGTGCCAGGGCTGGAAAAACTTTTCCATGAAGGAATTTTCTCAATATCCCCCCTGCCCCTGCCCTGGCCCAGCCTGAGGCCGTGCCCTCTCCTCCTGTCCCTGTGCCCTGGAGCAGAGCCTGACCCTCCCCTGGCTCCCCCCTCCTGGCAGGAGGTTGTAGAAGGTGAGAGGTCCCCTTAGTGGGACAGAGGACATGGGAGCTCAAGGGTTCTGAGTCCAAGCCTTGTGCTCGGGCACTGAAGTGGCACATGCAGAGTCCTTTTAAATTAATAAATATAGTAATTTAAATTTTTGATTGAAATATTGTTCTTTTGTAAGTTGGGACCTCATCTGTCCAAGCTCAGGTGTTCAGCAGCTTGTCTGGTTTGTGCTCAGTTCCAAACACTGTAATGAATTCACTGACCAGCAAACGCCACCCCCAGAGCAGTCAGAGCACAAGGTCGAGCACCAAAGAGTGAAGATTTGGCACATTTGTCTAGAAAATAAGAAAATTACATCAGTAGGAATAACTAATTGCTGGGAAAACCTTACCAAGAGTTGTTGTGCATTTTCTATAACTCACCTTTTTAAAATCAGTATTAAATGGTGTGTCCATTCCCAAAGAGCACTCAGGAAAGCCCTCGGGCTGTTCTGTTCCAGGGATGGGGTCTGATGGGCTCAGTGTTCACAGGGGCTCGCTGAGGCAGTCCCAGGGCCTGTGGAAATCACAGCTCCCAGGATTTAAGCATTGGAAGGAAGTGTGCTGTTATGTGTAACAAGTGATTATATGGCACTTAAACAGGAAATCAGATGCTTCTTCTACTGCTGTACGTTAGGAAAAGAAACACGGTAATGGGCGAGGTGAGAGGTGGTTAATGCCATAATGTTTCCCTGTACGCCACTGGTGGAACCATTCTGGAATATTGCATACAATTCCTAGCATATACATACATGAAAATGTCTCTGAAATATATAATGCTTGTGGAAATGTTGCATGAGGGAGTAAAAGATCACTGTCTGCTCCTGTATGAGAGATGATAAATCCCGGGCAAGGAGGTGGATTTTTGCAGATGATCAAACTTGACATCATTGTGAGGAGCAGGAGCAGCCCAGGATTCCAGGCTTTGCCCACAGTCCCAGGTGCTGCAGCCATGGCATTCCAAGAGCCTCTTGGCTTCCAGGAGAAACACATGCATAATTATTGGCCTTCCTGAATATTTAGGTTAGTTTGGAAATACCATCTTGAAAGAAGAAATCCCAGAATCCCTGAGGCTGGAAAAGCCCTCCCAGCCCACGGAGCCCACCCTGTGCCCGATGCCCACCTTGACAAAGCCCTCCCAGCCCCTGGAGCCCACCCTGTGCCTGATGCCCACCTTGTCCCCCAGCCCAGTGCACTGAGTGCCACGGCCAGTCCTGCCTTGGGCACCTCCAGGGCTGGGCACTCCAAACCTCCCTGGGCAGCCCCTGCCAGTGCCTGCCCACCCTTTCCAGGCAGAAATTCCTGCTGCTGTGCCCCCTGACCCTGCCCTGGCCCAGCCTGAGGCCGTGCCCTCTCCTCCTGTCCCTGTGCCCTGGAGCAGAGCCCGACCCCCTGTCCCGGCTCCCCCCTCCTGGCAGGGATTGCAGAGCCAGAAGGCCCCCCCGAGCCTCCTTTTCTCCAGGATGCCACGGGATCGATAAAGAACAAAAGGCAAGTCATACTTTTTGTCCCTTTAACTATCTGAGTTCATTAAAGGAAGTTTTAGAAGCTAAAAGAACTGAAATAAAACCTGAGTGATGTTACACTGGGAGCGTGCCTGGGGAAGCCACCAATACCCCATTGCCTGGGTCACCTGAACCTGGGCTGAACAAAGTCCCTGTGGGGCAGCCTGGCACTGGCAAAGGTATCAAAGGGATACAATCAGAGGTATTTCCCCCTCCTATTTCTATTATTTTGGCTAATTTTATTTTATTAAGTTAAAACTGAAGAACAGCACATGGTCACATGAGGTGTCAGTACTTTTCTCAGGAAGGGATGAAGATGCTGCTGCTGCTGATGTTGATGAAGATGCTGCTGCTGATACTGTTGATGTTGATGAAGATGCTGATGCTGCTGATGATGATGAGGCAGAAGCTTCCTTACACCCCACCCCTGCACTGGCCCTTACACCAGGAGCAGCAGGACCCCAGGCCAGCAGAGAAATGCCTGATTTCCTCTCCAAAGAAACGTTTAATTGAAGCAGTGTGAGGGCAGCTGGAAAAGCTGACAGGTTTGCATCCACTTTGTGAAGACAGGACAGAAGAGTTCCTCAGCCACTCTAATCAATGGTTGCCTTTTTGTGCATTAAGAGTTCCAGATAAATTGCATTGAGGTGTTTTGAATTCCTGAACAGCTTCAGGTAAACTTTACAGGTGTCAGCTGGTGTCTATAAACTGTCCAAGAGTCCCATAAAAGGCTGTGAAACAAGAGCAAAGTTAGGAGATAAATCTATCACTTCAAAAATCCATAAATAAATAAACTAATGGAGTGCATTTTCAGTGTTACTTTTTAGCAGATCACTGGAATGGAGCATTGCAGGAAGCAAACACCTTCTGCCACTGTTAATATTCGGGATGCACCAATGAATTAATGGAATCATCCCCCAAATTCTTGCTTTTTTGTGTTTGTGATGTCAGCCTGGCCAACTTCAGTTCTGTGTTGATATACTGGGTATAAGGACTCCTTTTCAAAAACATGTATTTTAGTTCATGTCTAAATTTCACTGCTATTACACTCAAATAAGAACAATAAATAATAAATAAGCTCTTACCTATATCACATATAATTTCTATTAGTCAAGCAGTTAAGCCTCTGAGCCTTGTAAAATCTGAGCATCTGACTGTGAACTGAATTCAGTCAGCAAAACACAACTTTTCCTTGCTAGTAACACAGCAGAGAAGGAGGCTGTGGATATAATTCCTCCCAAAACAAAGCAGACAAAAGAAAACACACTCAAATGCATTATTTAGAGGGTTCAAAACATACCTCAGCAGTTCTCCAAGGTGCTGACACCTGGGATCAGTCATTTCACCTTCAAAGAATCCAAGGCCTGCATCACTTTTTATCTCATTTCCTGCTTTATTTGCTGTTTGTGTTCAGTCAAAGTTCAGTTTTTCATGAAGCTGCTCAAAGAGGAATCCCAGCCCTTTCCATAATTTATGCTACAACAAAACGTAACCTGAATGGAAGGAAAGAGTCACTGGAATAGTGGGATACACCTGGATGTCTCTGATTTGAGCTGTGGCTGCAGAACCTGATCCATGATCTTCCATGAACTTGATCCTTGATGTTCTTCCAGCAGGGGAAGGGATGAGGTGTCTGAGCCCTGAGACACCTGAGCCCCAAGATCCACTGCTGGGGTGCAGAGCACAGGGCAGGAATAGGAGCAAGGGAAGGAAAGGATTTCTTTAGCCAATCCCATCACTTTGATGCACACAGGCAGGATCTAGTGGGAGGTGTCCCTGCTCATGGCAGGGAGGTGGAACAAGATGATCTTTAAGGTCCCTTCCAACCCAAACCATTCCATGATTTATTCTGTGATATGAATTTGTCAACTGAGGGATCCCAAAATTTTGCTTCTCATGCCAGGAGCTCCCAACCAGTTCTCCCTCACAGGCACATCCCAGTGTCCCTCTGGATATCAAGATACCACTGTCTGCAAGTCAGCATTTCATGTAATATTTAATATTTCATTTCATATATCACTTCTCAGAAATAATCACAATATTTTAGCTTATAACTTCCCCTTCTCTTATTTCCTGTACTACTGAATGTGAGCTGAGTTACTCTACTCAGTTACAGGTTTGGAAAAAACTGGTTTATATTTATTATTCACGTCCTTCTCCGGGACAGGGACTCGGTAAGTGCAGTAATTGAAGCAGATAACTCCGACTTACTCTCCCTGCGAGCGTATTGTCATGCACATACATCTTGATTAGATCATTTTCCTAGTGAAAAGGAAGCATTTTTGTACCGTGGTGTCTCGGATAATTTCCAGCAGAGTCTGCCGGTGGAGTTCTCTGATAGCAATATTTCAATTCGATATCCTTCTCGCTGCTGTTTATTTTTGCCGAGCGCTCACGTTCCCCTCCCTCCCTCCACCTGTCTCCATCAGCAGGTCGCAACACTTTTGCACTGGCAAACAGGCCTGGAGGCAACGCTTCCCTGTCGCTGCTGCTTTCCCTGGAATGCCTGATGGGGAGGGGGAGCGGCTGCGCTCCCGCACGCCTTGACAGCCCGCCCGGGCTGCTGCAGGAGGAGCCGCCGGGATTTTGGCTGCTGTGCTCCCTGGTGGGTCCTGCTGCCACATTCTCTCTTGAACTCGCGGCCACGAAACGAGTGACCTCCCACCCCACGCCCCGGCTGCCAGGAGGGCTCCGAGCAGGGGGACTCCGGGCCGAGCACAAAGACACATCCTCAAGGAAGGGGCCAGCGCTTCAGTCAATGTCCTCTTACATCCCTGACACTTCTCACTAAAGTATTTAACCCCCAGCACTGTTGATTTAAAAGGCTGGAGCACAACCAACCTTCTTTTCCATCAGCATGTGGAAAATAGATGATCTTTTTAAATGTTTAAAAAGTGGCTTGGTGATGCTCCTCATGACAGGAGGAGAGTGGCACAATTAATTTCCAAGCTTTACAGCTCTTCTGAGAGCTGTACCAAAACGGGGGGAGATGGCTTGGGGATGTCAAGAGGAAGGTTTTGGGGAAAGCATCACCTGCATGGACAGTCTGTCTGCCTCAGGAACATCACATGGCTGTCCAGGAATGTTCTTGTTAAATATTCTGTGAACACCTTTTTACTTAATAAGACATTAGCTCAGCCTCCATGCAAAAATAGTTACTGTAAATGAAAGCAAATTCCCTGTTATTATCCAACAGAATATTCCTTATTTTGTGGAGAGGTGTTGGGTTGGGTGGAATCTGCAGGGCTCAGGCCTAGAGCAACCAACTCTCCCTGTCTCTGCCTCCTGATTTTGTCCACACTGACTTCAGAAAGCCCACAGAGACATTTTATCATTTCCAGACAGGAATACTTTTTAAAATTTGTGTATTTTCCAGTTTTCTCTGCATCAGATTTATTACTTTCCTTGAACAACTCCCCTGAACTGCATTTACCAATCCCTGCAATCAGGATGTTGTAGAGCAATTTAAGTCCAGATCCCTCAGTTATGCCATAGGACCTCCCAGGGCCCTGTCAGGTGATTCGTGCTGGATCCCCAGACCTCAGGTCCACCCTCCAATTTCCAGGCCAGGCATGAAAAACCTTCCCCAAAACACTGAGCCAAAGCACCTGCACTGACCGTACCTGTGGTGGGGACACATCAGGACACCAGAGGGCAGGACCAGGGTTGTGTAGTCTTTTCTAGGGCTGATTCCAACTTTCAACACCTCCAGCACATCTGGACAGCTGTTTCCCAGGCATTTAAGCAGCAGCTGAGCTTATCCATGGGTGAACACAGTGGAAAAAGTCCTGTGAGCTTTCCTATGACAAGAAGCTGAAAACCCTGTGATGGTCACCAGAGTGAGGGGTAGTGCTGGCCGTGGTCACTGTCCCCACAGCCACCCCAGCCACGGGGCTGACATCCTCCAAACCACTCCATCCAGACTCCTGCCCCACCACCTGCAGCCTCCCTCCTCTCCCAGCTGCTAAAAACCTTCACTCTGTACAAATTAAACCCAAACCAGAGAGTAGCTGCTGTCAGAACAAACCTGGAGGTGAATGTTCCTTGAATTTATAACCAAGGCGAACACCAATAGATTTATTTTTTATAAGTGCAGCTCCATTCCTAAACCCCAGCTTCTCTTCCCAGCAGGAATCTGCCTGACTTGGAAACCACTACTTTTTTTCTCCTAAATACCTTCACATCTCGTGGCTGTACATCCCTCCCAGAGACGCTGGAGCTCTAGGAAGTATCCGTGGCAGGGGAGAGCTCACTAAAGATCTCAGCAGTTATCCCTCCTCGAGGATTAGCCAATGCTGCAGGAGTTCCTGGGCTAAACTGGCAGAGGGAGGGGAAGAAAGAGCAGGAATAAACAAAATAAAATCTCTCCCAGCCAGTCGCGTTCTTTGCGCGCCGCATCCGCGGCACGGCCACACGCGCCTCAAATCAAAGTGCGGCGCAGCTGAGAAGTTGTGCGAACCCAGTGCCGCCAGTCCCGCACCAGTATGGCTGAGGAGGCGGGCAGCGAGCGGCGGCTCCGGCTGGAGAGGGGGGATTAAAAGAGTTGGAAAAGATGTGACCAGCGCCTCGCCGGCAGTTCCTCTCCCGCGTGGGACGCGGAGCCAGGAGCGGTAAGTTCCCACGCGGGACCTTCCCGGGGGTCGCAGCCCCACGGGAGAAACTGTTGCGTTTCTGGAGCGTTTTGCGGGGCCGGGGGATGCGGGGAGAGGGGGGATGCGGTACGGCGGCATCCCGGGACAGACGGGACGGGGCGCGGGGCAGCCCCGGGGGATGCGCGGAGCGGGACGCGGTGCGGGCCGGGCCGGGCCGAGGTGCGGGCTCGCCCCCCTGCGCTCCCCCGGGGGCCGCGCCGCCGATTCCGCCCCCGCGGGCGCCCCGCGCCCCTCGCCCGCTCCCGCCCGCGCAGCGAGGAGCGCGGGGGGGCGCTTGCGCACTGCTGCGCCCCGCGCACCGCCGGGCCCCCCCGCGCCGCGGCCGCGCTGCGCTGGGCGAGAAGTGTATTAAAGCGCGGGGAGCTCCCGCACACTCCGCCGCGTCCCCTCCTCAATAAGCGCTGCCCTCCGCGCGCCCCAGCTACGCCCGCGCAAGGTAAGCGCCCGCGGCCGCTGGTGCGCGGAGCGGGGAGCTGCGGGATGGGGCGCGGGCGGGGGCGCGGGTAGCTGAGCGCCCGCTTACCTGGGCCGGGCCGGACCGGGCCGTGCACTTCTGCGCGCACCCTGCGCGCCCCTGCGCGCCCGCATCTGTCCCGCCGCGCGGGGACTCGAGTGTGCCCGCGGGTTTGCGCGTCCCGCCGCTTGCGCGCAGGTAGCGCGGTGGGGATGCTGCGCTCCCGCCAGGAGAGCGCCCGGCCCTGCGCGGCTCTGCGCGGCCCTGCGCGGGATGTCGGCGGCGCGGAAGGGTCTCCGGGGCTTTTTTCCCCCCTCCTGGGCACAGGAGGGGAGAGCCGGGCGATGCCGGAGCCGTCGCGCCGAGGTGGCCGGGCTAAAAGGCAGAAAGCAATTAAAACTCCTCCTTTCGGATTAACAACCAAAAATTGATCGATCTGTCAGGAATACTGTTGATTTATGAAAGGTGCTTATTTCCTTGGTATGGAGAATTTTATGTTCTCTAGGTGAAACTGAGTTCACCCAGCTCCAGAGTAGATTGATGTTTTAATAAAAATAAATAAAGGGAAAAAGCTCGCCCGGTCTTTGGGGACATCAACTCTCAAATCGTGGAGTTAGACTAACAAATCAAATCGCATTATCTTTACATTTCACTTCTTTTAATCTTTTTTTTTAATAATTAAAATATTGCAAGCGGCACCGCGGCTTTTAACCTCTCAAAGTTTTAATATGAGGTTAAAACCCACAAAAGCCAACAACAAAAAAAGTTGAAACAGCAAATAATCAATGGTTGGTGGCTGAGGTGGCGGGGGGAGCGGCAGCGGCGGGGCCGGGGGCGCGGAGCGCGGCCGCCCGCGCACTGTCCTGTAGATGGCACACGGTCCCCACGCTACAGAGCCTTGGCGGCGGCGAGAGGGGATCTGCCGAGGGAAACGGCCATCCCAGCACTTGTTGTTTACCCAGACCGGGGCGCTCGGAAATTCACTGGAAATTCAAGCTACTGGGAAGCGAGGAGCGCCCGGACTGGCCGCTGCTCGCCCGCGGCCGCGGGACCGGCGCGCCTGGCGGGCAGCGGGAGTGCGGCTTGCGGGGATGCTGTCGGGGAAGCGGGAGCGGCCCGGGGGGCCCCGGCCGGGCCGGGCGCCCCGACACGTTTGTCTTTGCAATGTAAATCGCGGCGGGACAAATTGCTTATTAACAGTCGGGAAGAGGCGGCGGTTTCCTTCTTTCTTCTTTTCTTTCCCGGTTTTCATTCCGGCATGGCCCCCAGCTACGCTCGGGGCAGCCTCACCGCCCAGCAGTTTTCCCTTCATTTCAATATCCTAAAGAAAATGCAAATCACCACGCTGTGGCCTTTTTAAAAAGTTAAATTAGCAACAGCTTTAAGTGACTCCATTAGCATGGAAAACATACAAATGTTTAATGTGGGAATAGCCTGGCTTTTGGAGCTCGGTGAGCGCAGCGAGGCGGTGGGCTGGCGCCGAGCCCAGCTCGGGGGTCCTCCTGTGAAGCACCCCGGGACCCCCACCGGGACCTCTGGCCGGGGGAGGCACCGCGCGGGCTCCCCGCAGCTCCCCGCGCCGCCGCCCCACTCGAGAGGCTTTAATTATTTACAGGAGCGCTGTGGCTTGCGGAGAAATTGCGAGGCAGCTCTGGGGCCAGGGGACGGGGACCTTCACCCGGTGTGTGCTCCCCTCGGGGCGTCCCCGTCCTGCCCGGTGGGCGAGCGAAGCGGTGCCCCGAGCCGGGTCCCGGCGCCGCGCCCGGGGCTCTCCCGCAGCTCCGCCGTGCGGGAGCGGGATGTGGTCACCCGGCGGGGCTGGGTCTCCACCGCTGGTCGCCTCGGGGACAAAAGTGCCAGAGGGAAGTTTTGCTCCGCGAGTGCGGCGGGGCGAGCAGCCCGTTCCGCGGGGCCTCGCCGGCTCTACGCGCCCGGTCCGTGCGGGAGATCCGCACCGCGGGTATTTCCCGTGCTCTGGCAGAGGATGATCCCGGATCCCTGCAGGGCAGAGCGAGCGCTGACCACGAAAGAGTTAAGGTTTCTATTATTCAGTCGAGGTCTTGTTAGGATGTAATCTGCATTTTCTAACTACTGCGTAATAAAAAGTGAGAAGTTTTGAGACACCTTTCTTGATTATACCTTTGGCGATACTTTAGGTTTTACATTTAATTTGCATTTTGTTCTTAGTGAATATTGAAGTCTTGAGTGGAGGATTGAATTTTATTAGGACATCTGGACTGACAATATCAAATCAGACACCAACGTCCCAAAGCATGCTAAAATTTCAGAGTTAATTAGAACGAAGTGTGTTTAATTAAAGCCAATTATAATATCTGAAATTATCTGATCGATCCTTGTTTGTTCAGTTGGAGTCAGTTTATATTGTTCTCGCGGCACGACGGGACCTGTCCGGCCGCCAGCTCCCCGCGGCCCCCGCTGCGCGCCCGCGCTCCTCCGCGGGGGCAGCCGCCCCTCCGCCCGAGCGGCTCTGGGCCCCCCAGACCCCTCCCCGCGGCCCGGGAGGGCAGAGACACGGCGGCCCCGCATCCCGCGGGGACCAGGAGGGCAGCGCCCGCGCCGCGCCCTCGAGCCGCCGGGAGCCGGGCAGCGCCCGCGGGGAGTTTTGTCGTCCGAGGAAAAGCTCCCGTTGGGCGCACGGTTGCCTCGGCTGGCGCTCGGGCACGGCGGAAGTTTAAGCCTTTTTTTCTTTTATTTTTTCCATTTTTTTTCTTTACAACTAATTTTGATGTAACAATATCAGGGCTCGGGCCCGCGGGAGTGCGCCACGGGGAGCGCGAGGTCGAGCGCTAGTTTGGGTAAAACATCCCTGCACCCACGGGGAGTTCCGTGACCCCGAGCCGGACCCACCGCCCCGCCGCGCAGTCTCGCCGCGGGCCGCGCAGGGGCGCGGGCGGCCGAGGAGGCCCAGGGCGGCCCGACTCGGGCACAGGCAGGGACTGACCCCTTGGGCCCCGCAGCATCCCCGCGCAGCCGGTGCCTGCCCTGCGGTGCCTGCGCGGAGCGCGCAGCTGGTCAGCCCCGTGCCCATTCCCGCGCCCCGCGGGGCGGGCGGCAGATGCGGGCGGCTGGACCGCACTGCGGGCCACGTCCGCCTTCCAGCGGGCCCGGGATGCTCAGGAATGTGAATCCAAGCACTGAAATGGGCCCAAAGAGGTCGAATCCATCTCGAGAGGCGGGCGGCGAGCGGGGCCGGGCAGTGCGGGGGCCCCGCACCTCTGCGCAGGTGGTCCTCCTGCAACCTGTGCCCTTTGCAGGGCGCTGGGGGCCTTGGCTGGCGGCGGCGGGGGTCGGTGTGCCCCAAAACACCGGCGGCAGCGCTCGGTCCTCGTCTCCGCTCCGCTCCTGGGCCCGGCTCGGCCTCTGCCCTGGGTGCAGGATGCGCGACCCTCCGCGCAAGGGCCGGGCCGGGCCGGCCCCCCGCGGCGCTGCGCCCCGCGCCCCTCGCCGCCTCCCCGGGAATTAACGCCCTGGAGCACCAGCCGCGGGGCCGCCGCACCTGAAAACACCCGAAAATACAGATTTACCCGAAAATAGCAATTTCTGCCTCCTGCAGCCCGGGAGTTGGCAGAGATTTGTTTTGATTACACCAGGCATAAATTGCACCCGGTGTAACCCAGCGCGTTAGTAATGAAGGCGCCTTCCAACAATAAAATTGAAATATGGACCTTGGCGAGCTGCGGGGGCTCGGCCGAGCCCCCCGAGGGCAGGGCTGGGGCCGCCGCTCCCGCTCCCGCCGCAACTTCCCGCTGGGAAAGTTTGTGCGGTGGGAAGCGCGGAGCCGGGCGGCGCTGGGCCGGCCCACGGCCAAGGAAACAGCGGAACTACCAAAATCACGCGCTCAAACTTCTGTGATTTAAACCGTGAAATGAGAAACAAATAAAAAATAATAATAACAGATAGGGGGAAAAAAAGTGAAATGATTAAGATAATAGTCTCCAGGGGGTTGTCCCGAGGGGGAGAAAAATAAAATAATAAAGTTTAAGGGAATACTTATGTAAGGGCGGTGGGAATAAGGGTCTCAGTTTTAATCCACGCGCAGCGAGGGATTGAGTGTCCGGCCACCGTGCGGGGCAGGAGGACGCGGGGCTGTGGCCGCCCGGGCGTGCGGGGGGCGCGGGGCGGGCCGGGCCGGGGGACAGCTGGGCTGCGGCCATCTGAGCGGCTCCGCCGTGACATCTGGGAGCCCGCTGGTGTGTGGCACGCGCATCGCTTGATGTCGCTATTTAAATGCAAATTTGCGGGGGGATCACTGAAGCCTCACCCCGTAAATTCACACAAAAGGGAGACTTGGCGCCGGAGGAGGAGGAGGAGGAGGTGGAAAAGGAGGAGGAGGGCCGCGGAGCCGGGAGGGCTCGGGCCGCCCCCCGCAGCCGCGCACACCCCCTGCCCGCCCGGCGCCGGCCGTGGCCCCGCTCCCCGCAGGCTGCCCCGCGCAAGGTGCGGCGGCGGCGGGGCCGCGATCCCGCACCCCGCGAGCGGGCCCGGGGCTGGGGGGCTGCCCGGACTCTGCTGCCCTCCCTCCTCGGCCGGGAGAACCGGGAGAACCTGTCGGGGACAGGCTGCCGGCCTGGGAGCCGTGCGGGGCGGCGCGGGGAGGTGCGGGAAGCAGCACATCCCGGGCGGGCTCCGGCCGCCTGCAGCTCCAGCCAGAGTGACACACACACACACACACACACAAAAAGATAAAGTTGGTGAATGATAAAGACCGTATTTTCCACGCTTTGGGTGCAGGACCAGATGATCTAGAAAATGAGCTGAAATAGATTCAGGCTCAGAGCCTGTTGTGAGGAGCAGCTGATTCCCCCATTCCTGGCCAGATGGCTTCTGAACACAGATTTGCATTCATTTTCGCTTAATATCGTCCAAAATAGTGGGGCAGCTGCATTTGTTGTCAAAAAGGTTTAAAACTCCCTTTCTTTCTGGGGCAGGATCGTTACCTTATGTGATGGGCTTATGGAACTTTTTTTTTCTCCCCTCCTTAGTCAACAGTATCAGATTTAAAAGGATTTGTTTTAAAACCTTCTAATTTGGTAATCAGATTTAAATCGCCTTGGCGCGTGTAATCTGAATTAAAGATACTGTAAATGATTTTAAGCTTTCGTTAGCGGAGGGGAAGCACCAACTTCGGCGTTGTTCATTTCAGGAAATATCTTACAATTATAGCGGTGTTGGGCATTTTTTATCTTATTTTTAGAAGGGAGGATTTTGCGGGCTGGGGGGATCGGTGGCCCCCGGCGCCCGCTCGAGGTCCCCAAATGTGTCCATGTCACCAAATGCCACCGCGAGCATCGCATTGTTTGGGAACTTTGGTATCGCTGCGCGATGGAAGTGTTTGGGTTTGTAATCTGCTCTACTGTACCTCAAAAGCTCCGGGCTGATTATGAATACAGGAATTTTCTTTTAATTTCTCATGAATAGTTTCCATACACTTTGATTTAAGGTTATTAACATTCTATAGACAGTGGCATCTTTAATATGTGGCGATCGCTTCTAAAGACTAATCTCATTACCCTCAAATAGTCATAAAATATGATTTTATTATACTTACGTATTTAATTAGACGGCCAGCAATGTAATGGATTTTGAGATCGGGTAGAGCAACAGCTTTGATAATTCACTTATCTTTGGCAATAGTCATTAACCCCCAACACCAGCAAAATAGATTGCTTTCTAACACATCCTTTTTTTTTTTTTTTCCCCTTTTCCCTCACCCCTTGGAGAAAGGGGATCCTGATAACACAAATCGGACTTTCGATTTTCACCGATTCATTCAGATATTAGCGCCGATTTTCACCGAGTTAGTGAAATATTAACGCAGGGACATTGGAAATTCACAAAAATAAATACCAAAAAAATTAAATTAAAAAAAAAGGAAGAAAATAAAAGGAAGTCATAGCCCACGCTGGGCAGGAAAAGCTCATCACTTGAGGAGGAGATATATATAGATATAAATATAACTGCATATAAATATATAAAAATATATATTTATATGGAGATATATATATATATAGACGGACAAGGCGGACCTATAGCTGTGGGTATATTTGTGTGTGCACATGAAGTCTTCAAATACAGGTATTTGTGGGCATGTCCGCCCTTGCATTTATAGAGAGGCGATCGTGGAGGGGCCATCCAGCATCCCACCCTTTGTCCATCTCCGAAGCGCCCCACGACCCTCCACGCGGGTCACATCCCCGCGCCCTGCGGCCCGCGAGGAGGGTTTTACCCCCTTCCCGGTTCCTCGAAGCCACTTCCAAGAAGATCTCGGGACCTCTCTCCGCCGCGGTCCTGCCCCCCCCCCCCCCCCCCCCCCCCGTCGGGGGGGGGTGGGTCGGGGCAAGGCAGGATCGCGACAGCGAGCGACTGAACCCCACGCTCCATATATGGCGGTATTCCCGCCCCCTAACGACGTCATCAGTGACGCCACCTCTCCCGCGGTGGCGGGGGCCCGACTCCCGGGGAAGGGGCGCGCTCCTCGGGGAGGGAGGGCCGGGCTCTGCGCGCCTCCGTCCATTCCGCGAGACGCCACGGGCCCGCGCCCCGTTCTCCCGTGTGCCCGGGAACACCTCCGCGGTAATCAGTATTTTTTTTTCCCCGTTTATTTGTCTTTTGGAGCAGGAGAGCCTTGCCAGAAAGTGGTCGATTCAGCAGTGTCCTGAAGCTTTTTTTTTTTTTCCGAGCCGGTTTTTACTAGGATGACACCACGTTGAGCGCGTCTGCAAACAACAACAACAAAAATATTTATTCTTTTTTCTCCCCCTCCCCCGCCCCCAAAAAAAACCCCTCCCAGTGTCGCCGGCTGCAGTTATACTTTTTCCTTCTTTTTTTTTTCTTTTTTTTTTTTTTTTAAACCACCAAACTGGAACGCCATCCAACTCGCCGCACAGAAGTACTCAGTAAATTGTTTATGTCGTGCCAATACAGGACAGATTGAAGAAGGAAGCAAGACTTGAACTGGGCTTTTCTCCTACTGATCACAGGGAGTAAAGTCATCTCTTATATTCCAGTCGCCAAGGAGAGAGAGAGAGAGAGAGAGAGAGAAAATCAAGCAACAACCAACCCACCCCGTATCTGACATTTCCCTCAATTTTAACCCCTTTTGGTTAGGAGCTGGTTTTGCCCAAATTTGTTTTAATGTTTGGGATTCAGGAAAATATACCAAGAGGTGGGACGACCATGAAAGAAGAACCGCTGGGCAGTGGGATGAACCCGGTCCGCTCATGGATGCATACTGCTGGGGTAGTGGATGCTAACACGGCCGCCCAAAGGTACGTCTGCCAAATCCTCTCCCGGCGGTTTTCTTCTCCTGTATTTCTCATCCCGGCCGTAAATCCCCCCCTCAGCTCCCCCCCACCCCCCGCCCGCCCCGTATCAGTTACAGCCTCCCTGCTCCGCGCCGCTCCGCGCTCCCCGCATCCCCCCGCATCCCCCCGCGGCCGCGGAGCCTGCGCGCCCCTTCCCGCCGCTCTCACCCACGCCTTGTCTTGTTTTCTCCCGCAGCGGCGTGGGGCTGGCTCGGGCACATTTCGAGAAACAGCCGCCTTCCAATCTCAGAAAATCCAATTTTTTCCACTTCGTCTTAGCTCTGTACGACAGGCAGGGACAGCCGGTGGAGATTGAGAGAACAGCTTTTGTGGACTTTGTGGAGAAAGAGAAAGTAAGTCTGCCTGTTATTTTAATTTTTTGAAATTATTATTATTTTTTAAGCGTGATTTAATTGACCCAAGCTCATTCCCAGCCTCGCAGCCCTCCCGGCACTCCAGCGGCGCCCACGCCACGTGCGAGTCCCCCTGGTCTCACGGCCGCTCCGAACAGACCCCGGGGTTACAAACTTATCGCCGCGTCCCCGACTTATTTTTAAACACCGGGAAAACGGCAAAACATGACATATTTGCACCGAGCTAATGACATCATCAGCGCTCCACCAAAAAAAAAAAAAAGTGACCGTGGGCTGAATTTCTGCAAACTGTTAATTCCGAGCCGCTTCAGGGACGAGAAAAATGTGCACCAGGAGGAGGGCAATATTTTTCATGCTAAATGTAATTATTTATCGTTACTTGCAGGAGCCAAACAATGAAAAAACTAACAATGGGATTCATTATAAACTTCAGTTATTGTATAGCAATGGTAAGTTGTCGTTCTCTCATTTTTGAGCGTTCGTGCACCCCAGAAAAGTCTGATTTTCTTTTTCGAGGCCTTTTTTGAGGGGGAAGGGGAAAGGGGGGGAGATACAGGATATAAAGATTTCGAGATTAAAATTATACGCGTGTAAACACGGCTCTTTCCTTGGCATATAAGGAAAACAAAACGTAAAGGATCGATAAGTCAATGGTACTTCACATGATTAACCGGTTGGGCTTGAAGTGGAAAGTAAAAAAAGGGGATCGATGGCTGCTCGGGCACAGCGGCACTTTTAAGGGACTTTTTTGCAGTTTTGGGAATTAACGGTAATTATTGGGCCGGGGTGAGTGAGCAGAGTGGAGCCCCGGCCCGGCGGGGCCGTTTCCTCGGGCGCGGAAAGCCCGCGGGGGTCGTGGAGCCCCCGGCCGAGGGTCCCGCGTGTTCCCCGGGGCCGTGGGGCCCGCACGGCCTGGCCGGGGGGGCTGGCCCGGCCACGGCCCCCCAAGCGCCGGGATCAGGAGGGGAGCACAACTCCGTCACCAGCCCATTTCTGGCTATTTTTTATTATTATTAGTTTTTACTTTTGAATTTTCTTTCTAAGCCGGCGCAGGGCCGGTCCCTGCCCGCCGCGGTTAATTGCCTGACCTCATCCTTTCCTTGTGGAATTGGGGTGCTTTGCTGCCGAAATCCTGATCGGAATTTGTCTCTGCTTTCCCTCCCCAGGAGTTAGGACAGAGCAGGACCTGTATGTTCGTCTAATAGACTCAATGACCAAACAGGTGAGAAAGTTTACGCTTTTCTTACCACGCGAGTTACTAAGTTTATGTTTTGCCCTTGCGTGGGGGAGGCGAGGGGAGAGCAAACCGGTAGAGCGCACTTACTTCTAATTTATCTGAGCGAGTAAATTAGCTACCTGCTAATTGAGATCCCTATTACCGGAGGATATTTGGGCAAGAGAAAAGGTGTGTTGTTGCTCTTCGAGGCAGCGGTGGCATCATTCAGTGGTGTGTGTGGCACTGAGTACAACGTCATGGGAACAGATGTTTGATATAATTAATTTAGCGAGGGAGAAAGGAAAGGGGGAAAATCCCACCGAGTTGCTCAGATTTATTTTTAAATGGACTTCTTCCCCTTTGTAACTTTTTTTTTGGCGATATTTTTGCTCGGTGAGAAAAGGGCAACCCTCTTTCCAACACTCCGAAACTGGCCGGGATTAGTCCTTTTTCTTTTATAATGCGACGATCCAGTAACGCGAGACGTTTATTTGGATTTAAAAGTTAAATGTGCTGAGGTGAAAAGTCATCTTGTTCTCCTCTAGTCCATATTCACCTCTCAGCCCCCCATCTCCATAATTCAAACTCCATGCTCCAGGGGTCACCCAAACCCGTCCATTTCCCTGAGATCAGCTTCTGTTTCTTCCTCAAACCTCTGTCATACCTTGTAAATAACATAATTACAAGCAGTTCCTTATTAAATTATTTAACCTGTCTTGGTCAACTTTTCCGATGATAACTACGTGTTATCAGCGTTACACCACAGCAATTACAGACAGAGCTTGGGATTTAATCAACTTTATTTCTTTATTCTTTATTTTAATTTTTCCCGGAGTGATACTTAATATTTTTTAAAATTATTTTTTTTCAAGTTTTTTTTGGTTTTTTTTTTTTTTTTGGTTGGAGAGAAAGGTGAGAATGGGGAATAATTTACAGTGTTCTGGAAATCAGATCCCAGCGATGGAAATTAAAACCATTCCCCCAGTCTGCCGGGTTGTAACACCCCTGCGTGTTCTGCACTCCCGGCCAGGGCTGGCCTGCCATTATTTTGGGGCACTTTGCAGCCCCCGAGGCAGGGGCAGGAGACACCCCCGGGG
>JAJPCS010000083.1:39723-47223 GCA_021164005.1 Willisornis vidua nigrigula | reverse complement strand
TTTTAGCTATGGAAATCATACTGCGCTGGGTTGTTGCCTTGCGAGCTGAATTTATTTCTGCTTTATTGGCTAAAAAATAGTTGGAAGTGGAGGAATCTTGGCGGTGTAGTAAATGCAAGACAGCGTGTTACAGCTTTTATTATTGGATTACGGGCATGTTCATTGTGCAGAGGCTTTTTTGAGAGATGTGTGACTTTTGCAGATGTAAATGGTGAATTGCATTAAAGTGTGACTGCAGCAGAACGCGAGGAAAATTAACCAGGAATGAAAATTAGAATAATATTTTGCTATTCTGTGCTCGGTTGGACTCTAATTCAGAGCTCTGGTCAGAGAGATCCTTTCATGCCTCCTGAATGTTCACAGGAAAAATGCATGAGGAGTTGATGTCTGTGGTCTGTGCACATGACAAAATGTGGCAAAACGTAAGTTTTTAGGGATTATAATGATATGTGCATAATAATGTCCTGGAATTGCTGTGAGATAATGTATATGGTTGTGGTCCTGGCAAAACTGAACCAAGATGCACAGCATCAATGCTTTATACCTCCCCCAAACTATTGGAACTATGTTATAATTTGATATTCCAGAAGCATGAGAAGAGATAAAAAAAATCAGAAAACATTTGGTTAATGGGTTTATCATGTTTATTTGAATAAGGAAGATTGAAACTCCATTTATGCCCAGCATAAATGCTTTAGTGATCTTAATTATTGATGAAAAATCTGCTGTGCTTCTAAATTTAAAGACAGGACCATTTTATGGGAATTTTAATCACCTGCTACATTAGGAATTTTCAAGATTTGGGGTTTATGAGGATGGCATGTATTTTAGCCTTCTAAAGAGAGTTGTCACTTATCATGTCCAAACGCTGGGAGGATTTGGTGGCGTGCCCTGGGCTCGGCACACAGGCTGGTGTGCAGCTCTTCCTCTCCAGACGTGCTCCTGAACCACTGTCGGATGTGATGTTTGCTACGAGCAAATTGCAGCAAATGTAGGAGGGAAGTGTGGCCATGAGAAAGCTCTGGAGGAGCAGTGGCCCTCTGAAAGCCTGACTGGAGTTTAAATCCCCAGTATTTGTGCTGGCTCGACCCTGTGCTCAGAGTTTGTTGCCGAAATTTGTTGTCGGCTTTGAATTTCAGGTTTGCATTTCCCTCTTGAGCATCACAAGACAACCTTCCCCATCAAATTTGGGGGTCAATTTACAGTTTCCCATAAGAAGTGGAACCACTTGGTTAGTTGGCTTTAAAGCAAACAAACAAAAAGAATTATATCCAATATGCTTCACTAGATCCTTTTGTCCTTTGGATACATTTAGCAGCTTTTGACCAGATAAGGCATATTTGTCCTCAGGATATGAACCAATAATTCAATCCTGAATTGAGATCTATGGCCACCCGTTTGTTCCAGCCCACACCAGGAGACTCCACGATAGTCTGAATTGTTTATCATGCTGGGATGAAAAAAAAAAAAAGCCAAATAGAAGGAAAAAAACTTTATACACCGCAGGAATAATAGTTTGTTAACAGTGGTGATATTTTAAATAAACTTGAGTAATTACACATTTGAATCCTGCAGTGGGCTGAAAATGTAAAAGCAAAACCTGAGGCCTTGGAAGCGGTTTTGGGTGTCGGGAACCTCCACGACCTTTTAATTCACTGGGAATTTTTATTTACGTCGCCTGGATGTTTCTCACGGAGCATGGCTGAGTGGGGAGGCTTTTATTACTGTACACATTTAAGGATCTTCTGGCATTTCAGGGCTGCTCCTCCAGCACAGTAACTCACGTGTTAAAGAACAAACCCACCGTAAATTGCAGCGCAGTCAGTAAAAAGATGCCACAGAAAAAGTGTCCCTGGGAAATTAGATTGACCCAAAGAAAAGCAAATAAAAGAAAGGAAAAGGCCCATATTTTCTTTGCGGTGTTGCTGAAAAGGATGGGAGTATCATTTTCATAGTGGAATAATGTTTTCTGGGAAAACACAAAAGCAGATGTTCCTCATTAGGAACACCCATTGTCTACATATCACAACTATGAACAGATAAATCTCTCCTATTTCACCCATACATTCCAAGGGCTGTAAATGATTACAGGATGCCGCTGTAACTGCTAAACCAAAACCACACTCTGTGCTAAAATAATTCCTCCGTGCCACCACCATGTATTTCATTAGGAGGGATGGAAATTCCTGCTCGGATCCATCCCCTGGACTTCTCGTGCCTCCTTGGGCTCCCTGCACCCGAGGGCCGGGGGTCCAACTGTTGCTGGGAGCGAGTCCCTGTCGGAACACCGAGTGGAGCAGGGCAGGGCTGGTGGAGCTGGATGTGCTCACAGAGCATCACCGAGCGCCTGCTCTGCAGCGGGTTTCCAGATGGTACCATCACAGTCCTACTGCTAGTTGGCATCTCTGTGGGTAGTAAATACCCCCCTCCCCAATAAATCTGGCATTATTCTATAGAGTTTAGGAGACTTATCATTCCAAGTGTGTCCTACTTTCCTGTATGGAAGCCAGACATCTGCTTATCCCATTTCTTTCATACGGAGTTTGGAATAGCTTTAGTTTGGGGGAATAAAAAGTTTTGTCATATTTAACAGCTGTTACAAAATTTCAATCCCGTAGGCTCTTAAAATACCTTTCGAGTGACCTCAGATTTGGGAGATAATTGACATTGCTGGTAGCCACCCCCCTTAACCTTTCCCTGGCTGTAATTTCAGATTATTTTCTCTAAACGACTTGGCTGTTCATGATGGGGTTTTTTAATTATTTTTTTTTGTTATTATTATTATATTTTTTTTCCCCTGGCTCGCCGCTGCAGTGCTTTGGTTCCTCCCTACTCCAAGTTTACACCTTGGCGGGGTGGCAGCTCCGAGGCTGGAGGGCCAGGGGCTTTTTTGTCGTCAGCAGCAGCGTTTCCTTTCACTTCCCGTCACAAAGGTGAGAGCCGCTGACCTTTGCTGGCAGTCCCGGCCGCTGAATTATTCATGTGATTGACTTTTTGTCAGTGCACACAGTTGTGCTCTGGGACATTTTATTCATTTACCTCATTTAAAGCGCCTTTCTGCACCTGTTCAAGTATTAATATCATGTAATTTGGGCCTAATGCCGATTTTGCTGAACACTCATTATATTTTTTATTAGCTATATTTCCAAACGATTATGTATGATTATTACCAAGCCTTACAAACAGCAATGGGTTATTCCCTAGACCTTTACATCTTCTTGTCAGGTTGTTTTCAGAAGCAAGGAGGATAAACATTTGACCAGTCCCAATGTTTTTATTCCTACTCCATATCCAACCAGAGAACTTAAAGCTTTTTCCCTTATGGCTTTGGGAAAGCGTGATTAAATCCAACTCTGCAGAAGCTGTACAAATGCCAGCATTTATAAGGTCAACGCTTTTGTTAAAAATGCTATGTAAATGAGGATCTGCAAAAAGGGACATTAAATAAAATTAAATTCATTGTCTTCTTTAATGTCATTTACATTTTGGCTAAGCCCTGGCCTGTCAAGGAGGATTTTTTAAATAATTTTAATTACACATCATTTAGGGATCCAAGGTTTTCTATTCAGTAGCATTTGGATAACCTGCAAAATGGTGACTGTTTATTAACTTCTTAAATGACAACTTGTCATTTCATCTGCATAATGCAATGAAAACAGACCAGTTTGGTGTCTTTTTTTTTTTTTCATTCTTATTTTCCTTTAAGATGTGCACCAAACTGCTGGAAGAACAGACCTTAAAATAGCTCAGCTGCTCTTTTGCTTTCATCATCCTATTGGTGCTACCAAGTTCAGAGTATATTAAAAAATTACGACTTTCCTGGGTAACCAGAGCTTGAAAAAATTGCCATCAGGAACCCGACATTGATTTTTTTTTCCTCCTTAAGAAGGTGGTTTATTGTAGATTAATGGGTGTAGCTGCAAGGGATCTGTTTGCAGACAGGGGTAGTTGGACTGGGGTTTGTAGCACACAGGTATCAACACCTCTCACCTGTTCAAATCTCCTGTGCCGGGGAAGGTGAGGACACAGCACGCGTTGGGTCCTAAAATATACACAAAAAGAGGGAGAAAATGGCAAATCAAAGTAATCTGTGTAATTCAGCAACGCCGAGCTCAGCAACGCCCCAGAACCAGGACTTTGTACGTGCTTCCTTCTCCCTTTTGCTTTCCTTCCCTCGGGTCATCTGAGTCACGGCGTTTACATCGCTCCCCCTTAATCCCTGCTCCTGATCGCTGCCCAACCCGCAGCTCAGCACATGGTGGGAATACCTGGAATGCTGTGGAGCGATGCGCTCGGGGACGGCTCCGGGAGCGCTGTTCCCAAGGAAATCCCAAACGTGCTGGGTGAGACTCCTGCACCGCTTTCCGCCCCTGTCTAACACTTGATTATTTGAAGCCCAAAGCATTGCACGGCTGTAGGAGGAGGGAATAATAAAATCCTGTGCTTTTGTGAGAGAGGAAAAGGGGGGGAAGGGATTTAAGCAAAGCTGTCAAAAACTATACTCCAGGAGGAACCCTGATACAAACCATCCCGGGCTTCTGCTGCAGCCTTATCAGGTGAAAAGCAAAGATACTGCCAGAGCCTGTAATTTTGTTAGGATGCCTTTGATGAATTGGATTAGGTTATGGAAAAATCTTTCAAACTCAGAGTTCTGGTACGCGAGCTTCCAGGAAGTAAATAATTACTCTCAGACAGCAGATAATTAAAAAAAACAACCTGTGAAACACAAAGTGGTAGAAATGGGTTTAATAAGGCTCCGTTGCTAACGCAGGGAGATTTCGGGGGGCCGGGGGTGGGAGCAGCCCCGGTGTTGGGTTACTCGCAGGGCTCAGGGAGCGCTTTGCCGGGGCTGGAGGAGGTGGAAATTCCAGGCTGGGAGGATGGAGATTGTCACCGGGGATGCCAGGGGGTGATTGACACGCGGGGCGAGGGGAAGGGGACGCGAGAACCCAACCTGCGCTTGGCAGCGCCGCCGGAGCTGAGGAAAATGAGAGCCATTCAGGCGGTGCCGCTGCCAGCGGAGCAGCTCCGTGCGCTGTTTATCTTAACAGCAAATCTCGCAAAAACCGCTGTGGTCAAACGTGTATAATACAACCTTATACCGGCATTATTAATGCCCTGTTAAAATAAAGATGTAACTGAAAAAAAAGAGCTGGAGCCGGGGAATTTTACAGGCTGAGAGGCACTCTGGGCTTTACGAGATCAGAGTTTGCTGTTAACTGTTTTGGTTCTTTAATGTTTTAAGTGGAGGAAAACTCAATGGTTCCTTGGTGTGTCAGCTCGGTTCAAACAGAATAGAGCTGGCTCGGTTCTAGGTTTTGGTTTGTTATTGAACAAACTCTCCTCATCCCTCCAACACGGAAAATATCCAGAGTGTCAACAGCATTTGTTCAGGAGAAGGCAAACGTGTTTGTTCCACAGGGTTTGGAGATCCTGGTGTGGTGAGGCTGTAGGCAAATTAAAAATAAATAATAATTATTATAAAAAAAATTAAAAATCTGTGATACTTTCACACCAAAAGTTTCCCAGGCAGCAAATTGCACGCAGGGAGCCCATCGTGGGGTGGCGGCGGTGCCAGGAGCGCGGGGAGCAAACTGCAGCATCCGCGCACGGCGGCGAGGACAGCGCCGTGTTTTCCCAATAATTCACGAGGAAATGAGTTTAACATGTGTGGAAAGGAAGGGGCTTACATTTGTGTTGTTGTAAGACATGTAGCATAGGCCCAGCTAGCGGAAGGAGTCGGCTCCAGCTTGTCTCTCGTGAAAGACGAAACACGGTTACACATCTGGTGAGAAAGAGCAGTTCATTTGCCCAGACAGCTCGCTCTGCAGCCGCTGAAAGGAGCTATTTTGACAGAAACAAAGCCATGGGGGCTGGGGCAAGCGATTAGCAGGATTCTGCTCGCTAAAAACTCCTTGGCCTTAATGATAAAGAAATAGAAGAGGAAATAAAGAAACCTGGCCTAAGCCTCCAGCAGTGTTTAAGGAGGCTTTTGCAAAGTAGGAATACAAACAAGGGCTTCCGTGTCAAACTCCCGCTGCACTTTGGAAAAGTTTCTGAAAAAAAGAAAAAAGAAAGAATATCAGAACAAAAATCAACGTGACAGCTGAAGGAGTTATTGAAAATCAAAGGTGCTGCCTCACTTGTGGGATAAACTCATTTTATTGTGACACGTGCGCAATAAGAAGTTAATTTGACAGTATGGAGAGTGTGGTGCTCTCATTGAAAAGGTGAATTCATGACTGAAAATCTGAACCACTCGCTTGGTTTGCTCCCCAGGCCCGTGGCTGTGCAGAGACTTTGGTTTAGTTATAAAGCAAACAACGAGCCCCACCAAAACCCCCAATCTGGGGGAAAAAAAATCCCAATGCTCTAGTTGGAGTGAGGTTATTAATGCACAAAGGAGAGATGTGAGTGCCCTTTCTCTTGAATAACAACCAATAAAATTGAATTGGTCTTGGTATTGTGTGGATTGTCAGGAATGCTCTTTACCAATCCAAATTTGATTAGGATTTCCTCTTTATGTTTGTGCAGTTCTTCTGTGCTTCTCGAGATGCTGGTGGGCAGCGAGCTGCCTCCAGCTAATTCAAACAGGCTTATTAAGCCATGGATGGATCTGTTGGGGAGGTCTGGAGCTGGGTCTGTCCTGCTGGAAACACACAACTGAGTGCAAAGAGATCTGGGGAGCGACTCCACAGTTCTCCAACAGCCCCCACTATTGCCTGGGGAAGTGATGGCTGGATGGCTGATGGTCACTGGGCTTCACGTGGATGAGGGAAGGTCAAGGATAGGAAAAAGCACCACCAAAACTTTGTTTCTTTCCTTTGGAGGTTGATTTTAGACCTGGGAAGATGTCCCGGCTTGGGCAGTGCCTGTTCCCCGTGAAAAATGCCATCAGTAATTCTAGGGATTATTTTTTTCTCTCTACTTTTCCTTTTTTATTCTATAATCCTGAATAACTGCAGGTTTGGTGTGGGAGTTTCCTCCCTCAAGTACTTCCAGAAATCCAAGGGCAATTTTACCTTTCTTGATTTGTAGCTACCTTGAGTTTTTCTCCAGGTTTAGTTCATACACTCTCCTCCTCTGTATATCCAGACACTGGAAGGGATCCATCTTTTCTTTAGCAACATTAACTCTTGGAGTTTCCTTCGGCACCCTCTTTTTTAGTGACTGACTGCTGCAATTTTATCTGTGTCTGTTTTCCAAACCACATAACTTGGAAATAATGGAGTTTCAGATGTAAACCAGAATGATTATAAATAATTAGAAGTCAGATTGAGCTACAGTATAAAACAAAACTAATTGTGTTCTGTGTAGTTGTTTGGTTTGTTGGTTGTTTTTTTTTTCTTTTGGTTTAATAAATTAAACTACAAATTTTCTTAATTGCCAAACAAAATGTTAGGCCAGCTTTAACCAGTCCTGACAGTAAAACACAACATAAAACCTGCTGAGAGTTATATGTGGTATTTAATAAGAGACAGAGTAATGCAAGGGTTTTTA
>JAJPCS010000083.1:24723-34723 GCA_021164005.1 Willisornis vidua nigrigula | reverse complement strand
ATTCAGCCAGTTGTGCTCATCTGGGTCTCCCTGATGTCCTTTCTGTGCAGGTCAGCTCCTTGGCATGCCAAACAACAGGGAAAGGAAAATTAATTACCTCATGTACCATCTTTGAACCATTAGAGAGCCTCTTGCAGCTTTTCCAGGGAGACACCATTCCATGTCTCAGGGCAGCCAAGTGCTCCTGCCTCGCTGTGGGATTTCATCTCCCCCTTGATCGCTTCTAAGTGGTCATTAGAGAATCATAGAAGAGTTTGTGTTGAAAAGGACCTTAAAAATCACCCAGTGCCACCCCTGCCATGGGCAGGGACACCTCCCACCAGCCCAGGCTGCTCCAAGCCCTGTCCAACTTGGCCTTGGACACTCCCAGGGATGGGGCAGCCACAGCTTCTCTTGGCAAACTGTGCCAGGGCCTCCTCACTCTCACAGCCAAGAATTCCTTCCCAATATCTCACCTAAACTGGCCCCGAGGGGTTTAAAATCATCCCATCTTACGTTATTGCAACAGGCCTTGCTAAAAAGTCTCTTCTGGACTTCATTGGGTTCAAGTGTCCAGAACTGGCTTTCCTGGGGGAGGAAATGGTTTTGGATGCTGTACTGTCCATCTCAGCTCTCCCATACCATGTGCTGGGCTCATCCCACTTGGCTGAGGGTATGGGCAGGTCTTCAGCCTGGTGGGGCCTAAAGCATTTCCTGGGAAAAGGGAGCTGTGCCTGTGCCATGGGACTGGGAGGAGACCCTGGGGGACACACAGTGCTGGGGCAGGGCCATGGGCAGTGCTGGGAGGGTCTGCTCTGGCAAGTTGGCCAGGTTGATTGACCCCAGGTCATGAGGAAGAGGGGCTTGTGGCCACCCATGGTGTAGGTTCCTACATGTGCATGTGCACGATAGTCCTGCATCTGGTTGTCATGAAATCACGGAATGGTTTGGGTTGGAAGGGACCTTACAGACCATCTGGTTCCAGCCCCTTGTGTTATGTGTGCCTTCATAGACACACCCCTACCTGAGCAATAATGTAGTTTATTTTATATTGACATAACCCTTGGAGGCATTGCTTGATGTCTCCTCTGGCTGTTGGATGTTGCTGGTCAAACTCTCTCGAGCCATGGCTAAAACCCTGTTCTGAGAGACAAGCTGTGTGTTTAGGACAGCATAGGGAGGTCACCAGAAGGTCCTGAAAGACCTCTGGGTGCCACCAGCCCTCCCACACCAACAGGTCGCCCCCAGGGAGATGCAGGTCCTGGTGGGAAACCCTGGATTTCCTCCACACCAAACAGCCCATGTAGCCCCCAAAACCCCTCCCAGAGCTCTAACGAAGTAGAGCTGTGGCTCCCAGTACTGGATTAGGCCCAAAGTCAGTAAAACTAAAATTACAAACATAAAATAACTACTTACTGGCACAGCATGGATGTTTTCACACATTCCCTCCTATTCCACGAGCTTTTCTGAAGACAGTAATGTAACAGAATATGCTTGAACATATGGTAGAATTAACAATTGATCTGACTTCTGAAGGCAGTATAAAATTTTATTCTGTGTGCTAACACGTCTGTGTGGGTCATTCAGTGTGTGTGGGTTCGGAAGCAAAGTGCAGACACTTGGGATTTTTAAATATAATTTACATCAAGTGGTGTCTGTGCCCAACCAGCACTCACACACTCCCCTTAGTGTGTCATTTAAACTTCACAATAATTTGGGGTTACAAACCAGTTGTCTCTCAGCCACAGCTCTTTGCATGCTGAGCCACCATTGGCTTAACCTTGGGGTTTTTATTGTGTTTTTCTGTGGCTTCAGGAGAGCTTCTACTCAGCAAAAATAACTCCACCCTAATTTGCCCTGTTGTGATAAACTGTCCTACTGATTACCTGTGATTCCTGCAGTATAATTTTCAGATTACTTGGCTCTCCTGGGTTCTGGTTGTGGAAAGATGCTTCTGGCTTGGCATGACATCATTTGAGCTCCCAAATAATCACAGCCTTAATGAACTGCAGGTATAAATTCGACGTGTTCTGCTCCTTAAGATGTGTCCCTCATATTCCTCCACTGACAGCGCGACACACACGTGTACACAAGAGTGTGGACAACCCAGTTGTTTATTTATACATAATTATATATTTTAAAAAGGCAAAGTAGATGATATAAAAATAAATGAATAAATGTAAGAGCAAGTCCTGGTGTCTGCAGCTGCTCTAAGAGCAACCTTGGAGTAAAAGCAGCCTTGGAGAAGTGCTGCTTTTCCTAAGGGGCTGAAACTTCTTTCCTGGCAGAAACTATCACTTCCAGAGAAAATGTTGTTGAAATATATATATATTACTGGAATAAATTCTAGCAGGAAACAGTTAGCAAAGTTGATGTGTTTGTCCAAAATAAAAGTGCTATTTAATAAATAACAAGAGCAGCTGGACCAGCATTTGCTGCATAACAAGTGTCACTTTTAACTTATGTTAAATGCTCTAGCAGAGTGTTTCCTGGCTTCATTTATTTCTGCTTAGTCAGAAGGGTTTAAATATCCTAAACAGTGTATTTTAATCACTTTTGCCATTCAACTTCTTCCAGATGAAAAAAAAAAATACCACGTTTAAAAATAATACACTGGATTGATGTAAATGTAATTGTTGTAGACCTTGAAGAAATACACAAGTTGGCAACTCTCCCCCAAGTCCTTTGTTGTTTCAGAGTTTAGCAGTTAAGAACAACACAAATACATTTTGTTTGTAGTGGGTCACAGGTTCAAAGAGACTTTGAAAAAATAGACTGGGGATAATTGGGTTATCAGATGCAGACACTGCAGGGAATTGAGCATTATCTCTCCTCGGTGTTGGGACTCCTGGGTCACTTCCCTCTCCCCAGCTCCTGCTCTGGCAGCCTGACACAAGCCAGATGACCCAAACTGGGATTTACTGGTTGCCAACCCAAAGTTCTCCCTTTCTCCATCCTTCAACAGGTTGATTTTATGAGCCATGGCCATACTAAATAACATCTTGCCTTGCTTTCTCCCCCATTGATTCAACAGTCTGTAATTGCTTGGAGCACAAGCCAGACCCTTGGATTCGAGTGAGTCTTCCCTTGCCTTCCACTGCTGTTACTCATTTCTATTAGACAACATCTAACTAAGCTATTGACTTGCACTTTGACATTGCCACTGCTACTGTGTTTGATTGCACTGTCAATCTACAAAAAAATCTTTCAAACCAGCAGTAAAACATGCAATTTTTAACTTCATTCTGCATAAGCTTTTCTGTCCAACGCTTGCTGTCCTGGTGCTGCTCTGAGAGGACACTGTCACACAGAGCCAGGGGAGGATGTGCTGATTCATTGCTTGCAATATTAATTCACTAGTTTTTCAAGATTTTATGGGTTTTAAGCAGATAATGTGTACTTACCTACAAGTGTTCTCAATTAATGGTGGCAGGACAATACATTGTTCTACATAAGTTGGAGATATTTTTAAGATGGTCACTTCCTCTGTGCTGCATGGCTGAGTTCCTTGGTATGAGAATATTCACTGTTTGTGGCTTTTGAGGAAAAGAGCCTTAACATTAGCATGCCTATTCTCTAATTAACAGATTATCAATATCTGCCTATGGGGGTAGGTGTTGCTCCCTGAGTAGTTCAAGCTGTATAAGAAGAGTTGGTGGTCCCAGAGCCTCTGTTGGAATTAAATCATAAAATCGTGGAATTGTGTTGGAAGGGACCCACAAGGATCACCCAGTCCAACTCCAGGCCCTGCACAGACACCCCAAAATCCCACCCTGTCCCTGAGAGTGTTGTCCAAACCCTCCTGGAGCTCTGGCAGCCTTGGGGCCGTGCCCACTGCCCTGGGGAGCCTGGTCAGTGCCCACCACCCTCTGGGGGAAGGACCTTCCCCTGAGATCCAACCTAACCCTGCCCTGGCACAGCTCCAACCATTCCCTGGGTGCTGTCCCTGCCCTGGCACAGCTCCAGCTGTTCCCTCAGTCCTGTCCCTGCTCACACAGAGCAGAGATTGGAGCTGCTCCTTCTGAGGAAGTTGCAGCCAGCTCTGAGGTCTCCCCTAAGTCGCCACTCCCACAAGCGTTGCCACCACAGTAAGGAGGGAAACTGAAGAAAGGGAACCTTTGCCTTGCCCAAACTCCCTTTGTTTTTCTGGGCAGGTGGCATTTTGGGAATTTATTGCTTTAAAATTTACTACCCACGTAAGAAAATCATACCAGAAAGCAGTAGAGCTGTCCAACCAACACCAAGGGGGATGCAGGGTTCCCATCTTCCTGCAGCTTGGGCTGGTTTGGTTCAGATCTCCCGTGGAAAGAAACTGAAAGTATTGCGAACCTTTTGTGTCAATGTGTATTAAGGTTTAAACTTAGTTGGCCAACATATTGTCCCTTAGTCAACATGGTTAGTTTTAATTTAGAAATAAAGAGATAAAAAAGCACCAATGGACTGAATTTATCTGTGCACTTAAAGTACAGCCAGGGAGAAAACTGTGTTTCAGAGAAGTTTTACTTCTTAAATTAAAACATCATGAAATCCTGGTGTTTGAATCTCTTATTGTTTATTTGATGCAACACTTTGAATACTGCATTTTCATGATTGGAATTGTTTTCAAACAGATGAAAATAGCACTTTAAATCAATTAATCTTCAGTATTTCGGCTCAATACTGGGAATTTATTGGCATCTACTTCCTTCCTCTCCATCCTGGATGTTTAATGCCAGCTTGCTTGTTATGCCTCCTCTGTAAATTAGCATTATCCGCCCTCTATCTGCTTGTTTCTGAAGAATTATTATACAAAGCCTCATTTTAAGGAGGTCAGACCCCTGCATGATGATTTGTTGTTCATGAATCTACTTTGTGCCAGTTTGTGTGTGCATGTGCAATCAGAAGTGACTTGGAGTGAGTGAGATAATAATCATCTGCTGCTGATATGAAGACTTCCTCTGCCTGACTCCCATGAATCAGGCTGATTCCAAGTGAATGAGATTTTAATCACCTGTCACCGCCACCAGCACTTTCTCTATATTTATGATAATTTTTTTTTGTCTTTTTATTGAAATCAGTGTTGACTGAATCAAGTAATCCTGATTAGCAATCTCACTGTATCCAGTCAAGAGTGAAATGCATCAGAGCATTATTGGTACACTGAACATGCTGAAATTGGAAAAAAAAGGCCCAGGCTAAATGTGCTGGGGTGGTGCCTGGGCTGGAGCTGAGAGCTGGAAGGTGTGAGCTCTTTTTAATTGCTCCCCAAACCAGGAGGGTTGTTGGCTGTAGGTGGTTGAGGTGGAGCTGCAGGCTCTGAAGTTACACTGAGGGTCAGCTCTGCTTTTAGTTACACCGATTGAATCCGGGCTGCAGGAGGGAGTGAAGTCATCAGGGTGGCATGCATGGAAATCAGGGCAATTGGGGGCAGCCTTCCCAGGAGGAGGGACGTTATTTTTCTAAGTTCTATATATTAAAAATAAATAAATAATTACATATTTAAGCAACGGAACAATACATCAAAATCTGGGATTAGAATCATAGTTTTGCTGAGTGAGGCACAATTATTTAGAATCATAGGATGGTTATGGTTAATTTATCTTTATTTATTTAATGTTATCTTTATATATTTAAGGTCATTTGTCTTTGTTTGAGTTCCTATTCTTTACATACCATGTTTGTGTTAACATGTAGTGTAGGAAATTTCAGAGCTGTAGTTCCATGTGACAAATAAGTGCTGTGGAAGTCCCTTTTATTTTTAAAAGAAGTTTGACCAATGAGTCCTCAAGTGACACTGTCAGATCTGCAGCAGCTGCTGTGACTGTGCTCCTTGTCCCCACCCTGGTGGTATGAGCAGGAGAGGACCCTGATACAGTTCAGGGCCAAAGACAACAGGGTGGAAGTCAAAAAAAAGGGCTGTGTGGAGTTTTCTAAAGGAAGGGATGGATGGAAATTTTCTGATTACTGTAATTCTAAGCCTAAATATGCTGCAATTAGAAATCTCAATATTCAATCCAGCTCTCAAATCATATTTTGCTACATTACATAGTTATATGTATCATAAGAAATTACCTTGCTAATGGTATGATAACTGCAGAGTGCTCACTAATGCCTGCCCAGACCTGCTCCTCTCAGTCCTCTCCCTTCAGTGGGGCTGGAGCCCAGGCTTCTCCATCCATTTATTCCTTATATTTGTTTTTCTCTGCTCCTTACTGTTTCCTCCATTCATTTTGTTCAACTGTGTTCCCTCTTCTCCTCCTTTCTTAATTTTTTTAAATGCATTTTAAAAAAGCTCTGACCACCTCCAGAGCCTCTGCTCCAGGTATGGCCCCCTCTGACCTTGTTTCCTTCCATGTTCCCTCATTCTCCTGTTCTTCTTCTGCCCAGCATTCCTCTGCTCCAGTATTTTTCCATCTGTTCTCTTCCTCCACTCTGGGTTTTGTTATTTTTTTTCCACTCTTAACATCTGAGCAGGTTTTTTTACTTTCTACCACTGTGGTCATCTGACTTCTTTCCATTCTGTCCTGGTCAGTCACAGACTTCTCTCAGGGATCTTTTCCTTCCTTAGACCTTGGAATTTTGTCTGCTGTGCTGTGCTGGCTCTTCTCCTTTTCTTCCTTCCTGCTCATCAAGCTTTGCTTGGGTTTGGCCCCATTTTCTACTTTGTGTGGGGAGTCTCCTTCACCCAAAATGCTGCAACTATCAACCTGTCAAGTGAGTTACAGGACTGTCACACCTCGTTTTTCTCTGCAGACCTACACCTCAGCCTCTCTTTTGAACATCACTTTGAGAAGGTTTGTACAGAGGTTGAACTAAATGTGAGCAAAAGGCACCATGAGCTTCAAAAGTTTTGGCTGAGTCCACTGATGCCACACCTGGGTTCTGTCACTCGTGTCACAGATCTGGAGCTGTCTTTGAATATATCACTTTCAAGCCACAGAAAAATTCCTCTCCCATAACATCACCTTTATTTCTTTTTCTTTCATTAAAGAAAAGAATTCTTATCTTGGGAGTCAGGCTTTCAGCAACCTCCCTTCTTTATCCTTCTCACCATTTCCCTCTCCTGCCTCAAAAGGCACAGGAACCTGCTCTCCCCTCCTGTTCTGCCCACATGAGCCACCACAGGCTCTGTCTTGCCCCTGGTGTGGAATACAATGGTGTGTCTTGCCTTCACAGCCTTTGCAGTTCACTCATCATATTTATCCTTACAAGGGGTTTGCCTTTCTCTTGTCTTCATGTCAGCTGGTTACAGAGAGGTGCAGATCAAGGGAAACAAGCCCAGGCAGAGGAGTGGCCTCCCCCTTCTTCCCATGGTGTGAGAAAGGATGATCTGACCTGGAAGCTGTGGTTGTGGATACGTGTTCTGGAGTGTGTTTCTGCCTCTGGCACTGGGAAAACAGGAACCAGGAGCATTGGTGCTACATGGACCTGCAAGAAGGGGAGGCCTTGCAGAGCTGCTTCTGAAAGGGAGGGGAATCCCAGAATGGTTTGGGTTGGAAGGGACCTTAAAGACCATCCAGTGCCACCCTTGCCCATAGTGATCCCAGGCTGCTCCGAGCCCTGTCCAGCCTGGCCTTGGACACTTCCAGGGATGGGGCAGCCACAGCTTCTCTGGGCAACCTGTTCCCCCTTCAGAAACAAACCAAACTGGAGCCCTGATGTGTTTTCTGTTTGCTCACTTCTGTCTGTCCTACTCCTTCTCCTCTTCCACCTCCATGAACTGCTTGTGGTGCTCATTAACTCTCCACCCTAATTGCATTTTTGGACTTTTTATGTTCGGGATCCGTCTTTACTGGGAGTTTTTTCCCAGAACTCAGACTGTGGAACTCTTGTCCTTACCAAGCCTTCTGGTTTTCCCACAAACACATCACTGTTGATGTGTTTATCCCCTGGGTTTGTCCCCTAGGGGACAGGTTTATCCCCTAGTCCTGCAAATAGATCCCAGCACTTAGATCAACCTTAACCTTTTCACAGAATCACAGAATCTGGGAATGGATTGGGTTGGAGGGGACCTTAGAGCCCATCTCATTCCAGACCCCTGCCATGGGCAGGGACACCTTCCACTAGTGCAGGTACAGCCTCCTGTCCCCCTGTACACACCAGTCCCAGTGCCTGCCATTCCCAGTCTGGCAGCTGGAAGCAGCCTGGCAATGGGGTGTTGTCTGGAAGAAGAGTTGGCAGCTGCTCTGGTGGGAGCAGAGAGGTGGAATCCCTGTGGGATCCCTTCTGAGCAGCTCCTGCCTGCACATGGTCCTGGGGTGTTGTGCAGCCCAGTTTTGGGTGTCTGAGGCAGCACATCTCCTTCTGTCACTGTTCCCAGCCAGAACATTCCAAGGTATTTAAAAGGCATGTAGATGTGGCACTTGGGGACATGGCCTGGTGGTGGCCTTGGCAGCAATAGCTGTATGTTTGAACTTGTTGATTTTAAAGATCTTTTCCAACCTAAATGTTTCCATAATTCTAGTATTTTCCTGCATCTTTCTCTACATTTTTCTTCCTTTTCTCCCTCCTCCTCCTGCTGTAACACCTCCTCACCTCCCCATGAAGCCACTGCTTCCTTGGCTTCCTTTAGATGATTATTCCAGGCGCCTTCTCGTTTGTCACTGAGCCAGGCAAACACCTGCTTTGCTGTTTTCATCCAGCTTCAAGAATCAACTTTTTCACCTTTTGCTAATTTTCCTACCACCACACTTCATTATTTCTAAACCAGCTATTGGCTGCATGTTTACTTTACTAAATAATGCATATGGCATGCACATCCATACTGGCCACTCACTATACATTGCCTCTCAAGAGCTGCCTGGAAGTGCAGTTTTTACAATCTGTGCAATTTTTCTCCTGCAAAAAGTAAAACTTCCTCATTTTTGAGGGTGGGTTTGACCTCCTCAGTAAGAATTTCAGGCTTCCACGGGGACTGATACCACCTACCTCCCACCAAAAATACAAAATTTGGCTGACAAAAACATAAATAGACATTGCAAAATAAATTGCTTGATTTCTACAGCTCACAACAGTGGCAGGAGAGCTCCTGATTTGCTTTATGGAGCTGGTGGTGGTGTGCTGGTGACTGGCCCTGAAGGCTGTAACTGGGGCAGATCCCCAGTGTCAAATCAGTTCTAGTTATTTCTGAATTGTCATTAATCTTTTTCCTTTCCTCATTTACTAATGGGCCTAGTTTCTCTCTTGTCTGCTCCTTCTTAGCATATAAACAATTACATTCAAAGCACACCCTTAAGGTTGCAAAGACAAGCATTTAGCAGAACAGCAAACACAGATGCTGTAATAAAGGTAACCCCTGCATGCTTTGCTGGGGCTCCCTGGGCATATCCATAAGGACATTGGGTTCTGTTCCATAATCAGAAACAGGACTTCCTCCCCTGCACAATCCCCACTTCGTTCAGTTCCATTCTGTATTTTTTCTTTCATTGTTCAGTGTGTGGTCCTCTCATGCTTCACTTACTGAATGGTATTCAAGTCTGGCCTCAAAAAACCCACCCAAATTTCTCCTTGAGCCATTTCACAGAGCTCATCACTGCTGTGTGGGTCTGCAACAGTGTCCTTGTCACACAAATATCCCTGCTTTAGAAATGGGATATTAAGAATGAAGTTGGGAAGCGTTTTGGAAATGCTGCACAGAAGTCTGGAGTCTGATTCCTCAGAGCCTGTACATGTATGTACATGTGTACATAAATTATGTACATAAATGTGCTATTTCTCTGTCCCAAACCCAGCTGTTATGGACTTCAGTTGCAGAAAAATGCACAAAGCCTAATCTGGGGTAAATTCAGGCACTGAAGAATGAGCCATATGGAATTAATCATCACCTATCAAAAAGTTGGTGGGAGTAGACCTGGGTAGGATGATTAGCTGAGGGAGACTTAGGGGCATGCAGAGGGTTGTTCATTCCTGTACCCTTCTTTCAAGGTCCTGACTTGTCATTTTCATAATTTTTAGCATTATCAACCAGATTTGTTGATCATTTGTTTTAATCATTTATTCATTCATTCATTCATTCATTCATTCATTCATTCATTCATTCATT
>JAJPCS010000083.1:15000-24713 GCA_021164005.1 Willisornis vidua nigrigula | reverse complement strand
ATTCATTCATTCATTCATTCATTCATTCATTCATTCATTCATTCATTCATTTCAGTGATGTGAGAAATGTTCTTGTGTAGAAAGTCACTTTAGCTACATACTCACAAAGTGTACAAGAGTGGTTGTTCAGGGTGTAAAATGCAGCTTTCTGGATATGATTTTCTCATGCCTGTGGGGCATTCACAGCTTTGTAATATTTAGATCCACTGCAGAGACTCTCTCAAACTTAGTTGTGGACTCCTACTAAAGATCCTTAAAATTTACCAGGTATTTCTTTATTCACAGCAGAGAAGGGATAGGGCTGGGGAACCTGATATCCTTGGAGTGGGAGAGCCTAGTGGGACACACTCCTCTGCTTCTGCTCCCAGGGAAACCCTCTCAGCTAATAAATGAGTTTCTCCCTAGCTGAGGACCTGCTGACAGTGCTCTGACACCTTGTTATTCAGTTTGAATGTTCAGGAAGAATAGGAAGGACAACACAATCCTTTAAGGAAAGATCAACATTGGAAAATAATTGTTTTCACAAAGTTGGAAAGGAAGATGCAAAGCAATTGAGCCTGGATTTGGGATAAGGACAAAAAAATAGCAGAAGGGAGATGAGACAAAGCAAAGAGGAGAGGCAGCAAAGTCATATTGAGTGAGAGGACCAACAACTGCACGGAAAGAGAATAAAAAGTGATGAATTGGAGAGGTTCCCATCAAAAAAGTCCTGGACTATCCCTTTGCCCATTCCACTCTGTGCCCTGTCCCAAATAGAAGGTGACACCAGTGTCAGATATTGCCAGCAGATAGAGAGGAAAATAAAAAAGAAGCTACAGAGGGTCTCAAATACATGGAGGTGACCAGGAAACCATGGATTCTAAAATAGACAGAGAAAAAAATAAATGCAAGGAAGTTGCTGAAGTTATTAAAAGATAAGATTTATAGGCAAGTTCATTTCAGTTGGTTGGCTCTCCAATCAGCTACCGTTGCTAATTGGATTAGTTGCCAAAATAAGCTAAGAATAGAACCTTCTCTTTCCTTATTGTTAAAGCTTTCCAGGGAAAAAAGTCCTTGTGGACAAAAATTAAATCTTTATTTCTAGCAACATAAAATTATCCTCTCTAAAACTGAAGGACTTTAACACTTGGTTGTACCTCCCCTTCTGCAGAGCTCCCAGTCCTCTGCAATTACAGAGAGACCTGAGAAGGAACATTCTTGTTCCGCTCCAAATCAAGTGGTTTGTGGCAGATGCTGACTATTGTTCCTCTTTAGTTTGTCATCTTTCTTGTCCTTTCTCTGCGAATTTCAGTGCTGCATTTTCCACAGCTGACTTACAGCTTTCTGGCAACTTAAATACTTCTGACATAATGGAACAAGCCTAGAGAAAGCCTTAGGTAATTTCAGAGTGCCCCTTAACGTGGAGAACCCTGAGCAACCATCCCCCAGCAAGGACTTGTTTTTCCTAAAGCCACTGCAAGTGTTTCCAAAAGAGCTTTCTGAGGAGGAAATCAGATTCTCTTTCATTTATTTATCAAAATGCATCAAATAAAACCTGCAAATAAGTTATGTGTGTAGTACAGGCTGTGTGTGCTCTGTGTTGAATCCTTCTGCCCTGTAAAAACCAACAGATCCACTGAAATGATCAATATTGTGATAATTGATATTTATTTTTGATTTTTATTAGTAGTAGTAATACGTTATCTAAACTCATCATAAGTATGTAGCTCACCCTTCCTTGTAGCCATGTGATGTGAGCTTTAATATAAGATATCCAGTGCAGCCCTCAGTGAGCAGGTTACATGTCTGCTCTGGAGCCAGACTGGGGGAGCTGGGGGGGTCACCTGGAGAAGAGAAGGATGCAGGGACACCTGAGAGCCCCTTCCAGAGCCTAAAGGGGCTGCAGGAGAGCTGGAGAGGGAACAAAGGATGGGGGGACAGGACACAGGGAATGGCTTCCCACTGCCAGAGGGCAGGGATAGGTGGGATATTGGGAAGGAATTGCTGGCTGGGAGGGTGGGCAGGCCCTGGCACAGGTTGGGCAGAGAAGCTGTGGCTGCCCCATCCCTGGGAGTGTCCCAGGCCAGGTTGGACAGGGCTTGGAGCACCCTGGGCTGGTGGGAGGTGTCCCTGTCATGGCAGGGGTGGGATGATTTTCAAGGTGCTTTCCAACCCAAACCATTCAGGGATTCTATGACGACCTTCACCAATTTTTCATCAATTATTATCTCAGATGTCTAACTCTAACTCATGGTTAATGAATCCAGATTCTACACTTTAGGGCTTAGCTTTTGATTTTTACTTCAGCAAAGAAAACCTCCTGTAACTTAGAGATGGAGATGCTCTGAAGTCCTTTACAAAACTTCATGACAGGTGAAGGACAGAGGATGAGAGTAAAGCATGTGATGGAGTCGTATGTGATTCTCCCTGAAGGACCACGTTGTCTTTGGCTAATGCTACTGGAAAGAACACATGGAGAGTTCACCATACAAGTTAAATTTGCTGCACTTGAATTAGAAAAACATCTTCAGCAAATTATTTTGAATGAGCTGACATTGATTCTCCCTTTTTTTACTCTCTGTACTTTAATTAAACTCCCTGGATAGGTTCTTACTCATGAAAGTGAGACTGAAGTATCCGATGGAACAACAGCCTGTTGCTGTCTGTGGACATGATGGTGTGAAAACTGTGATTGTAGGAATGTGAAATACATTCACAGTCTTGCATAAAGGACAAAATTAATCCATTTGTTTTGTCCATTCTTCCATGAACAATGATCTCTGCTTTCGTCAGCGAAAGGTGGCAACTCTGAGCTCTGTGCAACAAGAAAATGCCCACAGTTGGAACCTGCATTTCATCCATTTTCCATCTGTTTCTGTCAAAGGAAACCACATTTTCTAGGCACAGTGAGCAGGGAACTTACTTCAAAGGCTGAGCAGGAACAAAGCACCTTTCCAAGGGGCCTCCTTTAAAAATTGGCCAAGATCTAATTCTAATTGATAAAGACATTCTATGTGAGTGGCTATTTTGGACATGTTTTAAAGTTTGGTGTAAAAATCCCATCAAAATGCTGCTTATGCAGCCCAGCAATGCCCACCTGGGTGTGGGCCTGGCCTGGGTCAGGCCTGGGAGGTGGCAGCACTCCCATCCATCTCCATCCCATCCATCTCCAGGGAAAGGGTGCTTTGAGAAGCTGAAGTTGCAAATTACAGTTCCTGCCTGTCATCAAACCATTATCAGGTTCTTCACTGCTGAGTCCTAAGATATGGAGAGACATTTATCTGTCTCAGAAATCCTGCCTCAGATTAGGTGCCAACATTTCCACCTGTTACTTACTCATCTGTTGAATTTACCCATCTGTTAAACTGGGTCCTGTGAATAGTTTTGAGGGTTTTGAATTTGAAATTCATCACTGCAGAATGTGAACATTTATGGGTGGTGTAAAATTCCATATCTAACTAATCAAGAGGGGAAAATACCATAAAGATTATTTATTTGTTTGTTTTTATTCAGTTGAATGAAAGTATCTGAATTAATTTAATGTATTTAGGATCATAGAACATGCTGAGTTGGAAGCACCCACAAGGATCATCAAGTCCAGCTCCTGGCCCAGTGCAGGACACCCCAAGTATCCCACCATGTGCCAGACAGCATTGTCCAAACACAAATTTGAAGCTGTTCCAGGATCTCAGAGACACTGCAGTTCCTCTAGAGAGCTCAGGGACTTTACTGTAAAATACTGAAATTTGACTGTGTCTCATGGACAAAACTGCTCTTCATGCCCAACCCAAAAGGTCAAAGCTGAAGGAGAGTTGGTTGTTTGCAGATGCAGATTGAAACAACTTGTGTTAGTTATCCAAGATGGATCTTATCAGATGAAATATCCAGCTATTTATATATGCCTGGATATTAAAGTTGCCTAATGTGGGGATCAAGCATCAAACACTGTCTGGTTGTATCTCCAATTGGACTGGGACATGTGGGCACTTACCAGAGGTGTTTGATGAAGAAGACCCCTCTGCAAACACTCAGAGATGACCCAAAGCCCAGGAAGCCCAGCTGAGACACATTTACAGCTCAGTACGATCCAGCTGTGTGGAACAGTGCTGATTCTGGGGAAAGTTTGGGGAGATACCCAGAATGTCATGCAGTTCTACTAATATTAGCTTTAGCAACTCACAATTATAATGACTAATTGGAGCCATCACTCATTGCTATTGAGTTCCCAGGTGAAAACTATGGACCAGAACCTCCATTAGCATAAATTAGCATTAGAAAGTCAATTAAGTTACACTGATTTTACACTAGTTTTACTGTCTTTCATAAGGCTGAGAGGGAAAAAAAAAGCCACATTTGTGACTTCAATTATCCTTTTTTTTTCCCCCTCCAAAGGAAAATTTTGGTGACATTTCTTAAGGGGTCTCCAAAACCAGACACATCTTCCCCTGCAGGGCAGCCCTGGGACTTGGCTGGGCAGAGGAGTCTTTCTCAGCTGCTTCCCTGAGCACAACTGCACCTTCCAAGGTGACTGGGGAGAGCTGCATTGTCGCAGTTGTCCTCAGCACAGCAGAGTGGATAAAAGAGCATTTTCTGTGAAATGTTCCATTCCCATCACGAGTGGAAAAGCTTTTCTTCCTCTCTTTTGCATGTGTTTCTTCAGTGGGGAGAAAGGGAAGATAAGAAAGAAAAGGGTAAAATATGCAACTTGAATACGTGCACTGATACAAGGAAAAAAAAGCATAATTTGCATTGTATTTATAAATTAGTGTGTGAATGCCTGAATACATAGTTTTAAAGCAATGATATTTTTCAGTAGCATAAATCTTAATGGAAATCTGGCAGAAAGGTACAGGGGAAAAATCTGCAGGTTGATAGTATAAATTGCAAGCACATGACTCTGAATTTACCCTGGCTTGAAGTTATCAGAGACATTCAAGAGTGTTCCTGAAAGGAAGAGAGGCATGTGCAAGACACCAGTGGTTTATCAGCCCTTTCATTCAGCAGAACTGCAGAACTGAGGAAGATCAGATGAACTGTATGACAATGAAAATAAGAATTAATGGAGGCCAAACAAATCCAAGAGCTTTGAGGATTTTCAGAGACTGCAGTGCATAGGTACTGGTTTATGTTTCCTTCTTAAAACTGTAAAAATAATAATTGCAGAGGTGAAGTACTCAGGGTTTGGGCTTTTTTGTAAGAGATTATTTTACATCTGCAGAGATGGATCAGTGTCAGGCTGGCCCTGTGCCACCTTAGGGACTGAACAAGAAGAGGAGCCCAAGTCTGCTGAGTTCAAGTGTCTCTGACATTGTGAGAAATTCCCCACAGCATCATTTTTCATTGACAGTGGCACCAAGGATCTGCCCTGGTCCCCAGGAAACCCTTGTGCCAATATTCAGGCAGAAAACTTGAGCTAAATTGCATTTTTTTACATCTGAAATGTTTTTATAGTTCAGGTATTCCCACAAATGTTGCAGTTGTATTGGTGGGGTTTCAGGTGGAAGGATGAGAGGTTTCCATCACACCTGGACCAGGGCTGACATTTGGACTCACTTCATTCTTTGAGACATTCCTGGGGGAGATCCTGCCCATGTCCCTGTCCCTGTCCTTGTGGTTCATTCCAGCATCCCAGGACCAAACACAAACACCACAACTCAGCCTCCACCCTCCTACTGAGTTTAAGAATTCCTTAAAACTGTCTTTGCTTACATGAGAAAAAAATCTGGACAGTTTTCTTACCTCCATCAGTGTGAATTGAGTAACATGTGACTGTAGTCATATGGATTAAAATATTTTCATAGGTGTGACCTCTTGGCTGTCTCAGCAAAAATTTTCCTTTTTCTAATGCTCCTTCTATGGAGTATTCGTGTTCTCCAGATTTCCCCACTCAACAGCCTGAGGAAAATTCCCTCTAGTCAGATCTTCATACCTGTTCCCTCTTATTTCAGCTATCTTGATAATTACTGTTAAGAGTTTTGGAGGTACAATGGGCATGAGAGGGGGTCTGTAAATATGGTGGCATCAAAATCCCCCCATACCAAGGAATTGGCCTGTTCAGAGAATCACAGAATTTCAGACTGGTTTGGGTTGGGAGGACCTCAAAGACCATCTTGTTCCAACCCCCTGCCATGGAGAGAGACACCTTCCACTAGTCCAGATTTCTCCAAGCGCTGTCCAACCTCACCAGTAAAACAAATTCTTTGCTGAGATGAATTTTCCAATATACTTCAGCCAGAATTGTTTTATCATGGAGAAGACTTCTGTGGGTAAAGCCATCAAGACTCACAACTTGCTCTTTTGGCTGAGAGAGGATAAACTGAGACCTTTTAACTGGTTTTGGCACACAAGACCCTTCAGACAAAGAGTTAAAGGGAATGTGAGGACAACCCTGGGACTGCTTGGAAGTTTTGATAAGTGATTTATCAAAGGTTTTTTGACAATGTCTATTGGCACACCAGGCGAGCAGAGCTGGTGCCACCATGGGCACCTCGTGGGCAGGCAGGGAGGGCTCTGACAGGAGGATTGCAGTTTCCTGCCTCCATCTGGAGGCCTTGCAGGGTGTTGGGCAGTGAGGAGGAGCCCCACACCTCCCGGGGTGAGGGCAGGAGCCCCAAACACCCACGGGCTGGCATGGCTGCTGCAAGATGAGCCGGGAGAAATTTCAGAGTGTAAGCATTAAAATAAAAAAAGGAAAAAAAAAAGGAAAAAAGCACCCCAAATAGAGCCCATAGATGGTAATGACAATGTTTTGTTATCTTTATGTTGTTTTCTTTGCATGCTTGTTAAAAAGTGGAGTCAGAGTGTCTGAGACAGAGCCCTAACAAGTTCCTTCTAATCAGCCCCGGAATGCTTCTGTCAGGCACAAGAAAAATGCTCAGCTTGAACAAAGCTGCATTTTTCCCCCAAGAAACACATTTGTTTAAAGATTGGCCTGTCAATTTGTGAATCAACATTTCGGCTTTTTGCTCAGACATCATGCTTTTGCTTTTTTTCCCCCCAAGAAGGGGAAATAATACAAAGCTGCTATTTGTTGTTTGAAGGAAGTAAACTTCATCAGGTCGACTTAGATGTGTGCTTCAAATGTCACTCAGTACAGCTTTCTTGTAATGAAACGCTGCATACAGATTTCTTCCTTTAGGCTCAAGGGGATTAGACCCAGTAAAGAAAAATTCAGTCTTCCTTGCTGTGGTGCATCAGAGTGAGAAGTTTAAAATCCACAATTTATTCAAATATTGATATTTCTACTTGTCAGAAGAGAGGTGCCTTGAAATTTCCACTGAGCACTGTTGTCAGAAGAATTGCAAGAAATGTGTCAGATAATTCATAAACGGAGTTCACTACTGTGAAATCAGTTGGGAACAGCAAAAAAAATATATTCTTGTTGATGTAGAATAGGGGCAATATAACAGAAAATAGCACTCACTTTTCCATCATGTCAAGCAAATGCTCAATTTGGGCCAGGTATTTTTTTAAACAGCTTGCTGCTTCTGGAGAAGCCCACAATGCATGAAAAATGTGTTGAGTTGTGCTTTGTAGACAAGAGATCTGTTTGTTGGTTTTCCCCTCCCCGCCCGTTCCCATCCCACCCATTCCAGCGCTGCCGGGGAGGGCCCGGTTCTGCATGTGGTTTGCATTAAAGCCTTAAAAAGCTGTGAACGACTGGGGTAATGATGTAAAGCGCTAGTGTAAATTCCAAACTGTTGATAGCAGCGAGAGGAAGCTGAAGAAATTTTTCTTAGCATTTTTTAACCCCCGCCATGTGTTGAAGTCATCTGGCCCTCCCCTTTGAGATGGGGAGCGGGTCGCGCTCGCCACACTCCCAGTCCCCTCTAATTAACAAAAGAGCCCCCCCCGCTAATAGCAGGCTGCTGTTCGTGCCGTGATTTGGGGAGCTTTGAGCCCTGGCAAGCAGTGACGTCAGGCAGGGATGCTGCGCAGCTGCTTTGTGGCAGGAGCAGGGCTGGTCCGGCGGCGCTGACAGCGCTCTGGGCGCGGAACGAACCGCAGAGCTGGGCCGGGAGGGAAAGGCTGCGATGGAAACGCAGCTCTCGGTGCCCTCCTGCGAGCACGGAGCTCAGGGACTGCTGCCACGGGGCATCTCGGTGCCTCTCACAGCCCTGCTGGGCTCAGGGCTTGCCCGGAGCATCCTTTCTGTCATGGGCAACTCCTTAAAATATTTCCCCATTTTCACTGAACACATTAAAACCGCTTTTTTTTTTTTCTTTTCTGTGGTTTTATTGCACTTTTAGTATAAAACCTTTGAAAAATGGATAGCTTAGTTAAGGCTTCTGTGAATATTTCAGAAATATCCTTAAATAATACAAGCCTTTTATTAGTATAAAAACAGATAACTGTAGCATCTTTTCTGCAGTGCTCTCTTTCCTTCTCTTTTTTTTTTTATTTTTTTTTTCATTCAATGCATACAAAGTGTCCCTCTGACCTTACACTTCTGTAGAGGAAATTGAGCTAAATATGGCAAAATTTGCTTCTCTCATGCCTTACCAAAACTCCCAGAATTAAGGGTGTTAATTCAACCTACAGACTAAATTTGTAGAATGGACTTTTTTTTTTCAGCAGAAGCAATTCCAGCTGAGCAATTCCAACCCCTCTGAGGAACCCCCTTGCTAGACATTTCCCCCCAGCATTTCCAAACCGGTTTATTTCTATTTGTGAAGCGGAAGCCGTTCCCTAATCCCCCTTTCATTAGCTCCCTGTATTCTTTGCTTGCTCCAGAGTGGACACTACAAGAGGCTGACATCTTTGGCTCGTTAGAGCATGGATGCCTGCAGAAGCTGACGTTTTCCACGCCTGCTTGCAGCCTATTTTTCCTTTACATCCATTGCTTACTGTCTGCTCGGTGTCTGGGCGAATCTGTCATCTGTGCCAGAGCACAGCCCGCTGCACCACTGACAGTAAGAAGGTAAACGCTTGCTGCCTGAATCCCCCATTAACTTTGTGAAGCGTATTGATTTCTTGTAAAAATAATGATATTGACAGGCTTTCCAGGAGTAATTGTTTCCAGAGCACAAAGGTCAGCGCTGAGAGTGAAGGGTTTTGGAGCCGGGGTACTCCACAGACATTTGTGCAAAGTGCTGGGGGATGGAGGGAAACAAATAGCAACAGTTTGAGACTTAAGAAATTTAAGTGCATTGACAAAACACCTCGTAGGGGGCCGGCAGCATTATTGTACTCATGAGTCATTAATAGCAAACAGCTCGCCTTGGACAACGTCGGGGTTTGGCACGGGGAGATTTGTAGACAAACAATAGCAATAAAAGTCGCTCCAGCCTCTGCTGCTGTGCCTCGCCGAGGAGGGTTCTGCTCCCAGCCCTCGGAAACCAGGCTGGGAGTTCCTCTGCTTCCTCAGCAGGACCCAGAAACCACCTCGGATAATTTGGGGCAAATTCCCTGTTTTTCCAACACGCATTTGTGTTCGTTAACTCAGGGAGGAGATTGCGCGTTTCGGGAAAGACAAAGCAAACACATGGAGTTGCCACCGGCCTGAGTTAATTGGGCTGCCAGAGCTAATGAGGCTGGTGGTGATTCAGGATCCTTGGGTGTTAACGCAGACCGAGCCCTGAGAACCTACAGCCCAAAGTGTCAGCACAGGAGATGTGGTCCGGGCATGGGGAGGTGGTCCTGGGTGCAGGAAGGTGGTCCTGGATGCACAGAGGAGGTTCTGGGCTCAGGAAGGTGGTTTTGGACTCAAGAATATGGTCTTGGACGTGAGGAGG
>JAJPCS010000083.1:5000-10000 GCA_021164005.1 Willisornis vidua nigrigula | reverse complement strand
CAGTTGCCTAAAAATTAAAAAAACTCCAAAACCTGGAAGACCCAGAAAACCTGCAGTAAAGTGCCACATCTGATGGCAAATGACAACTGTCCAATAGCTCCCAGTGTCTCCCTTTATTAGTATCCAACCTCTCCTTTTATCAAAGATTATGAGTCAGCAAAGTCAGTACTTGTGTTTTCAAGCCTTCATTTAAATTTCTCACCTTTAACATCAAAAAGATTCTATTCTTCCAAAGGATAGGGATAGTCAAAGGTGCAGAGGGCTACATCAGTCAGGCTAAATATCCTCTGGAACTGGAGCTCTACCAACAGGATTAGCATCAAATAACAAAAGTAGATGTTTGATACTCTGGGTAATTCAGAGTGGGAGAAGAGCCAATAATGAATTTAAATGCTAGAATGTGATTTTTTTTTTCTGGTGGCTGTTCCTGACTCGCAGGTACTGGGTTGCAGGGTGGAGGGCAGGGCACTGGCTCCTCTTCAGAGCACTCCTGCTGGGAGCCAGACAACATCCCTCCTCCCCTGCTCTCCACCACCAGCAGCGTGGAGCACAGGATCATGGTGCCAGGAGTCAGGGGCACAGACAGACACACTACAGGCTGTGCAAGAAGAACACTGTTTTTCTACCTCTGAGCTCATGTCTTATGGACATGTTGTGCTGCTCCCTGGAACTGAAATCACAGTTTCTTGATATTTAATTTCCCTTCGCTTTTAGCGAATAGTCGTGGCAACCCCTGATGCTGCAAGTCTCTTATGGCTAAATCATGTGTTCAGAGTTAGCTGGAGTATAGATTTAGTCCTGCTGCTGTTGCACAGAGTCCATTGTAAGATAATTTGTCCCACTCAATTAGACTAAGTTGTCATGTGAGAAGTGCTGAGCTACCAGAGCCCGGCGGCACCAAAGGCAAACACACACCCCACCAGCGGGCTGGGAGCCTCCCAGCCTCCATCTACCAGCTGGGGGACAGATCTCTGGGAGCTCTGCTCTCCTGAGGTTTCACGGAGGAGGCTGGATGGTTCCAGGTAGCAACATTTCTAAATTCCAGTTTTAAGAGTAGGAAATTATGAGGAGAAATATCTTAAGGTGGGAAGTCAAACACGGACAGTTTTTTTTTTAACAGCATTAGGGTTGTCTGTTTTAACCTGAATTTTATCCCCTTTATGGACACAGGATCTGATAAGTCTTTATCTGCATGATGGCTTCTGACATCCAGGACCCTTTCTGTGTAATGATGCCCACTGTGCATATTTATGAAGGTGTAAATTGGGCTTGTGTAGTGAAGGAGACTTCACTTTCTTCTGTTCATTTACTGCTGAAGTTAGGGAACATTTAGTGTCTGAGGTAGCAGGAAAGAAGGAACCAGCCCTCCAGCTGGGTCCTGCTGATTAGTTTCAAATAGAATTTTTATGTCTATTTCTGTCACATATTTCCTGTGTCATCTTGGACATGTCAAAGTCAGTTTTCCAGCGTTTCAGGCCCTTCCCTGCCTGGCTCACTGTGTAAGAGCCACTTGGAGTTCTAATTGTGGGTGTGTTGGGTTCTCACCTGGAGTGTGCTGTTGGCAGGACCATGGGTGGCCCATGCTCTGAAACTCTGTTGTTTGTGCAGGGTAACTGTGAGGTGGGACGGAGAAAACCTTGGAAAACACCAAATATAACCTAAATAAGATTTCGAGAATATTTGGCTGGAGCAGACCTGGGCCAGGCGGAGCCAGCCCAGAGGTCTCCACACCCTGGTGGTGGTCAGTGCTAAACCCCACCTGGGTGGTCAGGACAACACCCAGCCCAGCTGAGCTGGTTTCAGCCTCTTTGTGTTCCACCCTGGCTGAAGCCCAGCAATAGATACAGAGGTAATTTCACCTCCTGGAAGGGCAGTGCTGTTAATTCTGAAATGCTTAAATGTGATGGGGAAAATGTCTATGAGGAGGTTGATAAGACATTGACTTAATAAATGGCAAGGTTAGGAAGATGTGCCCTGTGGAAGTCACGGTGCTACATATTTCTCAGGGAACGTAACTGTGTGAGGTAATGTTAATCCTCATTCCCCATCCTGGACGTGGAGCAGGACAGCTATTCTACATATGAGAAAGTGATAAAATAGAGCCATACAATTTAATACTTATAAATCAATATTATGTGGAGGTTGTGCAAGCCTTTGCTACCTGGTGGGTAGTTGACAGTGAGCGTTTCTTTAGTGTAAAGTCTTTAATTTGCAGACATACATTATTGAAAGGAGCAATGAAAAACTTGCATTTATTTTGGGACATTTACAAATTGATGTGCAATTCCATTTCGAGCGAGAGCACAGATCAATGATTTTATCCTCTAACTGCTATAATCATAATTTGCCAGTTGTTTAGTTGGAGGGAGTTTTTAAATTAAAAAAAAAAGAAAACAAACAAAGATGCTAATCATTACACCACCAACAAGACTGATTAATTAATTAGCCCTCACTGCGATATTTAGATGTACCAACTTTCAAAGTGTCCAGTATGAAGCTAAATTACTTGGCTGTTGTTCTGGTGTGGCATTTATGGTAATTTGTCAAGCCTATATGCAGTAATGGATTGACTCATATAACGAAGGCTATAATTGCAGCTGTTAGGTAGGGCCTTCTTTATCTCAGCCTGTCTCAGTCCCCATTCCTGCATGATTTCTTGCTGTGCCAAAGCCATGTGTGTCTTGTTTTGTTTTAATACATTACTGACCCAGGGTCTCAGGTTACTGGGGTTCCTGTCATACATTTAGTTCCACTCTCATAAAGCATTGCACAAAAAATGCTGGAACAAGGTAACAATCATTGCTCAATATACTAAGTATAAATGTCAGAGTGTAAAACTTGACTGCAGGAGAACAGTGGAAGGGGAGATAATAATTGAAAATAGGACACTCTGAGCTATAACACTGAGGCTGTGAGTTATAAGGGCTCCTGTGGCATCATGCAATGTGTCTGCTATGTCTTGTTTATCATTAAAAACCTGATATCAACCATCTCTTTATTACATATATGATGTTATATCACCATGTTTTGTTCCAGTGGCTAAAAACGCCCTTGAAGGCTTCACCAGGTTGTGTTCTCTGCCATAAAGGTGCCACAGCGTCCTCACCACCATGGTACAGGACCCCAAAATTCAGTAGAATTCCTTCCTTTAGTTGTTTAGTAGTTTGAAACTGTCTTCTTCTTCTGTGATCTTCTCTTTACCCTGACAGGCCACTTACTCACTTTGAAAAGTGACTGTGTGACAACAGATGTTTTGTAAACTTATCTTCTAATAACTTACATAACTGAAGAAGTTAACAGGTTGTTCACTTAATAGGGATCATTTATACAGGATTTTTTTAATAACTTGCTGGAAGGGGGAAAAAACCACTCTTGGCTAATATGAAGCATATTTTGCATTTATTATGGGAAAAAAATTTCAGGTAGGAGGTGAGGAGACAATTTGGGAATTTTCGTTAGCTGAAAAACTGCATATTAAACATGAATTGTGATTTTCCATCTGGCCCTACTGGTTAGGAAGCTGCAGTTGGGCATGATCTTCACTGTCAATCAGCAGTCCCCAACTGCGAGATGCAAACCTCATGACGAAGCCCACCCCAACTCATTAAACCAAAGCAAACTGTATGAAGTGCGCCGCTGTGTGATTTTAATATTTGGTGCATGTGACAGGATCATTTTAGTGATTTGCAGGATTTATCTCCTCTTAAAAGTACTGCCTAAGGCTACTCTAATTGGTAGGAAAGCAAATTCCCCCTTCTCCTCCTGTCACTCTTTGTTTTATTTACTGAGAACTGCCGAAACCTATTTACACAATAATGAGGATAAATCACCGTGATGCTTTCAACACAAAGAGAAATGTTGCGTGAGTTGAAAGCTGTACAATTAAAACTAAATTCAAAATATTTCTGAAGTAGTGTCTGCAGTTAGTGGTAGTGAAATAAAATTAAGACAAACGATAGGAACATACGTTGCCGATAGAGAGCTGAGATCAAAATTCTCGAGGCATCTTTTACGACGGACAATTTCATTCAAGATTGCAATTAAGTAAATGCATGTAAGATGCTGACAATAGCCCAGATGTTCCTCCTCGATACAGACGTGGCTCTTTCCTTTCCTCATGGATGTGGAGCTCAGCTACTTCCACCGCTGTTTGTCTTTGCAAGGTGCCCACCAGCAACTTGTCCAGCACGTCAGGGTGGTGGTGCTGCAGGTGGGGAGGACACTCTTCTGTGTGGGTGTGAGGTTGCACCTCACTCTTGCATCCTGGAGAAGTTCCTCGAGGAGGAGACAGCAGCTTCCAGCTGAGAACAACCCAGGCCAAACTCAAGGTGAACGCTGGGAATGGAACATGTGAAGTTCCTGTGGGTCTGAGCACGATGGCTCAGTGCTGACTTAGAGCTTCCAGAGGAAGATTCCCCTTGACTGGCTCTTTCATGGAGGAGAACAGGCTGCTGGGGTTGTCCCAATGGAGTGAATTGTGACCCTTGCTCCTGGGCCCTGATTCTGTGCTGCTCGTTCGAGGACTTCACTGAAACAACGGGGTCTCCAACTGGGCTGCTCAGCACCTGGTGCATGTTATTGCAGTCCTGAAGTGCTTACAAACATCTTGTCCAAGACTGGATCTAGATGAGCTTCAAGGTCCCCTTCCAAACCAAACCATCCTTTGATTCTATGTGTCACTATCATGAGACATTTTATATGTGTTTTGATAAAGGCGAATTAAAAATTAAATCAAGATATGAACTGTGGAGAGATCTTTGATCTTATTTGATGTTTAATCCAAACTGCAAGAACCCAACCTCAGAGCAAAACCAACCTGTGTTCATCAGGGCAAGTAACACCAATGAACCCCCTTTTTACAGCTCACGCTCCGTCTGCTCCTTAATTTGCCCTGCCCAGGCCCCCAGGCCTCAAATTAAACCATATCACTGAGACCAAGAAAACACCATATGCACCATGAAGAGAACATCATGGCTTTTGAGAGCAGCCTTTCTGGTTTT
>JAJPCS010000082.1:517139-532258 GCA_021164005.1 Willisornis vidua nigrigula | reverse complement strand
GTGGGACACAGCCCATCCCAGAAGCCCCACAGTGGGCAAAGAGACTCCTTTGGACAGCCCTCAGGTATTTTGAAACAGATACTTCCTCTTGTTTTCAGTGAGTTTCCTCAAGGGATTTCCACAGGAAAAGAGGGAAATCTGCATGAAAAACAGGAAGCAGTTCTCCAAAGTTTTCTGTAACACAGCACTAGGAGGAAGACTTATAATAAATGTGGGTGTTTGAAGCAGTAGGTGATACCAGTTGCATTATCTTAATGTAAAATCAATGATTAAATTTAACATCATAGGACTTTAGCAGAGTTAAAAAACTCAGGTATTCATAAAATATATCTAGCTTTTCATTTTAGTTGACAGTAGGTGACTAATATTGAAACTTCTACAACAAAGTATTTTCTATTTATACTTTATTGCCCTGGGCAATTCTTTTGGAAAACTTCCCATCTGCCTGAAGTCTTGGATGAGATCCCAAACTTTCTAATGCTACCAGATCCATTCCTCTTGCCCCAAATATAAGAGTTAATGTATTCCCCTGGCTTTTTGCTGCTCTGCAATTCAGTTTCAAATGCTGACATTTAAGCTTTAGAAGGAAGACAGGTCAGGATAAAATTTGACAAAAACTTGACATGCAGAAATGTTTGTTAATTAAAACCTTCTAGAAATTTTGCACTGATCCTTTGTGATGCATCTTCCAACTCCCATGAAGTTCCAAATGTTATGGAGTTGTTGGAGCTTTTACTGCAGGCACTGAAAAGAAAAGGGGAATTTGTACACTCTCCACCTTAAAAGCAAGTACAGTCACACCAGGAAACATTCCAGTTGATTTCTGGCCACACTGGGAAGCTCCTTAGCCCATGGAATTGTAGGGAGGGGAAGTTGGCCCATTAGAAAATGGGGACACAGCATTTGGGATGAGAATTTTGGAGAAGAAACCCTTAAATTTCTAAGTGCTTCAGAGGAAATTTGACCTTAATTTTACTGTCACCTTCTTCATTTCATAAAGCCAAACATCAGGAAGCAGATGGACTTGGCCTGTGTAGTATGTTATTTGTATTTGAGAATTCAGGGATAATATATTCTGGGCTCATTTCTAATACAGAAAATGGTAAAAACTGAAAGCAGAGTATGTTCCTTTGCTTTACTGCCAGGCTTTAATAATTAGGTACATTATGTTTCAAGAGATATGTGAAATAAAAGTTCCAAATCCTCACAGTCCAAAAGCATCAAACCCAAAATCCCTTTTATCCCGACTGGGCTGGAAATGCTGCTGTTTCACTACGCACCAGAATTTTATGGAAGCATTTCAGACATGGCACATTCTACTTTTTGAAGTTTCCATCAGAGTGTAGAAGGCTTTGGAGATGTGGAGGAGTCCCTCTGGGGTCAGAGCAGAGACAGCAGTGATGTTCTGCAGAGCTGTCCTACAACAAAGCCTCATGCTTTTGGTTTGTTATTTGAGCTAAAACTATTGAACTGACTGGTGTTTGTCAAGAGACTGTTTCAGCTGAGAGAGACTAGAAAAAAGACAGTAGCAGGGCTTTGTAGTCAATGTAGATATTCCTTGGGTTTGGTTCCTGTAGATACTTCAAACAACTAAAGGGGGAAAAAAATCGATATAGTCTGTGCAAAGTGCAATGAGTTTTATCAGCAGTGTCCTTCTCCCTCCAAACCATCATTTATGGTTCTTTGAAATGATCTTGATTGTTGTGAGTCCAAGTAATCAGCACAATCTTTCACTGCAGGATTGTTTGCTGCTCTGTCTTGTGCTGTGTTGCTTCAGTGACTGAGAGAGGCTCTGGGAGCGCATTTCCATCCCTGCAGTGACTGGGCTGGGAATAACAGCTAAAGGGAGGATTTCATGTGCTCTGCCTGCCTTTTGGACTGTAAATGCCTCAAAACAGGGCATGAGTGCACTAAACATGTATCTGGAAGATCATTACAAAAGGCAGCTGTGGGTTTATGTCCCACCAGGATTAAGGACAGCACCCCATGAGCAAAGGCTCCCTGAACTGCACTGACCCTGCCCAGAACTGGGATATTTAGCATAAATACTGCTTGTTTTCAGTTCCTCCATCCCACTGGGAATAGAAAGGACCTTAGTCTCAGATGTGAGGGCCACAATTCCTGCTGGCTGGAGAAGTGACAGACTCCAGATGTGATGAAGGGTCTAGTTCAGTGAAAAAAACCCAAACAACTGGTCCATAAATTTGATTTTCTAGCAGAAGTAATTGTTTAAATTGCCAGATCATTCCCAGATCTCCAGTTACCAGATCATTCCCAGATCTCCAGTTAAAAGCCAAACACATCATTAGCAGCAGAAGGAAAGGATATACTACACGCAGCTCTGTGTCAGATGACTTTTGAACCACGTCATGCCCCAGTGCCTGAAGCAGCTGCAGGTGCCTGTACCAGTGATGACAGAGAGCACCTCGTGTGAGGTGGTACTGCTTTAAAAACACTTACCAGAATGATGGGAATTTAAGCTCTTGTAGCAGAGACTCAATGCCATGCACATCATCTCCCACTGTCCCTTCAGACCAGTGTTTGCTCCAGTTCTCAGGAAGGCCATGCAGGATCAGAGTTATTGCAGGGTGTATCACTGCTGTTTGGTGAAGGGCTTAGCAAGATCCTGCCCCATGGCACAACTTCCAGGCCTGTCTTTATTCCAAGGGCAGCCTTTTAATCAGGTCCAGGGAATGGGGCTCTGGGGAGATGTTTCAACTGCCAGCAGGCCCAGGGCAGTGACCCTTCCCCTGGACTCTGCCTTGGGGAGGCCACACCTTGAGTGTTGTGTTCAGTTCTGGGCCCCTCAGTTCAGGAAAGAGACTGAGGGGCTGGAGCGGGGCCAGAGAAGAGCAACGAGGCTGGAGAAGGGACTGGAGCACAAGTGCTGTGGGGAGAGGCTGAGGGAGCTGGGGGTGTTTAGCCTGGAGAAGAGGAGGCTCAGAGGTGACCTCAGCACTGTCTGGAACTACCTGAAGGGAAGTTCTGGCCAGGTGGGGGTTGGTCTCTTCTCCCAGGCACTCAGCAATAGGACAAGGGGGCACGGGCTCAAGCTCTGCCAGGGGAAATTGAAGTTGGAGATCAGAAAGAAATTCTTTTCAGAGAGAGTGGTCAGGCATTGGAATGGGCTGCCCAGAGAGGGGGTGGATTCCCCATCCCTGGAGATTTTTCAGCTGAGCTTGGCCGTGGCACTGAGTGCCATGATCTGGTAAAGGGACTGGAGTTGGACCAAGGGCTGGACTTGATGATCTCAGAGGTCTTTTCCAACCCAATCGATTCTATGATTCTATGATTTTCCCACCTACACTGAGCAAGGTCCTAGGAAGCAGTTTCTTCTGGCCATGTGTGGTTTGACATGGACAGTGTGCTGCTGTTCAGTGAGTGTATATTCTGACTTTCCCTATGCAATTGATGCCTAAATGTGGGACTGAGAGCTGGGCTGTTGAACAAGAGCAGCTTCTTCACTGTGCCTGCTTTGTGCTGACTGACACTAACCCCTGTTTGCAGATGGGGACAATGCAGGGCTGTTCCCTGGATCTGCCCTTCCCTGGCATCCCAGCAGAGCCATACCCATCACACTGGAAATTCTGGGTCTGCTACTCCTGCAATGAACTGCATCTGTTTTCAAATCCAGGGGGAGAGCCCACAGTGACACTGTTTGAGAAGGAGCAAGGCCTGATTTCCAAAAGACCCCCCAAAATTCTGGGGCTTGTTTGCTCAGCCCTTATTACTAAGCATGCTCTGTTCTTTTTAGCTGGATTTGGCCTTTCACTGAGTTTGCTCTACCATGGACTAGAAACTATAAATCAGGCAGCAGTAGACATATGAATAGGGCAAAATGGCAACTAGCCAAGATTTTTTCTACTAAATTTGGCTGGGTCACTTATGAAAAAGAGTAAGCTAGGTCAGTCCGAGGAAGACTACTAAGACCCTTATTTTTGGGGATGAAGAACAGAAAAACCCCTACCCAAAATTTATGCCAGAAGAAAACACAACCCAAACTCCACCCAGACTCCGCCTGTCATCAATATGTCATGAGGTGTTCTAATCACATGCAGAATGTATGAGAAATGTTGCAATCAGTCATGCTCAAATGTATAAATGATCCTGCTTTGACAGCTGTGCTTAGAAGTGAGTCTGTGCAGCGTTAGCTAGTTAGTTAGTTGGTGTTAGTTAGTGAGTCTGTGCTAGCTGCCTCGTTTCCCTGAGCAGAAATAAATACCTGCTGCTAATGGAATACAAAACTTTCTCTTAGCAGTTCTTTCCTGCAGCATTTTCGCTATCACTGTTGCTGGTGAAATAAGGCTGTGCTACTGGTGTGGATGGGGCTTATGTGACTCCCTTGGTAACTCAGAGCAGGCACTGACACCTCAAGGTTTGGGAAACTGGAATTGAGTTGTTGTATTCTTTGGCTCAAAACCTGGCAGGTCAAGTAGGGGTTTATCTCCATTCTGCTCCTGCTGCTGCTTCAGAGAAATGGATTGTTTGCCTGTATTTCACCCTGACTGTGTAAAAAAGCAAAATATTCAGACCAAGCTGCAGAAAGGAGTAGGATTGCCTGTACAATTCCCAAAAGGAGGATTCCCTGCACAATTCCCAGCCAAGACACACACCTGCAATGTGATGTAACCACTCCCTAAACATTTAGAGCATTTGTGCACACAGATAGCAAATGTGTCCCCGCTTGCCTGTCCTGTCACAGGTAAATTGGGTGATCAAATGTTTATAGGGAACTCCAAAACAATGTGATATTCATCTTGGGCCAGTTTTTATTGCATTTTAAAACAGGAGAGACTGAAGGACTGGGTTGAATTTCAGAAGTGACCTGAAGCAGGGGTTGCTTTTAAAGCTGAATGAGGAGCAAATTATTCCTGGAATTTTCAGTTGCTCCTGTAATAAAAGTGGTAATCGAATTTCTGTACCTTCTTAAACAGAGATAAGCCCACAAGCTGGAGTTTTATTCTGTAGAACTCAAATTTCATATAATGAAAATGATGTGGCTTGATTTAAGCTGCTCAGAGCCTGATTTGAGTACAATTCATGATGTTAGGTCACTGTTCCACATAATAACAAGCTACAGAAATCCAAACAAAATGTAGGGCTTACAAAGATACACTGATATTTAGATGGATATAAGAAGAAATTAGGAACAATGTGCTTGGAGCTCCACCTTGCCCATGACAGGGAGCTGCAGTGGGTGCTTCAAAAAAAGAAAGGCAGGCACAGAGCAAGTCTTCAGCAGCCTTTTGCCAGGTTCTAATATTCTGAAGTTTTCACACACAGATTATGGGTATGGACTTCTCTGGTGTTTAATTGACATATAAAAGCTTACCCTCAATAGACATGTAAAAGCTTATCTGAGTATTTAAACAGTTTCCCCATTTTGCAGGCCTGTATTAGATTACTTCTGACAGTATTATTCCTCTGTCCCAGTTCAGCAGGTGGACCAGTTTATCCCTGTGTGGGTGTGACCAAAGCTGGGCATTCTAAACCCTCTGGGCCATTGCCCACCAACTGTTCCCAATGGACCATTGGCAGCAGCTGCCCAGGGCACACCTGAGCCCTCAGGCTGGGAGCTGGCTGGGAAAGAAGCCTGGCAGAGGAGCTGGGAGAACTCCCCTGCAGGGACTCCTTGGCACCTCCACACCCACCTGAGGGCTCAGCTCTGCTCATGGGCCAGCAACCATTCCAAAATCCCCCCTGACTTTATCCCAGAGTCAGATCACCCAGTGTGGAACTCCCTGTCCTGGGGGAGGGACTGGGGGCTCCCACCTGCATCTGAGGGGAGACAATCTTGGGGTTTGGGGACTGGGGGACCACTCATGGGATCCAGAGGAGGAGCAGAACCTGGACAGGAGGAGCCCACCACTCTCCACCAGACTGTGCCATCATCTGCACCAACAGGTTTTTCACCTCCTTTTCCTTTGGACTTGGGGGAACCACGTGGGGCTCAGCACAGGGGCCACCAAACCCCACTGTGTTTGTGCCCCTGGGAGCTGGGTTACACTGCTGGGTTTTGTGGGTTAAACCCAATTTCTCTTTGTGTCGTTGCATTTATTTTAACATTGTTATTAACTTGTAGCTCTGATTTATAATCTCTTTTGTGTTGGGTTCATTTCTTCTGCTGGTTTACCTTTAAACCAGCACCTCCTCCCCATTGGGAATGACATTGTTGTGGTCAAACTATGTGGAGTGCCCATTTGCTCTCCCTGTTGGCTCTCCCTGCACACTGGAGAGGCAGACTGGGCCATTCTGGGGCTGCCCAGCTGTAATTCCTGCTGAGTTCCTGCTGGACAGGACACCTCCACTCCTGGCTCTGAAACACAACCAGACTGTACTAAAGGACAGTGAATGAAATGGTCCCAAAGGTCTTGTAGAGGATTAAAAAAGTTGTCTTTATTATTTCCAAGCTCTCAGAGCTTGGTCCCACTGAACTGGAAATATTGCACCTGGACAGATAAAGTTTTGCTTCTGGAACAGTCTTTTTTCCAAGGGTTTTGCTGGTTTCTGTGAGGAAAACTGGATTCTGACCTGCAGTTCTGCTGGTGCTGCTCTCATTGACTTCTCATGTCACTACATAATTACAGAGGAAAATTTAGGCTGAAAAATCTTAACACATTCATGAGATACCAGCTTGAAAGAGATCCACTTTCTAATCATTAAAAGCCTTCCCAGGATTCAGTGCCTGCAACTCTTCACAATTGAGAGGTTTATGTATTTATACTTATTTGCCAGCATAGTATCCATAACAATGGAGGAAAAGTTCCTTAAGTGAAAAGCACAAAACAGTCCTTAAAGGAAATGTTCTCCAGTCCCCTGGTGGGGATTAGACCTGCAACTTTGAAATTTGGTAAAACATGGTTAGTTTTTCAAAATTAGATTTCCTGAGGGGTAACTACAATGCTGTCCTTAAAAAACTGATGAATTCTCCTCGTAGAATAGATTAGTTCTGTTAGAAGGAACCAACAGCCATCATGTATTCCAAGTGTAACTCTTCTAAATCAGTTTGTTTTTAAAAATGCCTGTGTTTGATATTCATGATGGAGTTCTCTAGAATTCAGAGCACACAACCTTCTCCGAGACACACATTGATGTATATAGATTTTAAATGAGATTTTTCTTAACAATCTAAACAGGTAATTTCATCATATACATTTATCTAGGACTAAAATACTCAGGATACAGCCTGTATTCTGTATCTTTGGTTCTGGCAAGGACAGAGTTACCTCCATAATAATAAGATTTCTGAAATAACAAACATTATGTCAGAGTTCAAAATATACATAAACCCTTGGCCACAGTTGCACAGAACAAAGTAATAAGATTTATTATACAAAGCTGCTTTCTCATCTTACCATGTAAACCAGGATAGTTATTGTTCTGAGGCCATGAGTGGCTGAAATAAGTCTAAGGTACAGTCTGAGTGGTTGTAGGATATGTATTAATAAAAGCTCACTGGGAGCAGCAGCACTGCTGAAAACCCCAACCCTTTGTATCCCTCAGCAATGCTGGGGGTGTAGGTTTGCTCATGTTTGAAAGGAACAATGCAAGTGCCATGCAGTTAATAATTTGTTCCATGTAATCTACTTAAGCTTTGTGTTTTCCAGCCCAGCTCCTCCGCCTGGTTCTCTTCCATCTGTGTAGTCAGGCTGTTTGTACATCCTTGCTGGGTTTTAAAGGAAAAGAGGATTTCCCATGAAAACTTCTTTTCCTTTTTTCCAGGAGATACCTTTTCTATCTCAGGATTACCTGGACTAGAAATGAGAAACCCCCTCTTTCCAGGGCTGTGGAACACCCTTTTCTCTCCCTGACAGCTCCAAGGGAGTGTGAGAAACAAAGTTTAACATGCCTTTATGGGCAGATAGAGGTGAGGCACCTGCCTCGCACCTGGTGAAGGTATCACACAGCCCATACATTATTGAACAGATCTTTAATATCCCACAGATATGCACATACCAAGCCACTTGGAGTGAGAAAATGTGAACCAACTGCAACCAGCATGAAGGCCAAATGAATGTAAATATTAAAGTACATATTTTATTTCTGATAAACACACAGGATTTTGGAAATGCTCTGCTTGCCCCCAAGTCTCAGGTGTGTTGGTAACCAGTGGACCAACAGTCTGACAGATCATCTTTTTTAATTATGTGGGGAAATATTTGCTGTGCCAGCATGTCAGAAACACTAAGCCTGCCTTTTCACATTAAATTTTGCTGTAGGCATGAAAGGATAAAGAGGCTCCCTGCAATATTTGGTCTGGCTGTGTCTCACACAAGCCCTGACATCTCCATTGAATGGCTGTGCTGGTTCCCAGCCCAGCAGGGAACTCTGGGTCTGAATGGCAGGGAATGGAGTGCTTGGAGACTGCACAATGGACATCCCCAGGCAGCGTCTGGAAGGGGGAAGCCTGACCTAAAAGCAGGGTTTGTCAGACTAGATTTTGGGTGGACTCTTCAGCCATCTAATCCTGTCTCCATTATATCCCACGTGTGCAAGAAACCCTGGGAGAGGTTTTGTCTGCAGCTCTGAGTTCAGAGTTCAGCTCTCACACTGCCCTGGAAGGTTCAGAGAGTTTCCCAAATTCTACCCAACACTTATCACTGGAGCTCAGAAGTTTGTCTTCCCAGGGACACAGTTAACCTGTTTTGGGTGGACTCTTCAGCCATCTAATCCTGTATCCATTATGTTCCACGAGATGGGAGGGCTGTACAGGAAACCTTGGGAGAGGTTTTGTCTGCAGCTGAGTTCAGAGTTCAGAGTTCAGCTCTCACACTGCACTGGGGGGCTCAGAGAGTTTCTCAAATTCTACCCAACACTTATCACTGGAGCTCAGAAGTTCTTCTTCCCAGGGACACAGTTAATCCATTTTAAATCCTGTGAATCTCCAGGTATCAGCAATATTTGTGCATCTAAATGAGAGCTGGTTGCTGCACAAGAATTCAATAGATCTCTGAGCTTGCGGGTCATCTTTTGCTGTCTGAAAGGGAATTGTAGAACCTCTGTGGGGAAGAGCTGTGGTCATTGTAAGAGCTTTTTAGAGGGGGAACTGTGAAGGAAGACCAGCAATGACTCTCCCAAGGCTGTGGTGTGGAGTCTGAGTCAGGTTGAGCTCAGAGCATAGGTCCTCTGGTGGGTGTGACACGAGCCTGGTTTTCAGAGCTGTAACTGGAATTTTAGGTGCTTTCTTAGTGCATGGAACTTTTCCTCAGGCTAAGCACCTTGCAGGAAGGTGCTGCACAGCTTGTGGGACCCACTGTGCAAGAATCACTCTTTTTGGTCTGCTCTGAACCTGCCTTCTCTTTCCTGTGCTGACTCAGAGCTCCTGCACTGAGCCTGAACAATTCCTCCCTATCCATCTTGTTCAGGAAGATTTTACAGACCCATTTCACCTCTCTCCTCAGCTATTCCTTTCCCACATCTGCATAAACCTTTTTCACACTTGTTGCCTTTCATAGAATAACAGTATCATAGAATGGATTGGGTTAGAAAAGACCTTCAAGATCATCAAGTCCAACCCTTGGTCCAACTCCAGTCCCTTTACCAGATCATGGCACTCAGTGCCACGGCCAAGCTCAGCTGAAAAAACTCCAGGGATGGGGAATCCACTCCCTCTCTGGGCAGCCCATTCCAATGCCTGATCATTCTCTCTGAATAGAAGTTTTTTCTGATCTCCAACTTCAATTTCCCCTGGCAGAGCTTGAGCCCATCGTACCCCCTTGTCCTATTGCTGAGTGCCTGGGAGAAGAGACCAACCCCCACCTGGCCAGAACTTCCCTTCAGGCAGTTCCAGACAGTGCTGAGGTCACCTCTGAGCCTCCTCTTCTCCAGGCTAAACACCCCCAGCTCCCTCAGCCTCTCCCCACAGCACTTGTGCTCCAGTCCCTTCTCCAGCCTCGTTGCTCTTCTCTGGCCCCGCTCCAGCCCCTCAATCTCTTTCCTGAACTGAGGGGCCCAGAACTGAACACAACACTCAAGGTGTGGCCTCCCCAAGGCAGAGTCCAGGGGAAGGGTCACTGCCCTGGGCCTGCTGGCCACGCTAGTTTGGATCCAGGCCAGGATCCCATTGGCCTTCTTGGCCACCTGGGCACACTGTTGGCTCCTGTTGAGCTTCCTGTCCCTCAGTCCCCCCAGGTCCCTTTCTGCCTGGCTGCTCTCCAGCCACTCTGTGCCCAGCCTGGAGCGCTGCGGGGGGTTGGGGTGGCCAAAGGGCAGGACCTGCACTTGGCCTTGTTGAACTTCATCCCATTGGAATCAGCCCATCTCTCCAGTCTCTCCAGATCCCTCTGCAGAGCCCTCCTGCCTTCCAGCAGGTCGACACCCCCTCCCAACTTGGTGTCATCAGCAAATTTGCTGATGATGGACTCAATCCCCTCCTCTAAATCATCAATAAAGATGTTAAACAGGACTGGACCCAACACAGACCCCTGGGGACACCAATGGTGACCGGCTGGACACAGCCCCATTCACCAGCACTCTCTGGGCCCGACCCTCCAGCCAGCTCCTAATCCACTTGTCCAGGCCATGGGCTACCAGCTTTTCCAGGAGTATATTATGGGAGACAGTGTCAAAGGCCTTGCTGAAGTCCAGATAGGCACATCCACAGCCTTCCCCTCATCCACCAGGTGGGTCACCTGATCGTAAAAAGAGATCAGGTTGGTCAGACAGGACCTGCCCCTCCTAAACCCATGCTGGCTGGGTCTAATCCCTTGTCCATCCTGAAGGTGCTGTGTGATTGCACTCAGGATGATCTTTTCCATGCCTCCTCCAGTTTAATTGTTTTAGGTGAAAGTACCATAATTTCCTTTTTCTGATACAGGTGTTCAGTGAATGTGCATAATTATTTTCTTTGTATTGCTTTTATTAATTTTGTATTAAATTTTAATATAATATTTCCTTTCCTCCCTGCAACTCAGCAGCTGAACAGATGACATGTTCCTAGAGTTATAAAGGTCAAAGATATAATTTTTTAGCACTTAAATAAGCTCAGAGTTCATCACTGTATCTGTTCCACTGAAGCTGAGAGGGTTGTCTAAGGTTGGGTTTGGTTGTTTCCCAAAGTCCCCCCAAAATGCATCACTTTTCATTATGTGGCCACTCAGTGTCCTAAGATCATTCTTCACAACTGATCCTGTTTTTTCACATCTTGACTAATTTTAAAATTTTTATTTTCAGTATTATTTTACCTGCAAATCGAATGATAATCACGTTATTGTAGCTTTCGTACCCTGTGATATAAAGCCTATTTCCTTGACTAAAATACAGCCCAAACAAACCAAGTTTCCAGACTATCAGTCATGGTTGAACTTGGGCTAAAACCAGAGTTACATCTCCAGCTCCCCCTCCGTGGATATTCTGAGCTGAATGCAAGCTCTGTGATTCAAATGTACTTCAGAGAATCCTCTTCTCCCCAAAAAGGAGGGACTGCAACACACAGTCAGTGCCAGCCTCTACACCTGATTTTTCAAGCAGTTTTAAGAATGATGCTGTGAAGGCTGAGGTTACCTGTTACACAGAAGTACATTTCTAAGATGTGTCGTGCTCAAACCTGACATTTGGCATTTATTGGCCAGACATTTCTATTTTATAAAGCACATTTCTATGTGAAATGGTGAACAGAACACAGGCAGCACCCTGGGATACAGACACCTGCAATAATTGTCAAGCTTCAGCCCAAGTTTTATGTTTTCAGTCTCTGAAGTTGAGCTGCACCTTTGTGATCCTTTAAACACACACATATCTATTCATTTTTATCAGAATTTGCCTGATTTTCAGATGGGCAATATAAAAAAACCATAAAAATGTATAAACCCCCCCTTTTTGGTTGACTAGAGCACACAGATAGTTCCACATCTGCAATTGTGAAAATATCATAGATTAATAGAGTGGTTTGGAAGGGACCTTAAAGATAATGCAGTTCCAAACCCCTGCCAGTTGGATATCTCTTCTCTATAATGGACCCAAGCAAATAGTTTGCCCAGCTCCTCCTCCTGCTCTCCTTCTTCTCCTTTTCCCCCCAACATCTCAGCCTGGGAATTCCCATTTTGGGATTATCTCAGAATGTATCTATGCCACCAGATGCATTTAATCCAAGTTTTACCTCAGTGCAGGGCATTATTTTCTAGCTGTTTCTCTGCTTTGAGGGCAGCATTACCCCCAGGTTGTGACTGCAGTTTTCCTTGGGCTGTTTCAGTGGCTCCGGTTCTGAATAGCTGAGACTCAGATTGCCAGGCAAACCCACGGGAATGCCAAGTCTCACTAGGAAAATACCCTAAACCACTCATGAGAGAGGCAAACAGCAGTCTGGAGTTTAATCACTCTGCTAAACAGACGGAGAAGATCCTGATAAAGATGAAAATCCACTGGAGAATGAAGGGAAGAGAAAGCACAGTAACCATGGGCATGGATTCAGCAGGAATCCTGACTCTGGGGGGCAGGCAAAGGAACAAATATTTGCAGGACTGCTAAAAAACTGTGCCACTGAAAGCAGAAAAATTGCCTTTACTGTGTTTCCTCACATCAGTGACACTCATTAGCTTCCCCCAACCTCCCCAGAGTCCAGGCAGTTGGAATCAGTGACTGTCTCCCTCTGTTCCTGGAAGTTCCCAAGGCTTGTGGTGCTGTTTCAAGTCCTGCTCTTGGCTGTGCCATCCTGGGGATGGGGCTTAAGAACTCAGCTTGGCTGTGGGTTTGCACTATGGCAAGTTCCCAGGGAAGTCAGGGAGCCAATTAATGGACTTTCTAGCTATTTACCCAGGTCTCCAGATGATTTAGTGCTTATATTCCATAGAGGAGCTTTCTGAGAACTGAAGTCATGATGGAGTAGGACAGTTCCTGGTGCACCTGTTCCTTCTTGCCCTGTTTGAAGCAGTTGCTGAAGGAGAACGTATCACTTGCAAATCAAATGACAGGTTTGAGAGGACTGGAGGTGATTTCATGATTCAATGCCTTTTTTTTTTCCTGGTACATAAATTTAAAAGGCTTTTTGTTGAATTTAGTTTGGGGGCTTGTTTTTTTGCATGTAATATCCACAAATTTCCATCCAACAATTCTAGGGTGACTTCACTCATCTTGCTACAATGTCATCTGTTTTGGGATGTATTCCAGAGATAAGATCTCCTCCCCTGCAGATCATTAATCCTTCTGTATTCTGAGAGCAGACTATTTTAGCAAGACAAATTAGTTCAATCTGTTTGAAAACTTGGGTTGTCAGCATCTGTCTTACAAACTACCTTGTCTGGTTTGTATCCTGAAGGAAAGTGAGATGAGGAGCAAGGAGTAAATAATGGCTCCTTACTGCTTCATTTTCATGAAGCAATTTTCAAGTTTCATGAAGAAAATAAAAAATTAAACTTCTTTCATTCCTTCAGCAGAGTAAAAAGCTCAAAGGAATGCAGAATTCTCTGCTTGTGCCTGAGTGATGATCAGCAGTGTTTGATTTGAAGAGTAACCTACAGGGACTGACACAAAAAATGACACATGTTAAACCCACCTGGTTGAGCTGGTTTAATGTTATCTCTGGGCAGGCTCAGTGGAGTAGTTAAGTACTTTATACATACTGTGTTTAAGTGTCTGACTGAAGCACTAGTCAATACTCTGGTCCTCTCAGGCTCTTGTCCTGGTAGTTTTACTTTGGATTTTTGTCAATACCTGTGACCTCCAGGAAGACAAACATAAACACCCACATTTAGAGCACAGGTTACACTTTGAGGTTATATATTAGTACTTTGTCTTACAAAACTGACCTGAAGAAAAAGTAATTTTTTTTAAAAGCCTCTGTTAGGGAGGTCTGGCCAGCTCCCATGCAGGAGATTTATTGCCCAGTGTGTTCCCATCACTCCAGTGAGCACAGGAATGCTGATGAATCCAGATCTGGTCTCAGGGGTGCAGGAGCAGAGCACAGCTCGGTGGGATCTGCTCACATGGAGGGGGAAAAACCACAGTGCTGTGGGCAAGGGTCCCTTCCTGCAGGTGCTCCTGAGTACTGAAGGGGCTGCAAACTTGCCAAGTTTGCTTAAGGAACAAGGAGAGGACAAGTGTGTGGCTGTGCAGCCAACAGGGAGCTGGTCCCCAGGGAGGTCCATTCTGAGCTGTGGCACTTTGTGGGATAGGAGGTTACAGACTCTTGGCTTATGGGTGTATTTTTCTTGGTGACAGACAGTTGTTTTTATGCTCTCCTAGGCTGACGTGAGCTGGCTTTTGGGTCAAGAGAGATACAGAGCCCAGTGTGATCAAGCTGATACCTCCATGCCCAGCCTGCTGGGCCTGGACCTCTGTGCAGTGGGATCTGCAGTGTCAGGATCTGCATCCAAGTTATTGCCACTCTAAGGTCTATCAGCTGCTCCCAGGGCAGCCCAGGGCACTGCTGTCCTGCCACCAGCCAGGCACAAGGTGCCAGGGCAGCAAGTGCCACCCTGCTGGTGGTGGGGACAGGTGCCCACCCAGCACGCCAGAGGGCTGCAGCTGAGGGCTGAGGATGGTTTAGGACCAAGTCTGATGCTGGTTCTGGCACTGCCCCCCAATCAGTGGCTGTTCTGGGGGATGTGCTTTCCCAGGGGCCCAACTTCTAATGGGCAGGCCAGTCTTTGGGTTTGAAAGGGGTGTGGGAGGAACTTTTTTCTTTAAAGTTATGTTTGTGTATGAAATTAATCTTTCTGTTTTGCTGGTATAGGACATAAGATAGATATGTTGCATCACCTAGAAAGTTTGTGCAGCAATAGTGTCCATGATCTTGGGGAAAGACTATACAAAGCCAGGGCAGGCTGAGGAACGAGGGAGGTGCATGGATGGCACTGTGGCCACCAAGCTCTGCCTGAACTTCCAGGCACTCACTCAAGGCTGCAGAAACACTGACTACACACCCTCTGGGGAAAAAATAATCTCTGTGCTATAGGAGGGGTTGGAATGATGCAAATTGTGCACAGAGGGTGGAGGAGAGAGATTTAACAGGCAGCTGTGCACCAGAGGACAGAGCCAGCTGCTCCGGCTGGGGCCAGGGCTCTGTGCTGGGCTGCAGGTCTGCAGGGAGCGCCCACTCCTCAGCCCCAGGAAGGGAGGGATGGGGGGGGGGCTGGGGGACAGGGGGGCTGGGAGACGGGGGGACTGCTGAGGGACAGGGGGGG
>JAJPCS010000082.1:483556-506005 GCA_021164005.1 Willisornis vidua nigrigula | reverse complement strand
CAGAACACAGGGAAATTCTGAGGAAATTCAAGGTAAAACACACAATGAAATCGCCCTCAGAGACAAGGGAAAGAGACGTACACACATCTAGTAAGGCAACCTGAGCTGTAAATAAAATCTCTTTATTTATCCTCTTTAAATGACATTGTGTTTATAAGTGTTATAGTTACATTCAGTAAATTCAGGAAATAACAGTTATTTTTAAGGTGTAAAATACTTGAGCTGCAGAAAATTCCTCCCTGACTGACATTCCTTTGTATTTGCTGGCAGGGAGGTGGTCAGAAGGTCCTGTCCAGGGGATGGGAGCAGATGTAGGATCTCTTCTCCAGGATCTGCTTTGCAGCTTTTTTAATGGAATCATCCAGGTTTTCATCTGCATCTACAGAGAAATGGAAGGGAAGTCGATTAAAGTACATAAATAACTGTTGTACATTTCTTTCAAAAAGTGTTTTAGAACACAAATGGATCTGCACTGCAGGGCCAGGAAGGAATTCAACACTTTCCTCTAAAAGACTGATTATTGCACACTGAGTTTCCCAGAGCCAGTGCCCAACTGGTCAGTACTCCCCAAACAGGCCAAATCCCTCATTTCTATCAGTTACTTTACAGGAGTATTTGCTACTGACAGATTTTGTATTCCTCAATAAAGGAATCCCAGCAGTTTGCTTTAGCTATGAAATAAAGAGACTCTCTTCAACAGGTTCCAGCTCTGTTCCTCATTTGAACTAAAAGCAGAGCAAAACTATTTTGTTGGTAACAGCAAACCCACCTACTTTTGATTACAGTGTGTGAAAGATATAAGAATGTAAAAATTATATTATAGAACTTACATTTTTCTAACTGAGCCATGGCATAATTATTCTTGAAATACGCTTCTGTGCAGAAGATATTTGTAAGGAGCACCTGGGAAAAAAGTAAAATTGAGTTAAAAACTCGTCAATGGATTTCAGGAACAAAACAAGGTAGTAAAAATACAGAAGTTGAAACTTCTGAAAGTTGTTTTTTCCCCTGGTAATGGAGCCCTGCAGGGCAGTCATGGGACCCCAGGAATGCTGAGGGTCAGGGCTGGGAGGGGCCTTCACCCAAAACTGCCTAAAGATTGACTGGGAATCCACAGCAGGGATCACACACAGACACACAGACGCGCGCGCACAGACAGACGCGCGCGCACAGACAGACAGACGCGCGCGCACAGACAGACAGACGCGCGTGCGCACAGACACACGCGCACAGACACACGCGCACAGACACACGCGCACAGACAGACAGACACACACACAGACACACACACACAGACACACACAGACACAGACACACACACAGACACACACACACACACACACAGAAACAGACACACACACAGAAACAGACACACACACAGAAACAGACACACACACAAACAGACACACACAGACAGATGCAGGGCAGTCTCAAGGCCAGAACCAAAGGTCAGTAACGTTGGGTTTGTCTAACACTTAATTGTAGCAAATTTACTTGTCCTGTACCATAACTGTGCCATGACACTTGAATGAGCTACAATATAATCACTTTGTTACAGTCATTCAAGGCATTGACCAAACATTGCTGGGATTATGTTCATATTAAGGATTATCTGGAAAGAGTTTGGGAAGAACTGCATGGCATGAGCAGGTTCCAGAGAACATGCAAATCTGGAATTAGCTGATAAATGTCTCTGTATGTGTTCAAGAAGTATTTTAAACACATTGAGAGTGTGGAACTCACTGTTCAGAGCCCTGAGAGGCAACTGGTTACTGCCCCCTGGGACCAACTGGGTGGTAACACTTGGGGGCACTGCTGGTGTGGTGGCAGAGAGTGCTGGGAATCCTTGACAAGGGCAGCGTGTGATGCTCTGAGAGCATGGGCAGGAATGGGAAGGGCTGGCACTGAGGAGCAGGAACAGGAAGGGCTGGCACCGAGGGGCATGGGCAGGAAGGGCTGGCACTGAGGAAGGGCTGGCACTGAGGAGCAGGAACAGGAAGGGCTGGCACCGAGGGGCACGGGCAGGAAGGGCTGGCACTGAGAAAGGGCTGGCACCGAGGGGCACGGGCAGGAAGGGCTGGCACTGAGGGGCACGGACAGGAAGGGCTGGCACTGAGGACGGGCTGGCACTGAGGGGAAGGCACAGGAAGAGCTGGCACTGAGGAGCAGAGGCAGGCACAGGAAGGGCTGGCACTGAGGAGCACCAGCAGGCACAGGAAGGGCTGGCACTGAGGGGCACCAGCAGGCACAGGAAGGGCTGGCACTGAGGAGCAGGCACAGGAAGGGCTGGCCCCCAGGGCACTCACCTCGTGGTCGTGGTTGCGCAGCCCGATGCTGATGGAGCGGCTCGCCCTGGAGATGGCTGCTGTCATGGCATACAAGTTAATCACCACATCTGCCACTCTCTTCAGCACCAGCTGCTCTTCCACGATTGTCTGGAAGAGTAAAAATTATTAGCAGCTCAACTGAAAACCTCAACCAAACATTCTTGTTCATACTTTGTGTTCAGGTCTATAGTTATTTAGCACAAGCAGGTTCTAACCCAAGTCAAAGTTTTGGATTAACTGCTACACTTTCATGGCTGCAGCCAACAGTAAAACTGCTGTGTCATAGACCACCCTGGTAAGTGCCAAAAATCACTGAAATTTAAGTATCAAAGATACTGTTCAAAATATGTACTGACTGAAGTGCAATGTGCTCTGGTCAGAACTCCCAGAACACCTCAGATTATTAACTGCCACAACATTAAAATCCAGGCTATTCCACCTTCAGTCTCTCCTGATGAAACTCCACCTCTGTGCATGGCATAATAATGGGTGGGTTTGCTGCACAACAGGGATGAACAGCAGAAATCCACAGTCTCCTGGGACAGCTCCTCATTTGGAGAACGGGGTTCCAGTGGCTGCTCACAGCAAAGGGCTTAAAGCAGCTGCTGCAGCAGCACTTGGCTTACAGAGGTAGAAGAGAACAATTAACTCACAGAGTGCTCATGCTTTGGTTTTGTTTTTAAAACCATAAATTGTCCTTTACATTGAATACAGAATTTCAGTGTATTTTCTCACATTCAATGAAAATGTGTTGTGTGAAGGAAGTCCTGGCTGCTGCCAGTCCACTCTGGATTCCAGTGAGGCCTAGAGGATAAACTATTCAGTAACAAAGACAACAGGCAGAACAACAGTTACCTTGCCAAACCTAGTGAGCAGGCCTTTGACTGTAGTGCCAAAATAATAAATGTTTTCTTCAAGTTTCTTGGCACTCTCCTGTAAAATAAAATAGAAAATACAACAATTTGAGTGGTTTTGTAAGGGAAAAAAACAGCATCCCCTCACTCCCTCTAAACAGGTGTGTTAGGTTTTCTCTTGGTCTTAACATTCATCCAGTTTGCTGCTGAAAGCCAGGCAAAGCACTATTCTTTCTCTATAAAACATGCATTAAAGTTTTCTAGATTTTACTTTTGGTAACTTTTCAGTTTAGGCTTATGTTTACAAAAATAACTAACAGAACATGCTAGGAAAAACATACCTTATCTTTTTGCTGTTAACAGAACATTCATTTTTGGTCATTAAAATGATTTTCTAAGTGATGGAAGCAAGTATATGTCTATAAAGTTCACAAGAATTCTTGCCTGAAGCTGTGTTAAACAGGAAGAAATCCTGTGGTTTGTGGCTGACCTGACTATGCAGGGCAGCAACAGCCCACTACAGAGACTTTAACGTGGTGAAGGCTCAGTTCATACAAATCACTGAAATGGATATAAACCTGGGTTTGGTATAACACAGACTCAGAGCAGCCTTCCCTCCTTCTCCTGTATCCTGTAGTGCAGCAGCTGTAACGAACTCTTTCCCTGAAATGCTGCTGCACTGGCAAACCTCACTGCTCCTGAGCACACATTCTGTTTGGCAGGAGCAGGCTGGGAGGAGCAGCACAGGGATGCAATATAGCAGAGCAGCAGCCCTGCCCTGCCTCACCTGCAGGCTGGGATGCACCACCCCTCGCTCACCAACCAGCCCATAGTCCACCTTCCGGCCCATCATGTCTCGCATCTTGTTTGCAAACTCCCCCAGGGCCACTCCCACGTTGCCTTTCTTGATTTCTCTGCAATGTTGGGCAAAGAACAGCTGGTAAGGCAATTCCAGGAGGTTCAGACATAGCCAGTTGAAATTCTGAATGCTTTAGCAGAACACCTGCAGTTTGTCTGTGAATTACCAAATGATCCCTTTTACTGTGACATCTGGAGGACAATTATGGAGCCCTGAAAGTCTCCAGCTCCTTCCCAACACACTCCCCAGGAACTCCAGAGACCAGAACTCAATATGCACAACACAACTGTTGTACCAACACAACTTTGTCCAGATTTAACATTTGCTTTTCTGGTCTTGTAAGAATGACTTTGACACCAGCTGTAATTCTAAGATAAAATGCATTAAAGACCAAGATTCCTAAAACCATCCAATTAAAAAGACAAAAAGAGACCCATAACACTGAGCTACCTTTTACAGGCAAGACATTGAAAACACTGCAGTTCTTTCTGACAGTTTCCCCTGTTATCTATAAAGTTACCAGATTCTGTTCAGTTTATAAAAAATGATGACCAATGAATAAGAACATACTTGATTTTGTCAGTTAGGATTCTGCCTGCATGTTGCATACCCGTCAGGGCAATATACAGTCGCAGGATTTCATTTGTTCCCTGGAAAAAACAGGATAGAAAGTGAAGTCAGGATGAGGCACAAAGTATTTTTAATATTTAAAAACACCTAGATATGCTGTGCTAATATTTTGTATCCTTTTCTTTTCCTAAAACTGCTTTAGTGTCTAAATAACTTGTAGTTTGCCATGGAATGTTCTAAAATGCATGTGGGCTTGTAAGATAAAAATCTTTTGGGAGCTCTGAGCTGGAAGATGATCAGCACCTGTAAGGAAAACACACCTGTGCTAGAAGCTGCCTCCTAGGGGAGGCTGCCTGGAGCAGGAACAGGAGCTGGGCAGGCAGAACAACAAGCAACAAAGGCTAAACACTCTATTAATTACCTTTGTTTAAGTCTCTGTAAGATTTTGCAGACAGGTTCTTTAGGTAACTATGAAGTTGGCCACACTAAGTGTTTCCCAAGCAGTGTGCCCTTTCCATTGTTCTAGTTTTACTAGATGACTCTCCCTCCACCCATAAATGTTTGCTGTCTCTTGCTTATCTCCACTGTAATTCGGATTTCATGCAGCTGTGCAGAAGTTGAGTCCCTCACTATTAAACATACTAATGTATCACAATGACAAAGAAAACAGACCCAATGCATGTTGAGTGAGAGAAGTTCTGCACTGTTCCAGTGAAGGAACATTTAAGTAGTTGTGGAAGTGCTCAAAATGAGCTGGATTGCAGGAATTCCAAAGGTGTTGTGATTTGTTTTTTTAAACAAGCCTTTCCAAACCTCTCCAAAAGGTCTTCTCTGCTCAGCCAGTCTAGAACATGCTCCTTATGTCTGGTTTTAGATGTTCCTGTTTGGAATGTCTCAGACTGAAGAACACCCAGCCCTGCAGGGTGCAGGACAATGGCCTGACAGGCTGGTTGGGTTTGTTCTGCAATCTCCTACTCACAGCAGCCAGACAGAGGCACACAGGGGACTGCCATCACTGAGCTCAGATGGACAGTCTGCATCAATTGGCAGCTGAGATCTTTGTTGTTCTGGCACCAGGCAGTAAAGGATCATTCCTAAATGGCCCACCAAGAAGAACCAAGCCTGGCTCTGACTCAGATGTGGAGATGATGGTCACTGATAATCCAGCTTGGAAACAGAATAAACTTCACAGCCAACCTTTTGGTTTTTTTTTTACATAAATGCCCATCAATAAGTTAATTAAACTTCTAAATTAATCTTTTATGAGTTTCCCTACTTGACTTGTGAGAGGCACACAGGAGGAAAGGTTACTGCAGCCCAGGCAGCAACAGAGCAGCTCAGCCACAAAAATCCAGAAAATCCTATTAGAGACACCTCTTACAAATCCTATTGCTTACACTGGAACAGATGAAGCAGCAAAAAGGTTTCAAGTATGCTTGCTCCAAAGCTCCTGAGGCTCCTGCTCGGGCAGCAGCAGTACCCTGATCTCACTGTGAGTCAGCATGTGCAGTTACAGCCATTTACTGACCAGACACTGAGGAGTTACTTTGATCAACCAGAAGAGTTTTAGGCTTTTATACTAATTTAGAATTCTTTATTCTGTTTAAAGGAACAACAGTCCAAGTCATGAACTGGAATGGATTATCCTCATGACAGTGTATTTAAAGCAGCTGTTTATTTTGTCAAATCATCCAGCAAGTCTCTAAATATTTCAGAAACTGTAAATGCACTACCAGTGTGTCCATATCACTGGATACTGCCATGTGTATATATATTGCCAGTTTGTTCTTTCCAGAGGCAACGCTGGTGCCAGTTCCTGCTGTAACTCACACTGTGGGGTTAGCACAAAAAAGCCATTTTTGTATTATAGGGAACTACCAACCCTATCCCCAAAGCAAAAAAGGTGAGTTCTGCAATCTCACTCTAGAGCAGATTGTGCAGCTAAAGGAACAATGCGCGGGCGACCACCACGTGGGTTCCTGCTCAGGTGTGCAGGTGTGTGAACTGCAGCCACAGCAGAGCTGGCACTGGGCACTTGCCTCAAAGATGAGCAGGATCCTGGTGTCCCTGAGATAGCGTTCATAGGGATAATCCTTCATGTAGCCAAGGCCTCCAAGGATCTGCAGGGCTTCACTCACACATGCCCAGGCCCCTTCAGAGCTGAACACCTGCCAGAGACCAGGAAACACAGACTGTAAATCAGCAGGAAGGCAGGACACACTGCTCTGGGGCTCTTTCTACTGCTGTGGTGTTTTCTGCTGCTGTTACACTAGTCCTGTGAACTTGCCTGAAATAGTATCCCTTTGGCTCAGGGTGCAAACTTTGGTTAAACTCAGTGCCCTTGCAATCCCCAGGAAAGTCTCTCAAAGGACATATCTGGGCAGAGGGGCAGCCACATGCTGGCACAAGAGCTGCAAGTGGTTGGCTGGAGACTGTCATGCTGCCCAGGCTCACCAGAACACGAGATTTCTGCACTGAACACACTGCAAGGGACCATCAGTGGGGCTGGAGATGAGGGAGGGATGTGCAGCAGGCAGGGCCTGGCTCTCCCTCAGGAGTTATCCTGAACCAGTTCTCAGGCAAAGCTGGGGCAGAAGCACCTTGGCCAGGCTGGAAGTGGAACTGTAACCACGTGTCTTTTGCTCTCTGAGGCCTCACCAGAGGCTCAGGAGGGCCATGACATTCCCAGCCTGTTGTCTGCAGTTTGTATTCTGTGTGGTGACAAAAGCCTGATCTGAGGCAATCAGTGCTATGTGGGCTACAGAGGGAACAGCAATGTCTGTTCACCTGGCTGAGGTCCTCACATCGTTGTCTAAATGCACCCCCTGAGCCTCTGAGCACTGTGGAACAGGCTGAAACACAGGAGTCTTCCCTGAATTGCCTCCATCCTGCAGGGAAGCTGCTCACCTTGACCATGGCTGCCTCCACGGAGCAGTCTGGGAAGCCTGGCCTGTCCATCATCCCTGCAGTGAGGTAAGCCATACTCTCCATTACATATGCTTTCACAGCCATAAAACAAAACTTCTCCTGTCAAACAGCAATGTGAGGAATCACACACAAATTCAGGTCCAACATCACACAGTCAAGCCTCAAACTTAAAAACACAACTGCAGTTTTCATATGCTTAAGACATTATGAAATATTAGGAAAAAGTACTAGTGCAAAACAATAAAATTAAAAATATCTGTATTCATTTATCATTCTAGATAGTTAAAAGATCAGTGTACAGAGGTCTGTGCTATGTTTATGCAAATTTAACACTTCTAGCAAATTCTTTAAACCAGATACCAAGATACCCCCAGATGTAACCTATGTCCTTGCACTCAGTCAATAGAAAGCACAGTCAGGGTGTTTATTTTTTATTACCTGAATTAATCCAAATTGGCTGAGTCTCTTATTGAACTGTTTCCTGGTACAAGCATACTCTGATGTCATTTCTTTAAGAAAAAAGAAAAAAATCCATCTCAGAACAGCAGAACTGTGACAGACCATCCTGCCTTCCCATCAATGGTGACCCTCACCCAGTAACCCCAGACTGGGAAAACCACCCTGGCAGTGACAGTGTTGAGCCAGTCTGGGGCTTTGGAACCCCAGCCTGAGGTGTGACCCTGTACTCTTAGAGAAGTAATCAATTTTGGTGGTAATCTGCTACTTTTCTGGCTAATTATGGGCAGAAAACAGTTTTATTCCTTATTACTGTGTAAGGCTTTGAACCAGTGATTCAAGTGGAGATTCTAAAAGCAACAGTACAGAGGTTTTTTTCTCTTAGGAAGATCATTTTACCTCAGAGAAATTCAACAGAGGCAATAACCTTCCACTGTATGAACTGGAAAAACCTCCAGTGTAAAACTCTGTAAACAGATTTTTAATAACCACTTAAAATAAATGTATTTTAGTGCTTTAAAGGTGTCAGACCATGTTATGACTGACCATGCAGCCACACTGTGACCCAGACTCCTGTTCCCATCCTGCATGCCCTGCAAGAGCTCCCTCAGACAGGTGAGTTTCTGCCTGGCACCACCACCCCAGAGCACCCAGTTCACCCACCTATCAACTTTTTAATCATTCCAGCAGAGGCACTGCCCATGCTGAATCTGCCACTGTTTAGGATGTTCATGGCAACCTGTGAAGAAGGATGAAGGGGGGTCAGGGAACATTCTCCTTAGTCACAATGGTTCCTGCTACCTTGGTTCATGCTTTAGTGCCTCCCTGGAACACAACTGCTGTCCTGGGACACCTGCCCTCACATCAGCCAGCACAGCATTCCAGGGAAGACACTTCAAAACTGGGCTGTTACTGTCACTCACCACATCAGATTTTATATTTGAAATAGTTTTCAGAGACTGATGAGCCAGTGATCTGGAAGTCACCTCTACTCAAAGTAAATGAAGGTAAAATGTAGGTAAAAATGTATTTATCTGCAGCTACATAAACAACATTCCAACTAGGCAGCACTGCTCTGGTTTATAAAAAAAAAGAGGAAGACGACAGTATTGTTTGATTATATTATTTATATTTATAAAATCCCTCACAGCTGACCTGTGATGGATGATTTCTGCTTCAGAAATACCCCACAGAATGGAACAAGAATGAAAGGTGTGGAAATGAAATACAGATCAATAATGGACAAAAATAGATTTGGGAATACAGTATTATTGTTTCTTAGCAAGAGAAACATGGGTGATTCAGGTCAAAAGACTTAAAGAAGTTACTGTTCTTACATTTCACCTTGTGATAACTATCTCAAGAGGAAAACAAGAATCTTCTTTCAATCTTTACTACATTAAAAAATTATTTCATTTAGCATTTAAGTTTGGATTTGGCTGCTGTGAAAAAGTAAGAAACTGAGAAGGAGTAGTCAGAGCAGTGGCTGGTGGGATCTTTCCTGGTGATCTCACACTTTCCTGATGCCAGGAGAGCAGCCAGTGCTGGGGCAGCTGTCAGGGAGCTCCTGTCACTCTGTCCAACCCTGGCACACCACCTGACAGTCACGGGACCTCAGGCTGGACCTGGGCTCTCCTGTTACTTCCTTCTCTCCCTTTCTACACAGGCCACAGTTCTGGCTGTAGGAAACAGCAGGTGACATTCTCTGATTCAGCTCAGAAGGCTGAACAAGTCTCTCCTTTTCTGAAGGGAACACCATGAAAAACAATCCAAAGCCTACAAGTGGCAGAGCAGGCTCTCTGACTGCACCGAGGAGAGACACACAGACATCTGAGGCTCCAGTGAACCCAATTTACACAGAGCATGTGGGGTAAATGCAGGGCTCTGTCCTCCAGGCCCCCGTGTGGCACTGCTCACACTGCCCAGGAGGGAACTTCAACACAGAGGGAAAAACAGTCTCTTTGGTAGTTCCTGTCCACTGCTTACCTTAAATCCCCCTCCAACTTCTCCAATGACATTCTCTACAGGCACTTTGGTGTTTTCAAAATGTACTTCACAGGCTGAAACACAGAATTAACACCTGTTCAAGTCATTTAAAAGACATTTAGGAACACAAGTGTCACTATTTGTCACAGGAAATGAAGTTTTCCTAATGCATTGCTTAAGACAGAATTACACTTGCTTTGCCAAAGTGAGAGTTTGGGAAAGGGCTGTAGTTTACATCAGTTACTATTGTGTAACATTAAAAATGTAATTAATGTACATTGTGTAAACAGAGAACTACAGTTTTGCCTTTATTTTGTCTCAGTTCTAATAACTGATTCAAGAGTCAAGTCCAAAAGGCAGATGGTGAAAAGCTGTAATCATTAATAAGCATAAGAAGAGCTGATGAAATTTTACTTCTAGATTAAAGCTTTGGCTACTGAACCCCCTGAGGGATTTCTTTCACTGCACAGCAAGAGAACCTGTATAACATGGACTTCTTATTTCAGTCCCTGCATTAGGAAATGCTCACAGGAAAAGCCTTGTAAGAACAGCAACATGAAACACAGAGAATAGATATTGGTCTGCCTGATCTACACATTCAGGTGATCTACACATTCAGGTGATCTATACATTAAATACAATATTAAAACCATTTCTATTAACAATTTTAAGAGATTCTTACTATTGGAGCCTCGGATGCCCAGCTTATCCTCAGGCTTCCCGTGGGTGACTCCCCCAAAATCCCGCTCCACAATGAAGGCAGTGATTTTGTCCTTCTTCTGCCCATCTTTATCCACAACCTCTGTCCTGGCAAACACTGTGAAAATACTTGCAAGGCCACCATTGGATATCCAGACCTGTTTTGAGAGAGGAAATCAGAATAAGAAATACATTTGTTCTGGTTTTGTGAGCCCTGTCCTGAAGGGTTTTGTAATAGACTGGGCAAAGAATAGCATGGTGAGGAATTGCTGCTTCTTCCCTTAAATTCTGCGTGTCTGCTACAAGTTTTGCCTCTTGTGAACATGTTTGTAAGGAGAGCTGACCACAGATGGGAATTTAGAGCAGCTACACAACCAAGCTCTAACAGTGACATGAATTAAAAGCCACGGTGCCTTTCCACAGAAGCCTGTACACCCTGCTGCTGCAGCACGGGAGGGATACAAGGGAATGCAGACTGTAGGAACCCTGTGCTCCCAAATTATTTAACTCTGATGAGCAGCTCTCTGATCAGGCCACACATGTTCAGCCTCTCCCACAGGCTGGGTCTCTTCACATCACAAACAGATCAAGACTGAACCCAGTCCCTCTCTACATTTCTTCAGTACTGCATTCTGCCACTGCTTCTCTCAGCAGAACTGTCCCAAGCAGCCCTATTTCCAAGTAAACATCAGGTTTTCTTTTACAAACACCTACAAAATCTGGCCTGATGAATGAAGAGAGGGGAAAACATGTTTAGGTTTCTTTTTGCCTATGCTGTCACAGACAGGGCTGGCTGGCTGGCTGGCTGGCTGGCTGGCTGGCTGGCTGGCTGGCTGGCTAACTAACTAACTAACTAACTAACTAACTAACTAACTAACTAACTAACTAACTAACTAACTAACTAACTAACCAACCAACCAACCAACTCTCTCTCCCTGAAGCTGAACCCACGAGCTGGTGATAGAAAAGGAACTTGGGAGTGGTTTCCTACTTTTCTTCCCCAGAGTTCAGTGCAGTTATTCCCTAACAGTGCTTTGCTATTCCCCAAACCAGCCCAGGCTGTGTTCCTGGCAGGGTCATTCCTCACCAGGCTGGCGCCTCCCATTTCTCCCAGCCTGTGACTCAGCTGGGCTGGTAGCAGAGCTGCCAAGGGCACTGCCACCTGCAACAACAGCCTGTCCTGCCTTCAGCCTGGCAGGGGGTACCTTGGAGCCATTCAACAGGAAGTACTTCCCATCTTCACTCAGGGTTGCTCTGGTCTGGATTGATGCAGCATCACTCCCACTGGAAAACAAAAGTTACTCATGTTTAAAGAAATAAACATGCTTTAAAAAAAAAACTACATCTTTTCCCTTTTACCATCCTTTAACAAGGAGGCTTTACAGCTCTATTAAATATAAATTTGAGTTTTTAACTAACAATGAAGCTTACTGGATTCAAGAGCTGCAGAAGTTGCCCAAGGAGACATTTATGCTCATTGACATGGGTATTATCATGCTTAGACCTGACCAGAATGTTCAGAATCCCAGATAAACAGCTTTTTTTTGAACTACATGTCAAGCTGTGTGAACACACAATGAAACTGTTATCCTAAACCACATCAAGTTTAACATGTTTAAGTCATTCCCCAAAAATTCATGGCCTGGTTATGTATTCCTGGTGAAAAAAGGCTCAGCAGAAATGAAACATAAATGTGTGAGAGTCTCTATCAAAGACCACTTGAGCACAACAAATACTTTCTACAGGTGTAAAATCAGCAAGTAAATGACAACAATGCAATCAGAAGTTTACACTCTGTGATAAGCTCACCCCCCCTCCTTAACCACCACCTTTCTCCATAACCTAACAAGCAGCTCAGTCTCCTCATTGAAAGAAATTTCCTCCTCCACAAATTAAAATGCCACAGGGGCTCACTTGGGGTGTTCAGCTGCAGACAAGTGTTAAGCTCTCAGAACAGCCAGATCTCAGCTGGTATTTTAACAGGATTGCATTTCTAAAATTCAGTTCTAAAGCTGATTGGTTCTGTGCACCAGAACTGAGGTCTCTAAGAAGACTGGAGCTAAAGCTACAAAGACCAGCAATGTTTTTAAATAACACTGAGGTAAGAAGGATGTCAGAAGAATTTCAGAACATGGTTGCCCCTTCTCTTCCCCCTCTGTGTTACTCCTGAGTCCCTTCAATGGATCACCTGGTTAAAACAGCTGTGCTGGTTTAACTTTGAGCTGCAAGTGGGACAGTTTTCAGAGGGTCAGAGCCCAGCCTGGGGCCCTTGGATAAAACCTTCACTGATGTCTGTGAGCAACAGGAAATCACAGCAATTCATCAAATGCTGACTGCAACCACTTGAGCACCCAAGTTCAGAAAAGACCTTCAGACTGCAGTTTGCATGGACAGGCAAGATCCAGCACTCAGCTGATCTCAGTCTTTCCATCATTTTCCTTTACAGTAGCAGAATTTGCAATATTATTAACAATCAGTGAATAACTATAATAAAGATAACTTTTATCTTTGAGAAGTTGCTGCTACAAAGATGCCTCTTCTAAACATTAAGTAACACTCAAAATTCTATTATTTTTTTGTATCTCCTTGAATAGAGTTGTGTAATTTAGAGTAAGAAGTGAAAGCATCCGAGAACAGTCACAGCACATTATTCCTGACACAGCACAAAGTCTCCTTTCAACTCATACTCAGTGATGCCAGAAATGAGGTAAATGACATTCTGGGATGGGAACAACAACCATTAGGGGTTTCATGGAAACTGCCATGAGCAGCACGTTGGGGAAGGAGCAATTACATGGTCTGAAGGGTACCTCTAAAAAACACAACACTAAAAAATTGATTTATATACTGAAGCCATAGGCCCCAATTAATAAAGATTTAGTATCTTAAGGAAGCTGAAAACGCTAAGAAGCCACTCAGGTGCTGTGTGAAGGCGTGTGGTGCCCCAGGCAGTACCTGCCAGGCTCGGTGAGGCAGAAGGCCGCGATGTGCTCCCCCGATGCCAGCCGGGGCAGGTACTTGGCTTTCTGCTCCTCAGTGCCAGCAATGAGGATCCCCTGCACAAAGAACCAACACAAACCTCTCAGCATCAGCCTGGGTAAAAAGAAATGGAGCTCCACCAAGTTCAGAAAGCTGCACTTGCAAATTTTATGCCATAACAAGGGACAGTTTCATAAACAACAGACTTTATTATTTATCAGACATTAAAGTATTTGAAATTGTCTACTCAATTCCATAAGGAATTTTTTCTTGTCATAATGAACTTACTGCTGTTTCAAACTTCAGACTACCATCCATCCACCATTACAAGGTTGCATTATACAGAAAACAAGTTAAAAATTCACACACTTGCTCTTGCATGAGTTTTCTTCTCTAAGCTCCCTGAAATCCAGGTAAACAAAGTTCCACCCCTCTGAATTCTCTCCATGGCTGATACATGTCCCTATAATATTAAGCCCCCCATATACTGTATTTATTTCAATATTTATTCTAGCTACATTCATCAAGTTTGCTCAATTAAAAAAACTTGGAATCATTTAAAGTACTTTTTCTAAGAATTATTATCACAGAATCAGAATTCCAGACTATTCTGAGCTGGAAGGGACCCACGAGGATCATCGGGTCCAACTCTTCAGTCAATGGCCCACACAGGGGATTGAACCCACGACCTTGGCATTATTACAACCAAGTTTTAACCAACTGAGCTGATCTCAGGGTCAGATTATCTCAGTGTTTCCTGAACTAGTAATTTTCTTGTGCACTTTATATTCAGCCTTTCTGCTGCACGAGAGCCACTGGCAGAGGGTGTTGGGGACACCACCAACCAACGCCCCACCTGATTTCTGCTTTCCTGGGAACTATCCACACCCCACATCTTCCAAGGCAGAACTACTGGAGCTAAAGAGCAGCATTACCTTCAGCCCAATGGCTTGATGTGCTGCCAGGGTGACTGCAATGGATCCATCCAGGGAGGTGATTTCTCCCAGGCGGGCGTACATGGTGTTGGACAGGCCGAGACCACCTGAAACAAGGACCATGTTTGAATGGAAGGAGATACAACTTGACTCTTCTCCCCTAAAAATCCCCTCCAAGTACAGGAACATCAGGAATGTAACACAGTTAACTGGAGAGAAACAAAACTGGAGAGACACAAAGTAGTTCCCCAGCAGACTTCCAAACTGCTACTAGACAAGGATAAAAACTAACACTTCAAAAATGTCTTCAATAAAAAAATATGAACAGACCAAGAAACAAACGTGACACCAGCACATGCTGAAGGAAGTGGGATAAATCAAAGCTCTATTTGTAGGAGTCTAATGTTCAACAATTTTATGCTGTCAGGACCAGAAGTACTGCTTGCTGTAATTTAAGATTATTTCATATATAACTGGTGAATAAAAAATTGAATCAAGATAATCTCTTGTGCAGGTTAATGATTTTGTGACAGTGGTGTGAGTCAGGGTAACACATCCCTGATTTCTGCACATGTCTCACTAGCCCTGCTATTGTATGTACTCTGAAAAAGTGCAAGGACAGTGTCCCTGACACCATTAGTCACATCAGTGCCTCAAACACCCCTCCCCTTACATGGAGTAAGAGACCCTTACATGGATCAACACTCACACTCCTCCTATTTGCACTCTTGCTTCTTTTCCCCTTTCCAAGCAGAGCTGGGCTCAGGATTCAGCCTGGAGCCTCCTGCTGATGGCACAGGAGCCAATATCCCATGGGCTACAGGAGCTTCATTTTCCCCACTGAATTTCTGTGCTTTGATGCTTCTGGCAGAGGCCACTTTCATAAACCACGATGAAAATCACCCTGCAGTGCACAAAGCACTGAACTTGATGGAAAGGTTTTAAAATATGGCAAGTACCATCACAAAAAAAAATAAGGTTTAACCTACAGAAAATGGGCAATAACCTCATCCCAAGTGTGCAGACTAAAGGAGCTTGCTTAAGCAAGGTGGCTGCTTCCCACCTTTTGGTCTTATCCAGCTTTTACGTTTACATCACAACAGGAGTTGGATTTTCCACAATTGTGCTGAGTGACTGCACATTTGCAGACTGGAAGCTGAGAGAATACTCTTTCACAAGCATCAAAACAACAATAACTTGTTATTAAATTAAAGTACAACTTCAAAGTCAAATATTGCCTTTGAGAGTCTTCAAAAAAATAGAGGGAAACTTGTTTCTGGTTAATCAATAGTAAGTTATACTTCTAATGTCATGATGCTTCCTAATGCTCTGCTTTGAGCTCCGTGCCTTGTTCTCTGCTTCCAATACCCCCTTTCCATGGCCATAACCTCCTGCCTTCTTCCAAAATATTTCTGAACTCCTAAACACCTCTCCCTCCCCATCTGGATTAAGGTGCTCTGTGCAGATCTTTCTCCCCCAAGATACCACCCTGAAAAGAAAACCCTGAAAGAGCTTGCAAGCCTCTTCTCCAACTCATCCTCACACCACCCTGCCCAGTTCTGAATATACATGAAAACCAGTAAATAACATTTTTAATACATTTCAAAAGCATTAATTAACAATTAGCCAGAGAACACACCATGTTACAGCACGTGCCAACTGTCCAGCATACTTTCATGAATTTGTATATAAAGAATTAAATTTAACCCCCTGCAGCACAGCAGCACTAATTAAACTGTCTAATACAGTAACGAAATGCTACCAGAAACAGGCTATTACTTCAATACCAAGTATTTGCTGACAAATGTCTCCAGCTTTATACAGTATTACTGTAAACACTGAAAAAAGTATTTTGTTTCATGGTATTCTGTTCAAAAATGAGATATTTTCCCCACTGAAACTGAGATGGTCACAGTTGTGTCTTCCCCTAAGATTTCTCCTTAAGGCCTCCTTGCAATATTCTTATTTCTTCACAAATTTCATGGAAAACCCTAATTTCAATGCCAATTTTTAACTTATGTGTAGAAATAAGATCAAAATTTTCTTGAAAACTCCTTTGCAAGTCTAAGGGTTAGTGCAGTGAGGAACTAATGTCTCTGCTATCAACTGGCACCACAATGTCCTTCAGGACAAGAATTGTTCAGTTTCACACAGGATTTTATGCAAAAACTACCCTTTTAATAAACAGACATTACACTTTTACACTGGATATGCTCAAGCACATTCCTGTCTGCCAATGACAGCTTTGACAGGTCAGTTCCATGAGACACTGCACTTTGGACCCAGGACAATTTTAGGAACCATCAGCAAGAACAAGTTCCCCAGAATGTCCAGCTACTCTACTGCATCCAAAAAAAGAACAGAAAGGAAAATGCTATGCCAGGAGGAATTTACACCAGCTAAAATTAGACACCTAACTGGCACCCAAGGTAAGGGCACACAGAGCTCCCCACACCAGACATGATTTTATCAACTGGGGAGGAACCCTCAGCTCCTGATTCAGCCAAAAGGGCACACATGAACAGCACAGACACTTTGCAGGACCCCAAACTGCACCACTAAACACAGACTGACTCCTGGGTTATCCTTCTGAGACTCACCATATTCCTCTGGAATCTGCATGCCAAACAGACCCAAGTCCTTCAGTCCCTTCAAGGTTTCAGGTGGGATTTTTGCATCTTGATCGATCTTCTTCGAGTCCACTGCAAATACAGAAGGTTTCACCCGTTCCAACAGTTTCTCAGAGCACACAAAACTGTGAGGCTGCCATGGGATGCCCTCCCTCAGCAGCACAGGGAGCCCAGCCCTGCCTGAGAGCCAGAGCTGGGGAACTGAACCAGCTCCAGCACAGCCTCCCTGCTGGAATCCTCCTCCAGCCTTCTCAGGGAACCTGAGAGAAGACACAGTGCTCTGGCACCAGAGACAGACTGCTCATCTCCAGCTTCACCAGAATCACTCCTTCTCACTTCAGCCTCATCTTACTGACTGTTCAGTTTCCCCTCAAGGCATATTCAGGAAAAGGACATGGAAATGGGAAAAATCCAGGGTTTATTCCCTCTTCTCAAGCAGTTCTATGTGTACAGGTTCTATGTGTGCATTCAGCAGATTCCAAGGCTGGAATAAGCAAAGGATTTTCGCCATTTTCTCTCTGAACTATGTATAGATCAAGAAGTACATAGATGAGTTAAATAAAAAATCTTGTTCTTAGGAGCTTTTCAGATTCTTGGGGGATTAAAAGAGCTGTTCTGTACTGTGACAGTGAAAATATCCAGCAGTCACATTAAGCAGCTCAGGAAAGTCTAAGCTGCAGCAGAGGGAACAGCCACTCTGCAAAAATACACAAGAAGGAACTCTGCAAAAGCAATGGGGCTCCCAAAGCAACCTCACCCAGGGAAATGGGGCTGGAACTTCTGTGTGAACAGAACTGGGGGAGGCAATCAGGCATGCCAGTGTTCTTCTGACACAAGTTATTCAGAAAGAAACTCAATTTAACAACACTTTTTGCTCCCCATGCTCATTTTGCAGCTTCACAGCACCAGACACAGGTTTGTGGAGGGCCCTCAGCTGCCCCAGGCAGAGGCAGAGTTGTGGTGTCAGGACATTGTCAACCTTCCAATGACTCTGCTGAGATGAGTTGCCTTTCCCAGTGCCAATCACAGCAGGTTTAAGGCTGCCCTACTACCCTATTCTTACCACATGCCTGAGTTACCTGAGTACCTAAACAGAAATAGTTGGAAACTCGAAGATGAGCAATTTCTACCTGCAGTTAAGACTCTGTAGTTTTTATTCTGCTCTTAAACATCAGGGTTTTTACTCCATATATTATGTTCCCCAACAGAGCAAAGAACTAAAAAACATAATTTGAATAAAGTCTTTATTTACTGTCAGTGAGCAACAATACAATTTCACAGTTAAAATCACCTGTATCCCACAAGTTGTGATCTGTGACAATTACTGGCTTCTCCAAATTCCTGCAGTGTTTGGAAACCCAGACCTGGCATCTTTATCAGTGGGAAGTCTGAGACAATAGTGTTTAACTGCCTCCAAAAGTGCAGGCTGTGAAAACCAATTTTGTACAATTGTTCTGGAATTGGCTTATCTGTTGCAGCACTAATGGAAGGAACATCCTGCAGCCCTGTCTGGAATGCAGACAGCTCATAAGACTTGTCCCAAATAGAACCATTACTCTAATGCTGAAAAAACATAAATGCTGTTGATTTTTCACAGCTTCTCAATGAGTCATCATTTACTAATATCTCTGCTGAATTTTGCTACAACCAGCCTTAGCAGAGTAAGGCACTTAAAAGTTTCAGGGGAAAAAAAATCACAGTATACAAAGTGGTAAAAAGCACAATTCTACTGAGCTAAACCCACTTTCACATCCTACATTCATCCAGAATTCTTTTACTTCCTGGTTTTTCCTGTTTTGGAGACTTATGTCTTCTCATCAGCATCCAAATACTCCACATAAAAACTGATACATGGACATGTTCTAGAACCAGCAGCACTACATGATTAGCAATAAATGCATAAAATGACTTAAATATTTACAGTATAAGAACCTTAATCAACTGCTACAGTTCAATAATTTTGAACTCACTAAATCCTTTACATGAATAAAAAAATAATATACCTTCTTCAGTGAAGAATTTTTCAACAGGTCCAACAAACTGGTTGATCTCTGCCAGTTCTTCATTGGTGATTTCTGGATAAGGGAAAACTTCTTCCTAACATAAGAGACAATTATTTTATACTTTTTCATACATGAAGCATGCAATTGAAATAAAACTTAAAAAACAGATGCCTTTCAAACTGCAGACACTAAAAAGCTGTGAAAATGAAGAACTGTGGGAACATTCTGAAGCAGGAAGAGCTTTATCTGATGAGTTCCACAGGACTCAACTTTAATACACACCAAAAGCAAATGGGAAGGTATTGCCCGAACAACAGAAACATTAGGGAGAAATAAAGAGATTTTTAAGAACTATAAGAACACAAAAATACTTCGTCAATGATGAATTTTATCAATTTAATACCATTCTGGGATTAAAAAATAATTACCTATTTTTAATTTGTATCAGAATCCATGTCCTGTTACAATGTTTTCAAAGCCCAACCCATATAAAAACTGTTCCTTGGAAACACAGAGCACGTTCCACCTGTTTAAGGGCACAGGTACAAAGGTTAGAGGGCTCCATCCCTCCTTATCATCACCTTGGTAGTTTGGTCATAAACTGGAAGCACTGTGACCTGATGGGTTTGAATAAATAAAAAATCCAAGCAACTACCAGGAAAAGTGGGAGACTACATGAAAAGCACACTGCTAAGTTTTACTGTCTTTCCCTTTTTAAATGGAGCCCACACAAACTGTTTATGAGTCTGAGGAATAATATCAGCTTCAAAACTTCAGGACCTAGGAAGTGCTGGAGTTTTTCAGAAAACTGTTGCATTGAAATTTGAGAGGAAAAAAATAGATCCATATGAACAGGGGTTTACCATGAGGGAGCCTGATTGCTGCCTGTCTTAACACTTTACCTGACCAGGTCTGTTGTGGGAGACTTTATTGCTCAACTTGTTCCAGTGGATTTGAGTTATTCTTTCTTTCAGTTTATTTCCCCTTGTGCCCTCTGGTAAACACATACTGTAACCCCTGGATTAACAAATTCTGGTTAATACAGTGTTGTGTCTCAAATTTGTAACTTGTTGTCTGGTAGCATCTCAAGACACAAGAATTTCAACCTTTCCTATAAAAAAATGCAGGCAGAAGTTTACATGAAGTCTTTAAGTAAAGTCAAAGAATAAACTGGTGACAGAGAATAAGCTGACACAGGTTATGTGCAATGCCCAGAGCCCACTGTACACAGACATTTCCACAGGGAATGTGCTAAGCTTGCAAGAACAGGGGACTGTGGTTGAATGCAGCTCTTCAGGTGCTGGTTGTTCGGGACATTTGGAACCCCACGGTGCACTTTGCCAGCACAGAGGTCCCTGCAGTTCCACCAGCTCCAGCCGGGAGGGTGAGTGACACTCCTGACACCAAACACGCCTGGGCTGCAGGCGGGGCAGTTTGGGAGAGGCAGGTCCTGCCTGACCAACCTGATCTCCCTCTATGACAAAGTGACCGGCCGAGCGGGTGAGGGAAAGGCTTTGGATGCTACCCTGGATGAATAAAGCCTCTCACAGCGTTTCCCACACCATTCTCCTGGAGGCACTGGCTGCTCAGGGCTCAGCTGGGTCACTGATCTCTGGGCTCAGAGCAGGCCCAGCAGGGGTGAGGATGGAGCTCCATCCAGCCGGGAATGGCACTGGGAGTGGCTCACACAGGGGCAGTGCTGGGGCCGGTTCTGTGCAGTGTCTTTGTCCATAACCGTGCCAAGGGGACCGTGGGCACCCTCGGGCTGTTTGCAGGTGGCACAGGCTGGGCAGGAGGGCTGATGTGCTGGAGGGCAGGAAGGCTCTGCAGAGGACTCTGGCCAGGCCGGATCCATGTTTAGCAACGCCAAGAGCCAGGTCCTGCCCTTGGATCACAACAGCCCCAGACAGCGCTCCAGGCCGGGAGCTGAGCGGCTGGAAAGATGGGAAAGGCCCTGGGGGTGCCGGTGCCATTGGCTGGACACGAGCCCAGGTGTGCCCAGGTGGGCACGAAGGCCAAGGGCCCCCGGGCTGTGTCAGCAGGACCAGGGCAGGGACTGACCCCTGTGCTGGCACTGCTGTGACCATGCAGGGCCAGGGCAGTGAAGGCCAAGGGCCCTCGGGCTGTGTCAGCAGGGCCAGGGCAGGGACCGTCCCCAGCGCTGTCGGTGTGTGAGGGGGCACCGACACCCGGCGCTCCGCGTGTCCCGCCGCGTCCCCCCCCGTGCCCGGCGGCCCCACCTTGCTGAGCGTGCCCAGGAACAGCTCCTTGGCGAAGGCGGGCCGGGCCGCGGCCGTTCGCAGGAGGCGGGCGGCGGGCGCGGGGCGGGCGGCGCGCAGGGCCCGGAACAGCAGCGCGGCCATGGCCGAGCACGGGCAGCGCTCCCGTGACGGCACTGCCCGGCGACCCGGCCCGGCACCGCCCTCGGCACCGCCCTCAGACCTCCATCACACCGCTTAGAGCCTCGGCCCGGGACGCCCTCGGCACCGCCCTCAGACCGCCATCAGTCCCCACTCAGCGCCGCCCTCAGACCACCATCACATCGCTCGGCGCCACGGCCCAGCCCCCGCACCGCCCTCAGCACCGCCATCAATCACCCCTCAGCACCGCCCTCAGTCCGCCCTCAGCACCGCCCCCGCCCCCGCCCCCGCCCCCGCTTTGGGCGGAATTGTCGCAGAAACGGGATCAGAGCCGCGGAGGGTTCCTCCCGCCCCAGCCCAGCCCATGCCCATCCTCATCCTCATCCCCCTCCCCTTCCCTCCCCTCTCTTTTCTCTCCCTCCCCTCCCCAGCCCAGCCCCAGCCCGAGCCCCAGCCCAGCCCAGTCCCATCCCCCAGCCCAGTCCCAGCCGCCGCCGATGAGCCGGATAATGTAATAATAAAATCAGAATACTGAAGAATCATTTCTGACACGCACAGGACATCTTAGAGCGGCCCTCCCGACCGAGGGCATCGGTGCGGGGCAGGGAACAGGAGGAGCAGCGGGACACGGGAGGGGCTCTGCGTGCGCCGGGTGGATGCGCTGAACGCACCGAGCTGCGGAAACGGCCACCAAACCCCCGCCAAAGCCCGACCCCTAATCCGCGTGTCCGGCAAGAGCAGGAGGATGGCAGCAGCCCCGGGTAGAACAGCCCCGGGTGGAACGGCCCCGCACTCAGGATGGCAGCAGCCATGGCGGAACGGCCCCGCACTCAGGATGGCAGCAGCCCTGGCAGAACGGCCCC